>CM060963.1:185690140-186290140 GCA_030765045.1 Tenodera sinensis
GTGTGTGTGTGTGTGTGTGTGTATGTGTCTCTGTGTCTGTGTCTCTGTGCCTGTGCCTGTGCCTGTGCCTGTGTGTGTGTGTGTCTGTGTGTGTCTGTGTGAGTCAGTGTAGACAGAATAACTCAAAAACGAAAAGTCGGTTAAAAACCAAAGTTAGTATTTAAGTTTAATGTCTTTCAAGGATGCACCACAAAGATCTCGAAAAAAAAATTCTCCACCCTAAACTACACTTTACATGGAAAATTGTTCGAAAATTTTTATTTTCTTGAACATATCTCTAACAATTTTGATTAAAATGCCATATGTTTGAGATAGTTTTATGGCAAATGAAATGTATGTCTTGAATTTTCTGGCTAAAGTCCTATGTACTCTATATTGCCATATTCCCATTGCACGTGCAAGAAAACGAGAAATAAGATAATTTCTGCAAATTTTATCTCAACTAGCACGAAGAAGATAGAAGAATAAGAGTTTGTAAGTATAGTTAGTACAAGAGTAGGGAAAGTTATATGAGTGCAACACGTCAGATTTTTTTAAGGTGTTCTTTATTTGATGGATTTGAAATTTCCATTATCTTTACATAGCTAGGACATAAAGTAAGAATAGATAAAGATATATGAAAATGGCAAAAGTATAAATATTGAAAACTGAAAACCAATAACAAGTATACATACATATAAGCAGTATTTTTATTTGGTACTGAAATTTATCTCTGGCGTTTCCCTTGGTGCATGATAGCTATGGGACTTTTTTGGTTCAAATATACGAGAAAAACTGTAGAAAATTTTGAGAGTGCTCAATCAAAGCTATTAAATGTAACTAGCACAACCAACTAGAATTTATTTAAAAGCAAGAAAATTACGAAATTATTTACAGAGGAAAACAATCACGATTAATAAATCAAATCGCTAAACGCGAATGGCTCTCGTCACAGCTATGATTAATGATGATGCTGTTAATCAGAGGAAAATAAAGTTTACGAGTATAATTAAATTACACAGCAACAAATTTGAAAACGGTTTTATTTACTGAATCTCGTACAAAAACAATAAATGTGTAATGAGCAGCAATTTAAAATTTTATAATGGCCAACATTAATCATCTCCTAATGGTGTGGCCATAATTAATAACACTGCACTGGAAAACTGCACTTCCATAAAATTACATTACTCTTGTATACAAACAGTTGCAATTGCCACGGTGAGATTCATTCCCCGATATGAACCGTTGCCTCGTTTTCTTTAATTGTTATATGTTTTAATAGGCTGATGGTTTGAAAAATATATTACTTAATTTCTTGAATAACATCAATGTTTGTGGTATATACAATCGATTGTGCGTAGCTGGGAATACTTTGGATATTCTAACGATCGTCTTCTATCTGTCTGTCTTTGAACAGCTGAACAGCATGACTCAAAAATAAAAGTCGACTAAGTAATGATACAACAGGAAAATGTTCAAGAAACCCTCCCCACGCAGATTACTCTTTATATGAAACGCATTTAAAAATTTATGATGTTATAAAAATGGCTCTGTTGTAACTAAAATACCATAGACGTCAGTTATTTTAATGAAAAATAAAATGGATGTCTTGAATTTTTTGGGGAACGATCTCAGAAGTCCTCTTCATGTAGATGTCCTTAAAATACACAATTTAGGTATGATACATTGTTTTGGGGGTTTGAAAAATTTCCAAGATATTCCTTGTTACCTGTCTGAATTTTAATAATTTTTTTTTTGTTCAAATGGGATGTTGTTCATTTTGTATCTACTCACCTGCAAAGATAATGGAATTTAAAAGCTATGACATAGCAACCAGCTCAAAAGACTTGACAATCGCTTAACGCCTTCTGAATTCCCAATCTCCTGGAACCTACAAGAATATTAGCAGTGAGATAATTTCTCAAAATATTTATCTGGATTAATATGTAGATAGAGGAATTAGCTTTAAGTGTTTTTAACAACAATTTCTGTGTGGTTTTTCGAAAGCATAAAGCAGAAGTTTGTCAAAGTTGCGGGTTTAGTTGACCAATGTTAGCGGAGTTATCACTTTCGTTTTCACAGTAAGATGTTTCTTGAGCATACACAAACCAACCTTTCCTGTCTGCTACCTTTTAGTAATTCTCTCTTAACCTTCAGACATTTTATAACCTAAACTCACAATCAATGAATACTTTTGTCGTTCAATATTCAACTTAAATGCATTGTAAAGTACGCAATCAAACCACATTTCTCACAGTCTGTGGACGCTGCACGCATTTCTTTCATTTTATATTGTAAAATGTATTTGGATTAAAACATCTTAAGAAGATTAAATTAGTTTATGTTTCACGTACACATTACCCATTTTGATGAAGCAGACATATCACAGAAAGTTACAAAATACATCAAAACAATGGGAATAATTAATAACATTATGAAATCTTGCTTAGTACAGGGACATAGCATACTATTCTCATATTAGCCCTTGTTGAGTTCTGCACTTTGTTACGACAATAATAGACACTGAGAGACAAAGATGAAAACAGAACTGGTAATGAAATTAAATATGTCAGATTTACAGCAGGATATATCAAATATAATCATGGCAGCACGAAGAAATACAATTAGAATCTGTAATGCATCACTTACGCTTTAGTTGCTGTGCAGAGAAACCTCTGGGAAGTTACAGAGTGCAAGACAGATTCCTTGAGTCATGGGTCGTCGTGCTTGTGTAATTCTATCAGAAAGACTGCAATCCAGAGATAGGCTATTCAACAGAGAGCGAGAAAACAACTTCTGCAGTATCTCAAGGAAAGCTCACTTAATCAAAATAGAGCTGTTTAACTGGGACAGTGAAACTGTGTCAAGCAGACTACCAGGGAGAGGTAATATTAACTTAGAAGAAACACAAAACGAAAGAAAAGAAAACGTTATAACGCAAACAAAACAATAACAAAAGAATGGAAATGGAAGAAATAGTACAAAAAAGTGTTGATGTTGATCGTGATATTTGTACAATATTAGCTCAGATGAGAGCTTGCTTACAATGAATTAAAGTTAGGAATATACACGAAAGACGATAAAGTAGCAACACTCCATTTTTTATTACAATTAATTTTCTGTGTGTTGAGTGAGAGAGAGAACTTAGCTATTTCATAGTTTATGAGTAGTGTCTAAGATGGATTTTAGACTGGGAAACCCTAACTGTTTTGTAAGTCACCAAGGAAAGCAAATAAAAAAAAATTGATGTGTTGCACTCACATGACTTTCTCTACTCTTGTACTAACCATTCTTACAAACTCTTATTCCTATATCTTCTTCGTGTTAGTTGTGATAAACATTTTCAGAGGTTGTCTTATTGCTTATTTCCTTAAATACCAACTTTTTAACCGAATTTTCGTTTTTGAGCTATGCTGTCCACAGACTGACAAAGAGACACAAAGACACACTTCTTTGTTTTATTCAGGGGGCCTCAAAACATATATTTCCGGTAAAATCTTGACATCGAATTTTTGGGTGGAATACAATACTTCCTCTACTTTACTATATGTAGTAGAGAAAGTAAGCACTGAATCAAATCTTTGTGGCCCGGGATAAAAAGATAGAGAACGGGACCATTCTGGATACCTCCAATCACGTTCCTATAGGAGTTCCGCATAGTTCAGATGAAAGTAAAGATGCCAAATGTTCAAATTCCATATATAGTACTTATCTAAACATTTGTCCACAGTGTGGGTCAGAAAATTGCTTCCAGAATCCACAATGTTCTCACAAATAAATTTCTAGGTCCATTACTCCAGTGTCTTAGGATTTACAAAATCATAGTTCGAAGGGTAACTTTAGTTCCTGTAAAATTATAACTGATTATCTAACCAATGAGCTTGAATATACGGAACCTGATGATTTAAATAAATGTAATATATTTATTTACTTGTTTGTTTGTTTGTTTGTTTGTTTGTTTGTTTGTTTGTTTGTTTGTTTGTTTGTTTGTTTGTTTGTTTGTTTGTTTGTTCGTTCGTTCGTTTGTTTGTCCGTTCGTTCGTTTCTTTGTTTATTCGTTTGTTTGTTTGTTTATTCGTTTATTTATTTATTTATTCATTTATTTATTTTGTGTGTTTATTTAATATATTAATCTTATGCATAAGATTTATTTAAATCATCAGGCTCCTATGAGATTAATACACGAATCCTGAAATCTGTATTAAAAGTTTATTAATTTGAAACAATGTCTAATAATTAACTAAATGCTATACAGGTGTTTAAACGAAGTGTCCAATATTGTAACAGGAGTTGGGGTTGATCAAAATTAGAATAAATATTCCTACAAACTCATGTTCTGAAATTACCTGTTGAGATATGAGCCATTTTAGAACAATGTGCAATGTATACACATTTTCGATACGTTATGGCATATACACATGTTTTGAAATGTCCTCATAGCCAGAAATCCAATGGATTGAGGTCAAGCGAACGCGAAGGTCATGCTATTGGACTTCCTCTACCAATCCATCGTCCATTAAATGTTTGGTTTAGTCCCAATGTGTGGGCAGTAATTGTGAGTGACAGACTCCTAGAACTATATATTTTACCATTCCTGCGCGATGAATTTACCTGTGCTTTTGGGGGAGTTGTGATTGTGGAAATACTACGAAAGTGGTTTATGCATGATGCGGCACCACCCCATTTTGCACGCATCGTGCGACAGTACTTAAACCAAACATTTAATGGACAATGGATTGGTCGAGGAGGCTCAGTAGTATGGCCTCCCCGTTCGCTGGACCTCAATCCTTCAGGTTTTTGGGTATGGGAATATTTAAAGACATTGATGTATGCCAAACCTATTGAATTTGTGGCTACATTGTTCTAAAATAGCTCATATTCAACAAGTATTTGTTTCCGGACATACGTTCATAGGAACATTTGTTCTCCTTTTGACCAATTCCAAATCCTGCTGCAATATCGGACACTTTTTTTTAAACACCCCTTAATTGCAGATCACTGAATTGTCATAAATAGCACCTTTCGCCTTGAAATGCAACTTTCCAGTCAGGAAAAGTTGACGCACTGTTTCATTGAGCCGGATATTACAACGAAAAAGTTCCCTTATTCATAGGTACCATACTCAAAACAACAATTCCATACTGATATCAACGGAACTCAATTTGATACAGTTATCCTGGGTCATGAGACATAATTATTGCTTCATGCCCTCAATGAAGTTATTTTGTATCTTAGTATACGTTTATAATTCATGGTAAAATGAAAATGGCAATGAAACTCTAATTTTAATGATCTCTTTATATCTACAATTAAGGGATTTTAAAATTAGATTTTAAAATGGTGTATAATTACGGCTTTGTGTTAAAAATAACCTTTGTTCAGTGCAGTGGAGCAAACAATTTCAGGTTGTGGGATGACGTAGAGTCAGAAATGAAGGTAATATACTGAACAGTAGGGGATAGGGGTCAAGTGGTTGTAATGTTACCAGCAAATAAAATAAAATGAAGTTAGAAACCTTTGCCCTGTCGTCTCACAGTTGGAATCTTAGAAGCAAAAAGCATAATCTGCAGAGCGAACAAAAGAGAAAATGACAGACTTCATTTCTGCAGCACTCTTATAAACTTACAAGAAAATGAGATCCGAGAGAAAATTTTATTGGTTGAGTAAATTCAGTCAGCATTAGTCGTTATAATATGAAAGCAAAGAAATTGGTCTGCAGACAAATAGTGTTTTCAGTGGAACAATATAGCTTCATTATTTCACCTTATCTTATATCAAAAGAAAATTACCACAGGAGAATAACCATTTGACAAACAACTCAATATGGCTGGTGGGGTTGTATAGTTCATAACTCGGGGATAGTGAAAATTCTGACGTGTTGCACTCACATGACTTTCTCTACTTACTTCTTCAGGTTAAGTGAGATAAACGTTTGCAGAAATTATCTCATTCCTGATTTTCTTGTAGGTGCAAGGGGAATGCAGTAGGTTTTGGGTGATAGTCAAATCTTTTAAAGCTGGTCGCTATATGAAGGTTCTCATTGCATGGTAAAAGATAAAGTGAATAACGACCTTTCATTTGAGAAAAGTATAAGTACTGCAAAACTCACACAAATAACACGGAATGGCTCGGAAATGGTTCCCTCCACAAAAAATCGTTTAATATGAATTGTGTTTTAACGAAATCTATATTTTTTGCTTCACAGAAACACAGACTGTGGACAGCATAACTCAAAAACGAAAAGTCGGTTAAAAACCAAAGTTGGTATTTAAGTTTTCGAAACATTTTCCGTGTAAAGGGTAGTTAAGTGTGGAGGAATTTTCTTCAAAATAATCGTGTCGTACCCTTGAAATATATTAAACTTAAATGCCCAGTATTTAACCGTCCACACACGCGCACACATACACACATTTTCCTGAAAATGCCTTTTTTTGGATTCAGGGGGCCTCTAAACATATTCCTGATGAAATCTCGACATCGAATTTTTGGGTCCAATGCAATACTTTCTCTACTTACTATATGTAGAAGAAATTAAAAATAGCACTCGTGTGGTACGTGCAGTCTTAATTGTTAAATAAGTATTCATTGAATCATTAGTTTATTCTATTTTAGTCGTAAAATGTATTTAAAATAGTCATTCTGTGAAATGTCAACAAAATAATGAATTTCTATAGACAGAAGTAACACTAACACTGTTAGTTCTTTCTATATATATTCTTTGTTGTGTTTCTCTCCCTCTGAATTAAACTTACTCTTTAAAACGCGCTATAACACGCGAGGAATTAAATTGAAACTGGCGCCAGAATGCTATGGGTGTGCACAAGCTACGAACGGAACGAAGCGCTTAACGCGGTTCTTCTTCAAACTAACACTAGAACGGTTGTTGGTCAGAAGCGCACCTAGCGGTCTTAGAGCACACCACTTCAATTGGTGACAACACCAGGATTATTCAAACTGTGTAGGGCGCCTTGATTTCAATCGCGAGTATAAAACGCCGATAGAATCTCACTATTCAAAGCAAACAAGAAACTAAGCACATTACTCAGTAATACCGCTTAACGCTTGTTTGTTTTGGCGAGACTGTGTTACCTGTTTTTAACTGAAACTAATTTACTTCCAGAAAGGATCAAGTAATGCATTTTACAACTGTCTGAAGACTTTACCTTTCAAACAATTCATTGGAAAGTACTGAAAATAAAACTTTCACTAAATGCCTTATCTAGATATGCATAAAAATAAAAGTTTCTTTTTCTGTCCCGTATGGATTCTTATACCATCCATCCAATTGCGAGGAAACTTTGATAAGTTGTACACATTACCCAGAAGGTTTCTGAGTTGGTCGTACGATGTTGGCATTATCAAAGTGATCACTAAATCACGGCCCACATACCCAGATAATCATTTTCAATTTATTCGTTGTACTTCTTTTATTTTTACTTCCTCTACTACGTATAGTGTAGTAGAGGAAGTATTCTACTCCACCTAAAAATTTGATGGCGATATTTCACCGAAAATATGTTTTGAGGCCCCCTGAATAAGAAAAGCACATTTTTAGCAAAAGGTTTGTCTGTCTGTCTGTCTGTGGAGAGCATAACTCAAAAACGAAAAGTCGGTTGAAAACCAAAATTGGTATTTAAGTTTAATGTGTTTCAAGGATTTGACATGCAGATTTTGAAGAAAATTCCTTCACCCTAAATTACCCTCTAAATGGAGAATTTTTAGAAAATTTTTATTTTCCTGAAAATGCTCTAACGAGTTTGATTAAAATAGATACTACATGTCTGAGCTATTTTTATGACAAATGAAATGTATATGTTGAATTTTCTGGTATAGCCCATGAAGTTCTATATACTCTGGATGACTTTTGCATAACTGGTAAACCGTAAGAGATAGACCAAAACTTACTATACAAAAATGTAGATCTTGCTAAAATACACAATTTATGTCTAAATAAAACTTTTTGTAGAGTGAACCTTTTCGGAGATATTCCTTGTTATTTGTGTGAATTTTGGAGAACTTACGCTTCTGTCAAATAGAACATCGTTATTCAGTTTGTGTTATGCAAAGAGAAAGGAGTAACAAAGCATTTAAAGATTTAACTATCGCTCAAAGCCTACTGTATTTCCATATTCCCCTTGCACCTTGAAGAAAATAAGCAAATATATCTCAACTAACATGAATAAGATAAATAAGAGTTTGTAAGAATGGTGAATACAAGAGTAGAGAAAGTCATGTGAGTTCAACGCATATTTTTTTATTCTTCTGAGCTGACCTATTCTAGAAATCTGTGGAAAAAGTCAGTGGATATACGAGCGAGCATGCTCGGGAGTGAGCGAGTTAGTAGCGAGTACAACAAAAAGTGCGTTCTCCGAGTGAGGTTACAACCTCACTTGTGACGTACAATGAGTGCTATTATTGCGAGAGATTAGGGAGGACCTGTGTGTGATTTCCCATATGAGCGAAGCGAACGGAGGAGGAGGCGATTTCTCAGCATTTCATTACGTCGCTACGTCAAGAAGAGAAATTGGGACAATCTGAACTCAGTAACTTCAACAAAGTGACGAAACTTAGTGAAGTAGCAGTACAAACTATACAAAATCACCATATACCATTATTAAAGATTAAAATAGAATTGTTTACAGAAGAAAATCAATGTTTGTGTGTTTCAAATATTCGATTTTAATCAAGCTCACTAGAGCCACTTATAAGAAAATTATGAAGGGGACGCATTTCATCGTCTAAGATCATTTATGTCATCTTTAGTAATTAAAAGATGCCCTACTGAAACATGTAGCGAAAGTTTACACATACAAACTCACATAGATATCTGCTTTTCTTATTTAGGGGATTTCTAAAAGTGTGTTTCATTAAAATCTCGATACTGAAGATAATGACCGAAAACAGCAGTGTCCACACACACACACACACACACACACACACACACACACACACACACACACACACACACACACACACACACACACACACACACACACACAGATTGCCAGTACATCCTATAATGTGGTGACTTGACAATAATTGTGAAGGTATATACATATGCATAAGGGCGCTTCCTTATTCTGCTATAATCTCTACTGCTATGCAATTGCATCATACTATACAATTGCTGAGTCAGGAATGATGTTATTCTTATTTACAGACCCTTTGTTGACTGCTGCTAAACCCCCTGAACTTGTGAATATGCTAGGATTACGGTAAATGTATGTAACACAAATGCCTAATTGCTTTTGATTATTCTGCATTTAATAATAATTCTAAGAGTTCACATTCCAATGTAAACAAAATATTCTTCATGTGCATGTATGGAAATAGGCCAAAAAGTGTCAAAATTAATTCATATTGTGACATTGGTAGTACGGCAATATACGGACGAGAGGAAGCCGGAAGCGGTTGTGTATGTACGTGGCCGTAATAATGCGCGATAACAAGAGGGGCCGAGAAGCTTCTGGTTAATTCCCGCTGAGTCATTGCGCACGTGTGTAAAGCCCTCGGAAGGTCACGTGTTATAATTTGTGTGGTTTTTTTTTTCCTGTCTTTTGTTTTTGTGATATATAATTTAATTTATTTCTCTTTATAATTTGTTATATATTATATTATTTTGTAATTTTATTTTAAACTTTTTCTATAAATAATGTTGTATGTATGAATGTGTAGAATAAATAAATTTTAAAGATCTGGCATATTAGCCCTGGTTTAAGTAATTAGGTGCCAGGGTTATTATACAGATTTTTATTTTATTATATTATTTTATTTTTTTAAGGTCATGTAACATAGCCAAGATATAAAGGACAGAGAAACAGGAGAAATACGTTTAAAGACTGCGAAATATTATCATAAGATCATTTTAGTAGCAGAAAGAACTATAAATTGTGTTAACAACGAAAAGAAAATTGTGCATTTGTAGCAAAATTTAGGACAATAAAGTGATAGAAAAGTAACCGGGTATTAGCTTTTGCAATTCTGTTACAATATTGATTTTTAGTGTTATTAAACGTTTATGCTTCTGTTATGTAACTGTTATACCCGTCCGAGCTTTTAAGACATTTCATACAGTGATTTGAACGACTGCCTCTAAGCCTAGATTCCAAAAAACTGTAGCAAAAATTGGGGGGGGGGGGCCCTTGTGATTTACGCTTGGTCTATACCATCATGTGAAATTCCTCTGTTTCTATTTTCTGCTGCATCTTTTAGCTCTCCATAGCTTTTCTTCTTGATACCATTAGTTCTTCTCCGATAGCTATGTTGTAAAACTTAAAATACGAATATAGTTGCTAATATTGCTTTCTCTCTGAATTATCACAATTTATTCTAATAGATAGTTTTTATTTATCTTTCCAGGCATTCACTTTCTATGGAATAGACTGATGATTTGAAAAATGTATTACTTAATTTCTTGAATAAAATCAATGTTTGTGGTGTATACAATCGATTGTGCGTAGCTGGGGAATACTTTGGATATTCAAATGATCGTCTGTCTTTTAACAGTTGAACAGCAAGAATCAAAAATAAAATTCACTGGGTCTCCAATGATGCAACGGGAAAATGTTCAAGAAACCCTCCCCACGCAAACTACCCTTTATATGGAATGCTTTTCAAAATGCTTGATGTTATCAAAATGGCTCTGTTTTAATTAAAATACCATAGACGTTTAGCAGTGGCTAAACGTAGCACGAATAATACTGGAGGTAAGTTGGCAACATGACTAGCAGAACAACGATTACGCGGATGTTTACAAAACTAAGGTTACACTGCCTGGAATATCTCTCCCCTGCCCCTCATTCCCCTTAGATCATGAGGTAGCGAACAGACAGTGTGAATCTGTCTTCCGCCACCCTCTTATTTCCTTAACTACATATAATTAGGGGAAGTATTGTCTTCGTACCAAAATTTCGATGTCCTACTTCATCGAAAATATGTTTTGAAGCCCACTGAATGAAAAAAAAAAAAAAACATTATTAGAAAAGTGCTTGTGTATGTGTGAGTCTGTGTGTCTGCATTTGAAAAGCGTAACTAAAAAACGAAAAGCCGGTTAAAAACCAAAGTTGGTATTTCAGTTTAATATCTTTCAATGATAGACAAAGATTTTGAGAAAATTCCTCCACCCTAAACTACCTTTTACATGGAAAAGTTTTAGAACATTTTGATTTTCTCAAAAATGGTTCTAACGATTTTGACTAAAGTGCCATATGTTCAAAATATCGTTGACATTTCTTCATTGATTGGTTTGGGAGTTCCTGTCCTAGATGTTTTAATTTTAGTCAACGTTGAGAAATCAGTATCACGCAAATATGAAGTTGGAAATGGTAGTAACAGATTAAGTTTTAGAACAGACACGTGCAAGTTGGAACGAGTGATGGACCAGACAAATAGGTCTTAATGGTCTCGCGTTACTATCTATAATTAATCATTTTATAGGAGCTTCATAGTTATATTCAGTGAACACATTCAACGAAGGCAGTCCTTCACGCGTTTTAAACCTAAGTTTTTATTGTAACAAAAGGGCAAAAATTCGAGCCCTGTTACTTTTGTACCACTCTATTGTCTTCTAAAATTTCACTACAAATAGTTTTCTTCTCGTAGTTAACACAAACCACAGTCATTCTGCTATCACAACTCACAGCTGTTCTTCTTATAACCTTGCTCTGTCCTTTCAGAGTCTTTCTTGACGTTCTCTGTCTCTACATACTTAAATACGGCGTTACAGTCACTTGCGACGACCGACATGTCTTCCGAGACGACACACACAAATAGCAGTCTCAAACGCACTGACAACCTTGTGTCTCTCTCTGTACCTCTCAAAAACTCACACTCACTCTGCTGCTGTCTCATGTCCTTTTATATTGGGGATGACGTCACACGATATTTCGAGAAACTCTCCACCGCCATGACTCAGCTAGGAGCCTCGCGAACGCTCTCGATTCTTTTTGCTTCTGCCGCCCATTGTTCCTTGTCACGCGAGACAGCCAGATCTTGTACGCCTTTTTTTCTCGTCGGCCCCGCATGTGATGTGAAGCAGCACAGCCCGTGTCCTCCATTATTGTTCTGCATCTGAGGCCATCGCCGCTGTCGTGGGCCAGCGCCACATTACTACATTACTGTTATACAATTACATATCACGAGGAACGACTGCTAAAGAAAAAACTGGCATGGATACCAGAAGAAAGAAGAAAAAGGGGACGTCCGATGACAACTTGGAGGGTTGTTGTACAAGCAGCCTTAGCACCAAGAAATTTGGACCCAGAACAGTGGAGAAGTAGAGAGACATGGAATTTAGCTTCCGGAAGACAGTGCCAGCTGTCATAAACCGGAGACATGATGATGAAATAACATTTAAATTAATAAGAAATAGCTTTCCATAACAGAACGGCTGTAACAGAAGAGTAACCACTGTTTTTCTGGTTTAGAACTTAAGAGTTTTGAACGTAAACTCTATTTTATAATTGGTGCGAGCCACTAAAAGGTTTGCTGAAAGTCTTACACATTTTATTTGCGCTAAACACAAAGCTTGCCGCTTCTAATTGGCTCAATATTATAGGCGAGAATACCAATGACTTAAGCAAACTGTAACAACAATATGTTTTTGCTTTCTGTACTAACTATAGTAAAGTAGAGGAAGTATTGTATTCTACCCAAAAATTCGATGTCGAGATTTCACGGTAAGGTTTTTAAGTCCTCTGAATAAAGAAGGAGCACTTTTATAAAAAGGTCCGTGTGTGTGTGTGTGTGTGTGTGTGTGTGTGTGTGTGTGTGTGTGTGTGTGTGTCTGTGTGTGTGTCTGTCTGTCTGTGTGAAAAAAAGTGACAGTTCCATGTCAGTAGATTTACTGGCATGTAAAAGAACGTTGGAGGTAAGTGGGGAACATAACCAGCTGAACAACGTTTGCGAGGAAGTTTACAAAACTTGGGTTCCACTAAGTGAAATGTCTCTCCTATCCCCTCCATTCCCCTAAGTGTTACAACCCTAACTGTGATGTTTGCAGTTTCAAATTACCTGTGTCTACCCTTTTCCTACTCGGCATACATACTTGCAGCCCGCTCACGTTACAAGCAGTGATATTTGTCCTACCTAGTTATATGGCATCCATAAGATAAGAGAATTTAAAACACCCTATAGCTGCAAGTGATAAATTTATATCAGTTATCAAAATAAAAAAGTGAATTGCGCAGAAATCCGCAGAAGAGTCAACTGTAAATGGAATAACAGAAAAATGAGGCTCTTTCTATTCCAGTAGCGTAGCTCAGCCAAAGGTAAACAAGTTGCAAGTAATTTAATATGTGTACGGTGATATCCCTATTTCATTAATATACATTATGAGTTCTTTGTTGAACCAATAAGCTTAACGCCTTGTCAGATACTGGAGTCAGTTAAGTTCGTTGAAAATCTTACAGACTGCCAAAATAGGGGAAGTCGAAATTATTGGCCACATAATTTACAAAAGTTGTTTTTAAGTGCAACAATGGCTTGCAATCCATGTTATTACGCTGTAAAATAGCACTTGTAGATGTGTATTTTTATCATTTGTTTCCGTATGTGCCTGAATATGCAATATCTATATGCCAACTTAAATTATGTTATGGTTTCAGAAAGAGTTTACAATTAAGGAAAACCTGAAGTGTTACATTCATATGATTTTTTTATCCTCTGTTATTTATTAACGTGTACACAAACTGTTCTCATGATAGTTTGTTCCTCTATATATTTCAGCTTAAAAGAGCAACAGCCTATGAAGAGCCAAGGCTAGCCGCTCGGCCTCTGCGGCCCCCATTTCTGCAAACTACAAGCGTCATGAATGTTATCTCGGCTTAATGCAGATAAATATGTAGACTTGAGATTCCTTCCATAGTTTTTTATTTCCACCCAAAAATTCGATTTCGAGATTTCACCGGAAATACATGTTTGAGACCCCCTCAGTCCAAAAAAAGAACTTTTAGAAAAAGGTCTGTGTATCTGTGGACAGCATAACTCAAAAACGAAAAGTCGGTTAAAAACCAAAGTTGGTATTTAAGTTTAATGTCTTTCAAGGATACGACACGAAGATTTTGAAGAAAATAGCCCCACCCTAAACTATCCTTTACATGGAAAATTTTTCGAAAATTTTGATTTTCTTGAAAATGGCTCTAACGATTTTGATTAAAATATCATATGTTTGAGATATTTTTATGACAAATGAAATTTATATCTTGAATTTTTTGGCTATAACCCCTGTAGTCGTATTTGCGCTGGACAGCTTTTGCATAACTGGTAAACCGTTAAAGATAGACATGGGTCACGTAAAATTAGTACTAATCACGCAAATAAATTCCATGTCTTGTCAAATAAACTTTTATTAGAGAAGATTACCGCTGAAGAAAATTTTTTAAAAAATATTCTCTCGTCTAACAGAAATAACTGGCAGCAGTTTTTTAAATTCGTGAGAAGGCGCAGGGGTAACAACGAGGAGATTCCGGGAATAAAAAATGGAAATGTACAAGTTACCGACTCTTTGTTAAAAGCGGAAGTATTTAATCGGCAATTCGCTTCAGTGTTCCAAGTAAAGAGCAATGCCAGTATTAAAAGAACGGAGGGGCCCCCTATGATCGTGAAACCAAGCGACATTCGAAAAAGATTATTTAAATTAGGGAAACATAAATCAGTCGGTCCGGACGGCATTTCGGGTGACTTTCTTAAAATTGGAGGAGAGGCAATCGTGCCATATATGCTGAGGCTATTCGAAATAACGGTAAATAACGGAAGTATACCGCAGGATTGGAAGCAGGCTATAGTCGTTCCTATTTATAAAACAGGGGATCGAACCAAAGAGACAAATTATAGGCCAGTTAGCTCGACATCAGTAGTAAGTAAACAAGTCGAGCATCTTATAGGGCAATACTTAAGACAAGAATGGGATAATTCACACTGGCTCTTTGAAGGACAACATGGGTTTCGGAATGGACACTCTTGTGAGAGCCAACTAGTAGCTATTTGTCAGGATGTAGCTGATGCACTCGATGCAGGCGGTAAAGTGCATGCAATAGTTATTGACTTTACTAAAGCGTTTGACCTTGTACCTCATGGGCCACTTATAGAAAAACTTTGCAATATGCAAATAGACAACAGAGTGATTATTTGGATTCGGGAATTCTTGAGCGGACGAACCCAAAGAGTGCGGGTGGGAAATAGACTTTCGTCCCCTACCGAAGTAACCTCAGGTGTCCCCCAGGGTAGCGTGATCGGGCCGTTGTTTTTCTTAGCATATGTAAATGATTTATGGAAAGGGATAACATCACAAATTCGGCTATTTGCGGATGATTGTATAATCTATAGAAATATCAAGACCGAAGGTGACGTTAATAACTTACAAGAAGATTTAAACAAAATTCAACTCTGGGCGCAATCCAATCAAATGGAGATAAATCCAAGTAAATGTAAAACAATTATATTTTCAAGGACAAGAACAGAAGAAAATGTGATGTATAAATTAGATAACAAGAGAATACCCAGGGTAAGTAGCACTAGATATCTAGGTGTAATAATAAATGAAAGATTGGAATGGGGGGAACATGTAAACTCGGTCACTGGAAAAGCCTGCAAAGCATTACACTTTGTAATGAGAATATTAAAACGCAGCAATGGGAAATCGCGAAATTTAGCTTACACATCCTTAGTCCGACCAATATTAGAATATAGCGCAGCATGCTGGGATCCATATCGGGTTGGTCAAAAACAAGCACTCGAGAGAGTTCAAAAACGAGCAGCTAAATTTGTTGATAGAGGAAAGCGATTTGAAAACCCTACAGGCACTGCTACCTCCTGGGAATCATTGGAGAAACGTAGAAAACGGGCAAGGCTATGTGCAATCTTTAGAGCATATAAGGGGGAACCTGCATGGAAAGATATAACAAAGCGGTTGTTGACACCATCATATAGGGGAAGGAATGATCACTCTAAAAAAATAAGAAACAGGGAACAGAAAACTGATATAGGTAAATTTTCCTTTACCAATAGAACAATTAATGACTGGAACAATTTGGCTGCAGAGTTACTGGAGACTTTGCCTCCAAATGTAAATCATTTCAAAGAGAGGTTAAAAAGAAATCCTGTATAGTTACCATAGTGCATGAAAGGATTGTATATATGTTGTAAGGAATTGTATATTATATTGTAAGGAGTTGTATATTATATTGTAAAGAATTGTATATCATATTGTAAAGAATTGTATATCATATTGTAAAGAATTGTATATCATATTGTAAAGAATTGTATATTATATTGACAGCGCTGCCACCGGGCCATGCTCTAAGCAGTGAAATAAAGTATCTATCTAAATCATGATGTACAAAAAATGTAGATCTTGCTAAAATACACAACTTATGTCTCAATAAATTTTCTTGTGAACCATTTCGGAGATATTTCTTGTTATGTATGTGAGTTTCGGAAAACTTAAAATTTTCGAGAAATGGAACATCGTTGTTCATTTTCTTTATATGTTAAGCGTGCAAAGAGAACGAAATCTCAAAACTTTAAAAGATTTGACTATCGCACAAAGGCTACTGTATTCCCCTTGCACCTACAGGGAAATAATAAATAATTTGTACAAATGTTAATCTTAACTGACAAGAAGATGTAGGAATAAGAGTTTGTAAGAATACTTAGTACAAGAGTAGAGAAAGTCATGTGAGTGCAACACATCAGATTTTTTGCAATGTAACCGCGAGAAACAACCCACAGGGCTTAAGAATAATTACAAACATAAGAACAGGTTGAACTATTAATAACAGGCACCTCAGAAATATCTTAGTCCACCACAAAAAGTATTTGAAATAAGCATTGTGCTTTAAAGCAGTCCACATTTTTTGTGCAGTACGTTTTCGTCTATCATATAACGTGATTATACACTTCTTTCGAATGAACTTGACTTTACAGGCTATTTCCAGAAAAGTCAACTTATACATTTCACTAGCCATAACATATCTTAAACACTAGAATCATCTTTGGTAAAATGAAAACATTAATGTCCCATGTAAATGATAATATGGGATAGAATGATCTTGTTGAAAACCTTCATGTTGCATCCTTGGAGATGCTGAAGTTTGGTTTTTAGTTAGTTTTTGATTTTGAGTTTGCTGTTCACAGACAAGATGAATTATACTCCAGCACACGTTAGGGACCCTAACATCTCGATTAAGCTAAAGCAGATAGAAGAACAGGTTGTAGAAGAGCGAATAGAAAAATTCATGTGATTGCAACGGATCAGATTATTCTGTTTCTATCTGTTCGCTGTTAATTGAAACATTAAGATGTGCTGTTGTTCATCTCAAAAGAAAATACATTTTATTGGTTTACTGGGTGGCAAAAGTGTTTTACATATACGGCATCTACCTTAAATTGCTACATAGAAGAGCTACGTTGGTTATTTCTAATTTGTAATTCATAAGCCACGTTCTTGACAAATGGTGTATGTTCATACATTAGTGTCGGCGATATATTCTCTCTGACGTAAGTAATTCTTTGTTACTTCATTAAACTTGAAAACGAAACTAATAATTATTGCATTGGCTATCACAATTACTCAGCCTGACACGATTTATTGATATATAGACTCTTAAAGTGGTAGTATACAGTTCACGAGCTCTTTTAAAAAGCAATAAACTACTAAGGCTAGTTATGAAAGAGGCTTTAGTTTTCACTCTCTCTATCTTCTAAGAGAATTCCAGTAATATATCTAAACTTCTCTTTCTAATATACAGAAATGAAGACGATCCGGACCCTGCTTATGACGTAAGGTCACTAGTTCAGCTGAAATTATTTTCAATGCACAAACTGAAAAAGTGGAAAACTTCAATAACATATTTTTCCCCTCTTACACTAATTAAAAGTAAGAAATGCTTCCACAACAATTTATATTTGTATCTCAAATGAAAATTTTGGGAGCGATACGATAAAGGGTTCAAAGAGTTTTATATTATCATATCAAAAAGTGGTTAATTATGAATAAAGGCTTAATATCTTAACAATAGTTTGACATAGCTCATTAACTTTTGATTATGCTAAGCATCCTGAGGATATTCTAAGATGTCAAAACACTTCAAAGTAGTAGGGGATGGCGTGTGTGCTTGTAGATTCCAATGTTTCTAGTTACTTTCTCTACTGGTAAATAGGGGAAGTATTGTATTCCACCCAAAAATTCGATGTCGAGATTTCACCGGAAATACATGTTTTAAGGCCCCCAGAATCCAAAAAAAGTATTTTTAGAAAAAGGTCCGGGTGTGTGTGTGTGTGTGTGTGTCTGTGTGTCAGTCTGTCAGTCTGTCAGTCTGTCAGTCTGTCAGTCTGTCAGTCTGTCAGTCTGTCAGTCTGTCAGTCTGTCAGTCTGTCAGTCTGTCTGTCTGTCTGTCAGTCTGTGGACAGCATAACTCAAAAACGGAAAGTCGGTTAAAAACCAAAGTTGGTATTTGAGTTTAATATCTTTCAAGAATGTGACACGAAGATTTTGAAGAAAATAGCCCCGCCCTAAACTACCCTTTACATGGAAAAATTTTCGAAAAGTTTTATTTTCTTGAAAATGGCTCTAACGATTTTTATTAAAATGTCATATGTTTGAGATATTTTGATGACAAATGAAACGTATATCTTGAATTTTCTGGCTATAGCCCCTGTAGTCGTATTTACTCTGGACGACTTTTGCATAACTGGTAAAGCGTTAGAGATAGACCAAATCACACTACACAAAAATGTAGATCTTGTTAAAATACACAATTTATGTTCCAATAAATTTTCTTGTAGGATGAACCATTTCGGAGATATTCCTTGTTATGTGTGTGAGTTTCGGAAAAGAGAACATTCGTGAAATGGATCATCGCTGTTCATTTTTTTTATGTGTCAAGTGTGCAAAGAGAACAAAATCTCAAACATTTGACTATCGCACAAAGACTACTACATTCTAACATTCCCTTTACACCTACAACGAAATAAGCAATAAGATAATTTTTTTTGTTTTTAATTTATTTAGATCGATCAGCAGTAAATACATGCTCTACAGATCTGGTAGAACCAAAATAAAAATCATAGTAACATAAGAGTAACATTGTAGAGGTAGGGCAGTGGGCCCCCTCTGAACTAATACAAATGTGATACAGGCTGTGATGGTGAGAATTTACACATTACACAGATAGTAGAAAAGCAGAAGTGGAGCAGTTGATTAGTCAGAGCTAGAAGTGTCATCGCTAAGAAGCAGATCCTGTGGAAGTCGTCGCTTCAGTCGTGTTGGCCGGCGACTTCGGACGCCGATGTTGTACGTCACAGCTCCTGGAACGTGGCGTAGATTGGAAAAGAACCGTCGGGCGAGCTGTCGGATGAAATGATGGAGAGGAAGAAGGCCCAGTTCGTGATGGAGCTGCTGGTTGCGTACAAACCAAGGAGCATTGGTGGCGATTCGCAGGAATCGGTTCTGGACGACCTGTAGACGCCGTAGGTGACACATACTGGCAGCCCCCCATACCTGGCAGGCATAAGTAATGAGAGGACGAACAAGAGATTTGTATAGGAGCAGTGAAGATTCCAAACCAAGTGAGGTGTGTTTGTGGAGCAAAGACGAAAGTTTAGAAAGACGAGCCGATGCCAGGGTAATGTTGCGGTCTATATGAGGCTTCCACGTGAGCCGAGTGTCCAATAATATCCCAAGGTACCTGACTGGTGTAGAAGAGGAGAGCCACGACACATGAGTATTCAGAAGACGTATAGGCGGTGGTGAATTATAGCGGCGTAGAGTAAAAATCTTGGCTTCCGTTTTCTGAGTGTTAATGGTAATACACCAAGTGCGAAACCAATTTGTGAGGCGATCAAGAGAGATCTGTAATGTGTTGATAGCGGAATGGAGTCTAGAGTGAGAATAATATAACACGGTATCGTCAGCATACAGGGCAATTGAGGTTGGAGCTAGATCTGGAATATCAGAGGTATAAATACTAAAGAGCGTGGGTGCTAGTATAGAACCTTGGGGGACTCCTGCTGAAATAGAATACTTAAGGGAAAGAGTACCTCCAATGCGTACTGCAAAAGTGCGACCGGTGAGAAAGCTGGTAATAATGTGTACCAAATAGTCCGGAAGACCAGTGCGATAAAGTTTAAGTAGCAAGCCAGAATGCCACACTTAACGCCTGTGCCACATCAAGGAAAAGAGCTGGGGTATATTGGCGATGCTCGAAGCCGCGGACGTGTTGAGTTAACCTCAGTAACTGGTGAGTAGTAGAGTGTTTCGGGCGAAATCCGAATTGAAACGAGGGAATGATGTGAGCATTGGTGAGGTACTGCACTAGACGGCGATGGATGACCTTCTCAAAGAGTTTGGCCAATGTGGGCAGAAGACTGATAGGACGATAGCTGCTTGGCAGATGCTTAGGCTTATTGGGTTTGTGGAACACAATGATATGAGCAAATGTCCACGTGGAAGGGAAGTAGCCAATTTGCAGACAGAAATTCAGTATAGAAGAGAGATAGGCAAGCGCTTTCTTGGTGAGATGTTTCAAGACTATGTTGGGCAGAAGATCGTGCCCAGGCGATTTCTTGTTAGGAAGGCAGCGAATCAGATGAGAGAGTTCCCGAGGACTAGTGAAGGAGATTCGTGATTGAACTGTAGCTCGTTGACGTTGGGCACCTAGTTCATTTTCTATAGCTGCGGCGCTTGGAGATATGGTGTGAAGAGCAAAAGTTTGTTCGTAATGTGCAGCCAAGATTTCACACTTTGCTGCGACGTCCGTGACAAGATTGTTCCCATCGGAGAGTGCAGGAATCACAGTAGGTTCACGAAGAATCCGGCTTGTGGCATCCCACAAGGTGTGGTCGTGTCGCCACATGGCGTTGATAAGTTTGTAGACGGTGACGCTCTAGTTCAACCTTTACAAGACGTATCAAATTGTTGAGTCGTCTACGTAACCAAGGTTGCCGTTCTCGTTGCCATCGCCGACGAATAGCATTTTTCTCCCGAATAAGTCGCAGAATGGATATTGGCAATGAATGTGGAGAGTTCCGCCATGGAGAGTGTGACGTAGAAAGCCGTACACAGTTACACAGGGTAGCAGTGAAATGTGCTACCGCGGCGTCAATATCAGTAGTAGTTGCTAGTTGATAAGAGGAGGTTAAGGCATTATCTAACTGAGATTGAAAAGCGTCCCAGTTCACAATACCAGTGATGAGGCGAGGAAAGGAAGTCAGCAAGGTAGGCGAGAGTTGAAAGGTAATCACAACAGGGCAATGATCGGAATCAAGTTCTGCTAAAGCGGTGACATAAGTTGGGAGAGGAAGATTCCTGTGAAGACCAATATCAAGGATATCAGGAGCGTGCATGGGATTGCTAGGATAATAAGTGGGATCCGATGGAGCGGAAATAGAAAGCCCATTGGTATTTAAAACATTGAAAAGAAGACGACCATTGGGATTGGTAGACCTACACCCCCATGAAGAATGTTTGCAATTCAGATCGCCCAAAAGGAGAGTGCTGCAGTCAGGCGGGAATAGTAACGAGAGATGTGTAGTATTAAGCCGGCGATTAGGAGGTTTATAAGCACAGATAATAATGGCATTAGTACCATCCGTGGTGGAGAGTTTAAGGCCTGTCACTTCAAGTGCAGGAATAGTGGGTAGAAAGATTGCACTGTGAGTAAGTGTGCGTCTGATGAGGATGGCAACACCTCCGGAAGCCGTTTCAGCTACACGATCCTGGCGATAGATTTTGTAGCCAGGAACTGTGAAGGTCTCGTTCGGTAGAAAATGCGTTTCAGTGACGCAGGCAACATCGATATTGTGCATTGTGAGAAAAGCAACGAAAGATGCGCGTTTGGCACGGAGACCGTTAGCGTTCCAGTTAAGGAGGGTTAACTTTTTAAGATTAATGATATCACGGGTTGCCATTGGGAATTAAAGAAATAATAAGAGAACTAAGTAGCGGTGGAAGTTGTGGTAAAATGGGGGTAAGCAGAGTCCGGAAGTAAGAGAATAACTGAGAGAGCAAATCAGAGAAAAGAGTCAGTAAGGGCGTCGAAGAAGAATCCCTGGGTGGGGCAGCGGAAGAACTGGCCGGTGAAAAAGGAGAAGTGGAAGACGTCATTTGAGAATAAGTCCTGGGCTGCGCACCAGGAACGATCGTTGGGTGGAAGGCTGATGGTTGCTGAGACGGGCGTGGCTGCTGTGGACGTCGTTCGGATGCAGGCGATGTGCGCGGCATCGAAGGTGAAGATGTTGATGGGAAGCTGGGTTGCTGAGATCGGCGAGAGAGTCTTGCTTTCAGCGCCACATAGTAAGGACAGCCGCGATAATTAGCAGGGTGATCTTGCTCGCAGTTAACGCACTTAGCTGGTGTGGTGGAAGGTTTAGCGCAGTCTGAATAATGGTGTGCGCCTAAACATCTGACACATCGAGGTTCCAACTTGCAATAGTTTTTGGTATGTCCAAAGTTTTGGCAGCGAGTGCACTGTGGTAGATCACTGGTACGGCGGCGGTGTTCGACCTTCACAACACTATATAGCAGCCGGGTAAGATTCAGAATGTTTTTACCCTCATCGTTGTTTGTAAGTTCTACAGCACACAAAGGTAGTGGGTTCCTGTTTCTGCCAAGTAAGCGTGTGACCTTTTGAACAGGATAGTTCAGAGAACAAAGTTCATCGTACACTTCCTGGTCATTTAGGGAGCAAGGAAGATTGCGAATGACAACGGAGAAGAGTTTATCAGCTGGATTTCTAAAGGTATAATATGCTTGATTGATTGAGGTGAAGTAAGATGTAAGAGAACGGAAATCAGAAGAAGTGGTGGCATAAATTTTTAGAATCGAACCTCGGAGCTCAGTGTGAAAATCCGATTTAACACACGTTTTGACATCCTTCAAGAACAATTGGTAATTGTGAATATCACGGAGACAGATAGGGGGAATTTTCTCTTTAGGAGCAAGAGACGGTGAATCTGTAGTGTCTAGGTCGGGAGTATCACCTAAAGCCTGGAAGCGGTTCGAAGTGGGTACTGCATAAGCATAACGGGGCGTGTTAGGCGATATAGAAGCTGGCGCAAGACAGAGCCGCTTGTTAGAACTGGCTGAGGGAGCTTGTGCAGGGCGCACATTGTGTGCCCCATTAGACTGGTCCGGTGTGGTACTGTACTCCATATTATCGTCGTCTTGAACAGAATTGGTATATGTGTGCATTATGGGGGTTGCTGTCAACTGTGAAGGCCGAAGAATAGGTTTACTCACTGTGATGTTGGTTGTTGTTGCAGAAGTGTTCATTAACGCTTGTTGTGTGGATAATGCAGGTTGTTGATGTGGAGATATTACAGAGCCGTGATGTCCAGGAGTGAAGTTAGTGTGAGCTTGTGGAGTAGAATCATTATTGTAGATTGTAAGTAATGCAGAGCTGACAAGGTGGCCGGTAGCTTCCGACTGGTGAGCCATTGTAGAAAAGATCAAATGTAGTGGTAAATACTCCACTACACGCACTAATCACAGTCAGAATCACCGTATGTAATAGCACTATTTGCAGTGAAACAAAGAATACACTGGCGTAGCACTCGTAAACACACAGAGAGGCAGGCTGACACACACGTCCACCCCGCTGGGCTGCCAGCTTGGAACTCAATAAGATAATTTGTACACATGTTTGTCTCAACTAACAAGAAAGAAGATAAAGGAATAAGAGTTTGTAAGAATGGTCAGTACAAGAGTAGAGAAAGTCATGTGAGTGCAACACATCAAATTTTGCTTTTTCATTCTGTTCCACTGAAGGAGCGATGCTACATCCAGATGACGAGGCTGTTGGAATGGCAAGTTAAAGGGGAGCTGTCTTCAAGGGGTTCATATACTCTTGAAATAGTCCATGCCTTTCTGCATTTAAGTCGTCAGCAACTTGAGATATTTTATGATGCCGAAGTTCCGCAATATCTCTACCTACCCAAAATTTGGCCAGAAGTTTCCACCTCGCAATGGTGGTTTCTAGTTTTACTGCTATTCTAGATACGGAAATTTTACAAACAATGATGAACCCGCAGCGGAGGTTCCTGACACCAGGATCATTACCAAGAGTCAGCATGTTCCAGAGGGGATGGGTACCGAGGACCACAGTAGGGACGACGGCGACCTACCTCCAGGTTGGCACCTGAGGATATTGTGTCCCATAACCTGCTTGGAGATCATCGTCCAGACGTATTCCATCTCCCATGGGTTTTGGAAACTACTGTCCAGCCGAATCCAACCCAATCCGAGCAACTGCCTTGCGTTAAGTGTTCAGATGTTCCACACGACGTACTTCTAATAACCTCCGAAGTACCACAGGTGCAAAAGGTGTATAGCGCTTGCATCACAGTAACCATAGGAGTCACAACTCCTTCCCAATGGGGGTGTAACGATAGATAAATTACCAAAAATAAGAGAAACAGGGATGAGAATCCAGGAAACAAAGTAACGCAAAGTGCTATTACTGGAACCAGATTACTCGTAATTTGGAAAATACTATATTTACCACAATGGAATAATATTCTGTTAATGGTGGAATTCGGAGAGGGAAGCAGGAAAATGCCGTAAAGGGAGGTATGGCAAAGTGTATCCTGAAACATCAACTTTTCTTAATCAAAAGACTTTGCGTGTTGAATAGTGCAAATTATTTGGTGCTCGTGGGGTTGTTAATGCAGCTTGGAATTTTAGACATGAATCATTCTTTTGTCCACGGCGTACACTTAGATTGACATCTGCCTATCATGAATCAGTTGTTTTTATCCCCATATTACCTATTAGTTTTACTAGAATCTTATGTTCCTTTTTACTTTCTCTACTGGTAAGTAGAAGTATTGTGTTCCACCCAAAATTTCGATGTCGAGATTTCATCGGAAATATATATTTTGAGGCCCCCTGAATCCCAAAATAGCATTTTCAGAAAAAGGTCCATGTGTGTGTCTGTGTGTCAGTCTGTCAGTCTGTCAGTCTGTGGTCAGCATAACTCAAAAAGGAAAAGTCGGTTCAAAACCAAAGTTGGTATTTAAGTTTAATGTCATTCAAGGGTGCGACACGTAGATTTTGAAGAAAATAGCCCCACCTTAAACTACCCTTTACATGGAAAATGTTTCAAAAAATTTGATTTTCTTGAAAATGGCTCTAACGATTTTGATTAAAATGTCATATGTTTGAGATACTTCTATGACAAATGAAATGTATATCTTGAATTTTCTTGCTATAGCCCATGTAGTCCTATTTACTCTGGACGAATTTTGCATAATTGGTAAACCGTTAGAGATAGACAAAATCTTGCTGTACAAAAAATGTAAATCTTGCTAAAATACACAATTTATGTCTCAATAAATTTTCTTGTAGGGTGAACCATTTCCGAGATACTCCTTGTTATGTGTGAGTTTCGGAAAACTTAGAACTATAGCGAAATGCAACAACGTTCATTCTTTATGTTAATCGTGCAAAGAGAACGGAATCTCAAAGGTCAAAAAGATTTGACTATCACACAAAGCCTACTGTATTCTAATATTCCCCTTGCACCTACAAGGAAATGAGCAATAAGATAGGTAATATGTACGAATGTTTATCTTAACTAACATGGAGATATAGGAATAAGAGTTCTTTAGAATGGTTAGTACAAGAGTAGAGAAAGTCATGTGAGTGCGACACATCAGATTTTTTTAGAATAATCCAATAGCTTAATTGCAGATTTCAGAAAAAATATAAAAAATGTACTCGAAAAAAATGCACAATTATTTACAAATAATATTCACTATTGTCCATATTATTCAAGACACATCTAATATGTGATTATTTATAATACTAAGCATACATTATATTCACATGTTCCTGAAAACTCACTGTTTTGAGAGAAAAATATACATAAAACAAAGAAAGTATTGTTTTGACAAAAACCAACTCAAAATTGGATAGGTATAAGGATATAAATAATACCACAACTGTATAAATTCATATATCATTCTGTTCAGCAAGAATTGCACCATTTTGAAATACATTTTCTGAGACTTCAGTCGCCTTCAAAGAAGTAAGTTATAAAAACACTAGTGCCGAGGAGAAAGCGTTTCCTTTAACTTGTAACCCTGTAGATGTTGGAATGGACTTGACGGGTAGCAGACTCCATCCAGATAGAGGCAATATAAATTTGTAATAAAGATTGTAACTTGCTGAGGAAGTGCAGGCGGTCTTATTTCCTTAACAGGGCCTGTTTTTGTTGTTCTCGACCTCGCACACACAGCAGGAAATTATTCAATATAAAAACCCAATCACGAGAATGCAAACAGTTCTGGAGTTTCTCCATTCCTGCTGCGTTTCCAAGGACTTTATTATACACTCTGACCTCCAACACTCTTACTCACAATCATCTCTGCAAGAGAAAATTATACTCACTTGAACTTCTAACCCAATAATGAATTTTGTTTCCATTTCAAGGTAACCCGTAAATCACGTCACAGAGATTGAAACATGTAATTTATTTATTTACAGGTCATATACTGAACCTTTAAACCATTTTTAGATTTTAAATTAACTATTTTTGAGACTCCCTAAATCCAAAAAAGGTATTTTTATAGGAAGATCTATTTGTGATTAGCATTAACTAAAAAATCTGATGTGTTGCAATCACATGACTTTCTCTACTCTTGTACTAACCATTCTTAACAAACTCTTATTCATATATCTTCTTGTTAGGATAAACATTCGCACAAATTATCTTATTGCTTATTTCCTTGTGGGTGCAAAGGGAACATTAGAATGCAGTAGGCTTTGTGCGATAGTCAAATCTTCTAAACCTTAGAAATTCCGCTCTCTTAGCACACTTAACATATAAAAAAATGAATAACGATGTTCCATTCACGAAAGTTTTAAGTTTCCCGAAACTCACACACAACAAGGAATATCTCCGAAATGGTTCACTCTACAAGAAAATTTATTTGGACATAAATTGTGTATTTTAGCAAGATCTACATTTTTTGTACAGTATGATTTGGTTTATCTCTAACGGTTTACCAGTTATGCAAAAGTTGTCCAGAGTAAATACGACTACAGTGGCTATAGCCAGAAAATTCAGATATACATTTCATTTGTCATAAAAGTATCTGAATCATACGACATTTTAATCAAAATCGTTAGAGCCATTTTCAAGAAACTCAAAATTTTCGAAAAATTTTCCATGTAAAGGGTAGTTTAGGGTGGAGCTATTTTCTTCAAAATCTTCGTATCGCATCCTTGAAAGACATGAAACTTAAATATCAACTTTTCGCTTTTGAGTTTCTAATTTTTTTTTCAGGGGGCCCTAAAAACCTATTTCCGTCGAAATCTCGACATCGAATTTTTGGTTGGAATACAATACTTCCCCCTAGTTACCAGTAGAGAAAGTAAAAAGCAAAAGTCTATTAAACACCAAACTTGGTACTTAAGTTCAATATATTCCAAGGATGTGAAAAGAAAGTTTCAAGAAAATCATCCAACCCCAGATTACTCTTTTAGATTAAAATACCATATACCCGTATTTAATATATTTTCATGGCAAATGAAATGCATATCTTCTCTTTGTGGGAATCTCAGAAGACCTCTTCACTTTTGCATAGCTTGTAAACCGTAACAGACAGACAGACAAAATCTTGCTATACAAAAATATAGACATCCTTAAGGCACACAATTTATGTAAAATGTCCTTTTTTCGCGTGGGTAAGCACTTTTAAGTAGTTTTCTCAAACAAGAAGTCGCTATCCTTACCTAGCATAGACAATTGAATGTCAAAGGCATTACGTAGCGACCAGCTCTTAACATATCTAACTATTGCTTACACCTATCTATTTCCCTATTTCTATTCTAACTGGAAGGAAATACGTACTAAAACCATTTTTATAAATGTTTATCTCGACGAAGATGAATTTGACAGAAGAATAAATGTTCGTAAGAATATTTTGTACAAGAGTGACCGGAGAAAGTCATGTGAGTGGAACAAATAATTTTTTTAACTATGATCAGATCACATGCAAGCAAAAGCTTTTATACCCATGTGTTACTATCAACCCTTATTTCTGGGTATTCCTATATACTAAAAATCTGATGTGTTGCACTTACATGACTTCCCTTCCACCTGGTATATACTGATTTCAAAATTTTCAAAATAGGCACAAATTATGTGTTACTCTTTCACATTACTTTCTTCTCTTTTACAGTTGTATTTTCAGCAAGATGATTCTTTTGCTTTTCTGTTGCCCTTAATCATACATGAGTGTATGTAGCTGAGGAAAAGTTGCATGCACATCATATTTGAAACTATACTTAGAACTATATGGTTCATAAATTATCATAGGGCACAAATATCCACACAGGTGAAAGCGGAAGCTCCCCCATGATTTATAGCAGTGTTCCACAACCGGTGTGACGTCACAAAGTGAAAGGTATGACGCGAACTTTTACAATAATTATTGCAATAAATTAGTTGTTGATTTTAAGTAAAGAAAAGAGCTTCTTTGTGCTTTAATACATGCTAACTAATATTTTCATAGAAATTAAATTATTTGCCCAATACTGTTGTTATAGTTTGCTTATCCTAATTCATTGGTGTTCTCGCCTATAATATTGAGACAATAACCATCCAAGTTGTCATCGGACGTTGACGCAAATGTTCCTCTCTGTCGAAGACGTCGCCTTTAAGACCTATAAGATCTCGTGTTTGGTGTCCGAACTAGCTCTAGCAAGAGGTCCTAATCTACAGGGTATGCGTGAGTTGTGGTAAGAATGGAACCAGACGAAGAATTAACCAACATTTAACTTTATTTGCTAATTTCCAGATTTGTAGAGAACTGCCGAAGATATTTAAATAGAATGTAACTTTGTAACTTCAACTACAACGTTATAACACTTTAACTTTGTCACCCTTTAGCAACCACCGAATTATGTATACGCGCCAGCTTACGTACAACTCAGAAATTGCACGTGCGTTCTCTCGGCTCGATTCAAGACGAGTGTGTGTTGCGTTGCATTTGTTTTGCGTGAGCAACACGAGGGAAGCGATTTCCATTGGCTAACTTTAGAGCATGTCATGGTAAGATAGGAATCAGCCCGCGGAATCAGAGCTTTGCACGTACAACAATTGTAACCTTATCACTCATTTAAATCTGCCTAGGCTTCCACTCTTGAGACTTTAATCTATTCAGCTTAATTATGTCTTCCCCTTAACCATCGACTAGAATCTCCTTTGTTTCTTTCTATTATCAATCACATATATTGACATAATTTCGGTTTCAACGTCCCCTTTTTCTTCATTCTTCAGGTATCCATTCCAGCATTTCCTTTGGCAGTCGTTCCTCGTGATACGTAATTTTATAACAGTAATATAGTAATGTGGCGCTGGCCCACGACAGCGGTGATGGCCCCAGATGCAAAACAATAATGGAGAACAGGGGCCCTGCATGCGGGACCGGCGAGAAAAAAAGGCGTACAAGATCTGGCTGTCTCGCGTGCCTGCCGCCTGTACGTGACAACGAACAACGGGTGGCAGAAGGAAAAAGAATCGACAACGTTCGCGAGGCTCCTAGCTGGATCATAGCGGTGGAGAGTTTCTCGAAAGGTCGTGTGACGTCATCCCCAGTATAAAAGGACATGAGACAACAGATGAGTAAGTGTGAGTTTTTGAGAGGTACAGTGAGAGACACGAGGCGGTCAGTGTGTTTGAGACTGCTATTTGTGTGTGTCGTCTCGGAAGATATGTCGGTCGTCGCGAGTGATTGTGACGCCGTATTTAAGTGCGTTAGAGACAGAGAAAGTGAAGAAAGACTCTGAAAGGACAGAGCAAGGTTATGAAAATAACAGTTGTGAGTTGTGATAGCAGAATGACTGTGGGTTGTGTCAACTACGAGAAGAAAACGATTTGTAGTGAAATTTTAGAGAAAAATAGAGTGATAGAAAAGCAACAGGGCTCGGAGTTTTGCCCTTTTGTTATAATAAATCAAGTTTAATGCATGAAGGACTGCCTTCGTTGAATGTGTTCACTGAATATAACTATGAAGCTCCTGTAAAATGATTAATTATAGACCGTACCGCGAGAACATTAAGACCTCCTTGATTGGTGCATCCCTCGTTCCAACTTGCACATGTCTGTTTTAAAACTTAATCTGCTATTATCATTTCCAACTACATATTTACGAGATACTGGATTTCTCGACATTCCCTAAAATTAAAACACCTAAGACAGGGGCGGCGCCGTGGCCGAGCGGTTAGCGCGCTCACCTACCACCTAGGCGGCCCGGGTTCGATCTCAGGGACCCGCATGTGGTATTCGTGGTGGACGAAGCGGCGTCAGGGCGGGTTTTCTCCGGGTGCTCCGGTTTCCCCCGCCATCTCATTCCACCGGTGCTCCATCTTCATTCCATGTATCATCAGTGTCATCGCCTGCGGTGCCGTAGTAGTAAAAGCGGGCGTTAAACACTACAACAACAACAATCTATTTTTTTTTTTTTTTTTTTTTTTTTTTTTAAATTAACGTCCTCCAACATTGTGTCATATCGGACGAATGAATGAAATGAAATGGGTGAAATGATGCTCAAATGAGCCCGAGGTCCATGGAGCACAACAATCTAAGACAGGAACTCCCAAACCTATCAATGAAGAAATGTCAACCATATTTTGAACATATGACACTTTAGTCAAAATCGTTAGAGCGATTTGTGAGAAAATAAAAATTTTCTAAAACTTTTCCATGTAAAAGGTAGATAAGGGTGGAGGGATTTTCTCAAAATCTTTGTGTCGCATCCTTGAAAGATATTAAACTTGAATACCAACTTTGGTTTTTAACCGGCTTTTCGTTTTTACTTTCTCTACTGGTAAGCAGGGAAAGTATTGTATTCCACCCAAAAATTCGATGTCGAGATTTCACCGGAAATATATGTTTTGAGGCCCCCTGAATTCAAAAAAGCATTTTTAGAAAAAGGTCCGTGTGTGTGTCTGTGTGTCAGTCTGTCAGTCTGTGGACAGCATAACTCAAAAACGAAAAGTCGATTAAAAACCAAAGTTGGTATTTAAGTTTAATGTCTTTCAAGGATGCGACACGAAGATTTTGAAGAAAATAGCCCCACCCTAAACTACCCTTTACATGAAAACTTTTTCGAAAATTTTGATTTTCTTGAAAATGGCCCTAACGATTTTGATTAAAATGTCATATGTTTGAGATATTTTGATGGCAAATGAAATGTATATGTTGAATTTTCTGGCTATAGCACCTGTAGTCGTATTTACTCTGGACGACTTTTGCATAACTGGTAAACCGTTAGAGATAGACCAAATCATACTATACAAAAAATGTGAATCTTGCTAAAATACACAATTTAAGTCCAAATAAATTTTCTTGTAGGGTGAACCATTTCGGAGATATTCCTTGTTATGTGTGTGTGTTTCGGAAAACTTAGAACTTTCGTGAAATGGATCATTGTTCATTTTTGTATATGTTAAGTGTGCAAAAACAACAGAATCTCAAAGCTTTAAAACATTTGACAATCGCACAGTCTACTGTATTCTAGCATTCCCCTTGCACCTACAAGGAAATAAGCAATAAGTTGTACAAATGCTTATCTTAACTAACACGAAGAAGATATAGGAATAAGAGTTTGTAAGAATGGTTAGTAGAAGAGTAGAGAAAGTCATGTGAGTGCAACACATCAGATTTTTTAGTTAGGCTTTTCAAAGGAAGACACACACGCACGCACACAAGCATATTTCTAATAATGCTTTCTAAAAATGCTTTTTTTTTTTTTTTTTTTTTAAATTCAGGGAGTCTCAAAACATATTTGCGGTGAAATTTCAACATCAAATTTTTGGGTGGAATACAATACTTCCTTCTACTTAGCAGAGAATGCAAAATGAAATTTCTCGGAGCTTAGGGTATTGCAGGGGTTGTTACCAAGCCACTATATTGCAGTGTTCACGAGGAGGAAACGAGTCGAAAGGTCCAAAAGCTGAAGATGAACCAGGAAAGCAACAATGCGAAGAGTGATATTTGTAGCTGGGTAGACATTTATCGCTAATCTTGAAATACTGGCGCTACAGTCGCCAAGGCGCCAACCCGCAGAGGCCTTCCTAGTACTGGGCCTTTTGTCATTCTTCGAACACGCCTCATACATATTTAACCTCAGGGACTTCTGGTAAAGCTATTCAAAACGCCCGTCTTCGTGGCGCACGAGCGGGCCCTGATTTATGGTTTCATCTCTAGGAAATAGAAGGCTCGATATTAAGATTACCTGGCCGTCTGCAATAGAGAAGTAACCAATGGCTTTAGACTACAGATATTTCCTCTTTAAGCATTCCGTAGTTATACATATTATACAATTCGAACTTAGCAAATACTCACAGCTAGATTTTCGATAATACTATTTTTTACTTTCTCTACGGGTAAGTAGGGGAAGTATTGTATTCCACCCAAACATTCGATGTCGAGATTTCACCGGAAATATATGTTTTGAGACCCCCTGAATCCAAAAAAAAAAAAAAAGCATTTTTAGAAAAAGGTGTGTCTGTGGACAGCATAACTCAAAAATGAAAAGTCGGTTAAAAACCAAAATTGGTATTTAAGTTTAATGTCTTTCAAGGATGCGACACAAAGATTTTGAAGAAAATAGTCCCACCCTAAACTACCCTTTACACGGAAAGTTTTTCGAAAATTGTGATTTTCTTGAAAATGGCTCTAACGATTTTGATTAAAATGTCATATATTTCAGATATTTTGATGACAAATGAAATGTATATCTTGAATTTTCTGGCTATAGCCCCTGTAGTCGTATTTACTCTGGACGACTTTTGCATAACTGGTAAACCGTTAGAGATAGACCACATCATACTATGCAAAAAAATGTAGATCTTGCTAAAATACACAATTAATGTCCGAATAAGGTTTCATGTAGAGTTTCGGAAAACTTAAAACTGTCATGAAATGTAACATCGTTGTTTATTTTTTATATGTTAAGTGTGCAAAGAAAACGGAATCTCAAAGCTTTAAAAGATTTGACTATCGCACAAAGCCTATTGTATTCTAATATTCCCTTTGCACCTACAAGGAAATAAGTAATAAGATAATGTATACAAATGTTTATTTTTACTAACAAGAAGATATTGGAATAAGAGTTTGTTAAGAATGATTAGTACAAGAATAGAGAAAGTCGTGTGAGTGCAACACATCAGATTTTTTTATCTATTTCCGTCGATGTTACTGGGAGTTGAATTTCTTTCTAAACTACCTGTTTGTTTGCTATTTTACAGCAGATTATGCATGAGCTATATTAGATGCTCTAATTTTTGTATATTTGTTTGAACGTACCTAATCATATTTGTTGCGTTTAAACCTTACCTTAGTATTTATAAATAATATAAGTAAACCATTAAATCCCTTTAAGGGCAAGGGTCTCCTACCATGCTAAGAATTAGCTCTAAGACACTCTCAGGGTGAGCTAGTCTTGGGAGCTCCACCTCTTGTAACGTCTTCACAATTTATCCTCTTTTGTGGTGTAACTAATACCTACTTTAACTATATGAGAGTTTTTTTATATAATTCACTTAATGTAGCTTAAGCTGTTTGCCCTAAAATTTAATTCACTTCACTCTGTCCCTTTGTTTTTTTGTCGCCGTAACATTAGCACTCGTTTATCTATATTTCATTTCACTCTAAGACTCACTTTTCATGTCCACTGTGTTCCTAAGGTAGTTGTTTTCATTTCACTCTATCAAACGCTTCTCTTGTCCACTGAGGTTCTATTACTCTTCTGAAGTCGTGTGCCCATCTTCACCTTGGTGTCAAATCTCTTCCCTTATGTCAAATCCCACACTGTCGTCTCATATGTCCATCTTGACTGGTACATCCTGACTACGTGTCCCCCAGCTCCATTTGGTATTTACTAATTTAATAATTCCAACCCAAACATAGGGGCCCTTTCCACATTAAGGAGGCGTTTCCTGACCTTCAATAACAGAATTTAAACACACTGAAGGATTTAATTTAAAAGGTGAGTTAATTAATAACACTGAACAACACTTACAAAATATTTTTCCGGGACGCGTTTCGAAGGTTAACTTTCCTCCATTATCAACCGGACAATAACTGGGTTTCCATGGTGTTTCATGGTGCGGATGGTGATGCTTCTTCTGATGTTTCTTCTGGTAACGGTTCAATGAACTTACTGAAAATGTCACTCCGAGGAATGTCGAAATTAAATACTTGGTTTCTATTTTTAAAAATAAAGATTTGTTCCCATGTGGACAGTTCTTGTTTTCCGGTTATGTGTTTGAGAAGTTTCGGTTCTAGCTTTATGTCATGATTTTTTGTCCAAAAGTGAAATGCAACTGCTGATTTTTCTAATTGTTTACTCTTAATGTTTCTAACGTGTTCCTTGGATCTAATTTCTAAATTTCTTTTGGTTTTTCTATGTATATTTCATTACAATCGCTGCATTCAATTTGGTATATGCCAGATTTTTTGTTAGGTGGAATAGCATCTTTGATGTTTGAAAGTAGTAGGTTTTTTATGGAGTAATGGTGTACTGGTGCTAGCTGAATGTTGTATTCCTTGAACACTTTTTTAAATTTATCAAAGGCCCATGGATGATATGTGAATTTTTTGAATATCATTTTTGTTTTTGCTGCTGTGAGAGTTGTAGTTTCTTTTAATAATTTTTTTTTCTGCTTGTTTTACCTTTTTGTCTACTAATTCTTTGGGGAAGCCGTTTTTTGTACCATTTCAATTATTTTATAATATTCTGTTTTATATTCTTCTGCTGAAAGAGGGATGTTCACCAATCTATGTGTTAAACTATTGAAAATTGTTTGTTTGTGGCTTCTTGGATTGTAACTATTAGATTTTATGTAGTTGTCTATCTGCGTTGGTTTTCTGTAAATACCGAAATTTATTCTATCCTTGTTTTTGATTAATTTTAGATCTAAAAATGGCAATTTATTATCTTTTTCTACTTCCACTGTGAAATTTATACTTTTGTCCTTATGTTCAGAAGTTTTAATGCGTCACTGATGTGTCTTTTTGGAACTATTGCAAATATGTCATCTACGTATCGCTGCCAGAATTTGAACATCCACGGGAAACCTTTTGTGATCCTTATTTCCAATGAACTCATGTAAATATCTGCTAAGAATGGCGAGAGAGGGTTGCCCATTGCTAATCCTGATGAATACTTTAGATATGTATAGTAATTTAATCCAAGTTGGATAAAACATTCACACATCTACACATATACATACGCCTTATATATTAAAATAACTGTACCAAAATCTAACACTCCTCAAGAAACCCACTGACAATCTCTAGCCACCCTACTCCATTTATCTTTGGATATCCCAAGCTGTTTTAAAGCGGTTTTTGTTTGCTGGGGTATTACACCCCTGCGGCCAAATACTTATGGGAAAACCTCTCAGTGATGTCAAGTGTGGGGTGGTATCTTTGAAAGTGTTGAAAAATGTTCTCATATTTATGTATCTTTTCTACAGCGGCACGCTCTAAATAGTCGTCCTTTTCAAATCTAACTGAACATCTATAATATAGGCTTTCCTGCTAAGCACAACAAATAAATAACTCCGCGGCGTCCAAAAACGTCTGCTCGGTATAAGAAACCGTATCCGACTATATAACCAAGTCTTCGATTATATTTACGAGGTTTAATTCTATGAGGTTTGATTGTTGCCTCTATTCCCACCACACATCTCCTATAGGATAAATTTCCGTAATGTTTAATGGTTGTATATTTGTTCTAATTTATATGGCCTCTATCGTTTTTCCCGAGCTTAAAATCGTATTATCTAAAAGCCATGTTACTTTCGGGGTTATTTATATTCAGCGTCTACACACTGCACTCCCAGAGACTGCCACTCATCAAACAATTTAGACTTGTTAATTTAATAATATTCACTTGGAGTATTAGATGATAAGGCTCCTTGACCAATGAAATCTTTCCCTCTTATGACCCTGACGGGACACATTCTGGGAAGGAGGATTGAGGTGAGAGGATGTTGAGGGTAGCCAGACTGAGGAAAGACGGCAGCAGATGGTGGGGTCCCTAACAACTACAGATTTAAACTTCCCGCTAGCGGCTGGTGAACTGGTGGTGTTACTCTGTTTAAATCGCACCATACAACTCCTCACTCCACACCACGGTTGTACGTACAACAGGGGAAGACAGGTATCGCTGCTGTGACGTCAGCTCACTCAGCTCACATGCTCCCAACGATATATATAATATTCTAGTTTATGTGAATAGTCATGTTATAACGCAAATAGAACAGAAATTATAACTATTTTGCCTGAGCTAGAGGAGAGCTATACAGAACAATTAGGTGGACATTTTCCGACATTTGCCGTTTCGCTTTTCTTTAACTCGTTTGTCAATGTTATGGGAAATGTACGGCACATTTCTAACCGAAGACTCCATGTTAGATAGTGATCTGACAATATGCTTCGGGATTTTGACTTTGAAAGGTTCATAACAGAAAAGAATTGTTCGCACACATACGTAATATCCGTGCAACAAGGGCATACAACCTCAGAAATCTGGTTTTAGCAACATTCTTATAAAAGTCAGACAAGGCTTCCTTGTGTGTATATTTGTCTTTCAGCAAATCGTCGCACTGTAAATTTATCAATTCAATTTCCTACCTGCTAGAAACATTGTTAACATCCAATGAATACGGGGTCGCAAAAATCTGAAACATAGGTGACAATGTCTCTGCGTCTCGAAGCCTTGTCTCAAATTGGTGTAAAACACGGGGAACTGAACACAAACACAAAAGCACTACACACAGCACTACACAACGTCAACAAAAACAGAAAATAAAAACAAAATTCGCACTAACGCCATTAAGATCCCTCACACAAAATATAAAAACCCTCAGACTAGGCTGAAGAGGGTTCTCCCTAAACAACCCGGGCGTGTTGTAACCATGCCCAGATAACATTTTTCATATTCATTCAGTTTCGTGCAAGTAGCACCGCTGATTTAGGCAGCATAGCAATACACCGCTCTCGCCTGACGTCACACGAATTTACAAGCTAGCTCTTCCTTTAAATACGTCACATGACCCGAAGTTGTCTTCCCCTGACGTACAACGACAAAGACATTCTCCTGAGTCAATGACAGTAAGTAGATGGATATTCCTATTGATTGAGTTGATATAATTTGTTTGAATCTCACATTTGATTGTGTTCCCGAAGTTTGATGATCTCATAAGTGGTGGCGCCAAAGAGATTCTATACGGATGTTGCGGGAGCATGCATGCAAATTCTAATCGCACGGACTATGTTCTATTGTTATCGTGCTGTTTAAAGTAGCACGTGATGAAATACTGGAGCACGCAGATCAAGTGCATGTTTACTGTCCGCACGTACTGAGAATTGCAGCCCATAAGAACATGTAGCCACGATTTATTGTTCAGCCAGGAAACCACCCGCTGTCACCTATATCTATATCTATGATGATGATGATGATGATGATGATGATGATGATGATGATGATGATGATGATGATTAGGATTATCATTATCATTATGATTATTGTTATTATTGTTTTTATTATCTTTCTATTATTGTTATAATCACCGTCATCAGCATCATCATGATCGAACCAACCAGAGATAACTTCCAAGAAGAACATCTAAATGCCTGAAAAAAATAGATTGCCGGTTTCACGAAAGAAGTCCTTGGGTGGTCGAACTTCTATAATTACATTGCACAAAAGCAAACCTCCACAACAAGGGTTTTTACCTGGCTCTGTGGTCTGATAACATGACAACCTTCAAATCTAGAAGCTCCTGGGTTTGATTCCCGGCTGGAGGGTTGGAATTTTTATTTTACCAGGATTGTTAAGGCGTTTAGCAAAAATTAGCATTTACCAAATAGCTGCACAAACAATCTATAGCGAATTTGCTGCATGTGATATTTTTCCAGTGATATTTCTAACGGCGAAAATGTTCTAAATATTATTTTGCTGAGTGTTTTGAATTTTTTACACTTTGTATGTGTATACAGAAATGTTATTGCAAAGTTTGGTGCATATAATAGTTAAACAATTCCTACTTTGTGTTTTAAACCAAAACTTTAACTAATTTTTTTAAAAGGTACTTGTTTCACGGGTTTTTAATTATTAAAAAACTGTTTTCTAATAATTTTCGATGTGCTCCTTATTGCCCAATAAAATAAGTTTGCTAAGAAAATATGCACTTTTGACCTGGATTTAAGAATAATTTTCGTTTAATTATGAGCTTCAGCTTTTACAAAAAGTAAATAAGTACTTGGATGAGCTTAATGGCCTGACTCATTTGCCTTTTATTAATTACTGCATATCAGCATTTGGAAAAGTATTATGTTAACGATGTTTCCGAAGTTTCACTATATAAAGATAAAAACTCAATAAAACTCGTAAGAAGCATTTTATATAGTAAGATGTCTGAAATATTACAACTGAGAAAATCTCATTGGAGAATTCAGCCGTAAAAGCTGGCGTGAAATGTGGCTTGTGTATGTTTTATTAAGTAATGTTAACTTTTCACTTCAAAACACAATTTAGAAATGATTAATCTATCAGCAGAAAATTTTTCCCAAAATACCAATAGAAAGCTTAGAACTACGTGATAAATAGGCACCAATACTTAACCAATTCCAGAGCTTTGGTTTATTTAAATAATGATGAACGAATCACTTTAACTCCGATAGCAAAAACATTTACATGTAAACGTTCCTAAGAATCATATAATAGTAATTAAAATGCGTAAATTGCAATTTTTGATCTTTTTGAACCGATTTTCACCGATCGGTTCCTTTAAACATATAGCTTTAAATATTAGATTGTAAAGGAAAACTGCTTGCTTAAACGAGGAATTGATATTTGAAGCAAATTGTGATGTTTATGGAGAGCAAACCCTAGCTGATAAAGAATTGGAATAACTTATTTGTCCTTTTATTTCGTACGTACTTTAATATCACATGTGTTGATCAGTGTTGAGCATTATTAAGCATGCACTTATATTAGTGACAAATTTCATACAATTCTGCCACTTGGCGTGGAAATGAAAGGGTGGTTTTTTTTATGTGAAACCAAAAGTGGAGAAAATAAGCTTCAAAACGTCTGATGTGTTGCACTGACATGACTTTCTGTACTCTTGTACTAACCACTGTTAAAAACGTATACTCCTATCTTTATTGTGTTATTGGAGATAAACATTTGCAGAAATTATCTTATTGCTTATTTCCTTGTAGGTACAAGGGGAACACAGTAGGCTTTGAGCCATAGTCAAATCTTTTAAAGCTTTGAGATACCGTTCTCTTTGCATGGTTAAGATATAGAAAAATGATCTTCCATTTGACAAAAGTTTAAGTATTCCAAAACTCACGAAAATTAACAAGGAATGTCACTGAAATAGTTCACGCTACCAAAAAATTCATTTGGACATAAATAATTGTGTTTTAACGATATCTACATTTTAATAGTAAGATTTGGTCTATCTCTTATGGTTTACGAGTTATTCAAAAGTCATAAAGAGTAAACAGAACTATATGGGCTATAGCCAGAAAATTAAAAATACCTATACATTCCATTTGTCATAAAAATACCTGAAATCAAAATTGTTAGAGCCATTTTGAAATCAAAATTGTTGAAAAATTTTCCAGGTAAAGGGTAAGGTGGAGGAATTTTCTTCAAAATCTTAGTGTCGCTTACTTGAAAGGTGTTAAACTTAAATACCAAATTTGGTTTTTAACCGAATTTTCGTTTTTGAGTTACGCTGTTCATCAACACACACACCTCAAAACATATTTCCGGTGAAATATCGACATCGAATTCTTGGGTGTGATACAATACTTTCTGTACTTACTATACATAACAGAGAACGTAAATGTTTCTCAGAACAACAGAATGCATGTAGATTGATTAAACTTGTAATCGCTTGTGACACTGACTTGCAACGTGCTCCTCAAAACCCTCATTCCTTCACTGCTTTTCTGTCCAGAGTTACCACATTTGAGCAATAAGATTGCTGGAACTTGGTGAGTCATTTTCAGACCTGCAGTTGACAGATTGTCATTGCCGAGCGGTGCCTGTCTGCTTGGCTGAGCAAGATAACAAGAGTTATGAAATCACAGTTATGGCTTAGCCAGTAAAACTAACCATTCCCAAGCCATAAAAGAATGAGTAGGCGCTGCATATGTAAAAAGAAAATAATTAAATTATCCAAATGCTATTCGGAATCCTTGATTGAATAGAGAATGTTAGAGTGATTAAAGGGGTTATTCCCTTCTCTGAAAATAAAAGCAGATGTAAAAATAATGATCCAAAAAGCCAAACATATTTCGAGGTATTTATTACATCGGGTGGAAGGGAGCTTATTACATCATTCTAATATTTGCTTCATACAAGCATTACAAACAAAAAAGTCTAATGGCATTTTGTTCTTTGATCAGCCGATTTGGAAAAAAATAAATGGTTTTTGTTCCAGATTGGATGCCGCATTCCACAAGAATGTACGAAGGTTTGTTGCTTGTAAGATGCGTAGAATAACGTATTTCTTACATAGTTTCTGTAGTAATTATGAGACATTACACAGGGTTTCGAAATAATTATTCACTTAAAGAAATTAAAGGAATATTCCAAGCAGCTTTTTCAGGCGTTAAGTAACTCGACAGCATTGCGTTGAGGTTGGTAAGGGATCTGACGTGCTTCTGGATGTAAACAGCTTGGTTGCTTGTAAGGAAGGTGTAAGATTTTTGGAGCTAACGAATGCAACCGGCATTCTGATTGACTTACATTCGCGAAGTGAAAGCGGAAGGACATGGTATTTGTTTAGGCTCACGAGACGCGCTGCTGCGGTGTTTGTTTATGCACTGAGGTACTGAGCTAGGGAAAGTGACACCCACCCACACAATCTGCAGCGTTGTCAGCTTGTCTGTCTCTTGTTTTCGACAAAACTAAAATATTTCCGTAGGAAATGGTCAGTGTCAAAAACGTAAGATAGAAAATGTGTTCCAACTATCGAGAACTATCGAAATTAATTAAATGGCTTTTCTTCCACCCAGTATATCTAATACGCAGATCAGCTAGGTGATAGCCCTTTCCCCACTTAAAGTAACAATGTAGCACTTCGACACGACTTTCTTCGGAAGTGAAGTGAAGTGGGTGGTCCCGTGTCTTGGACATCTAGCACGTAAAAGTACCTCAAGTTTGATAAAGAGACCTCTAAGCAAAATTAAGCGGTCTGTCCCGCACAATATAGAATGGAACGCTCAGATGGAAATGTCGAATCCCCCTCCGCATCTGTCCTAATCCCGTACCTCCGTGAGCCGCTGAAATGTTAATCGGAAAGCTCCCGGAGCGGTTAAAATTATATCACATAAATTGTTGCTGCTGCAGCCGGCGGAAGATTCTTCAAAGACGGAGATTTGGAGTCGTGAAACAGAAATTATAATGTCAATATATATATATATATATATAAATGAGTGATAAGATTACAATTGTTGTTTGTACGAAGCCATAGTGATTCCGCGGGCTGATTCCTATCTTACCATGACGTGCTCTAAAGTTAGCCAATGGAAACCGCTTCCTTCGTGTTGCTCACGCAAAACAAATGCCACGCAACAGACACTCGTCTTGAATCGAGTCGAGATAACGCACGTGCAATTTCTGAGTTGTACGTAAGCTAGCGCGTATACATAATTCGGCGGTTGCTAAAGGGTGACAAAGTTAAAGTGTTATAACGTTGTAGTTGAAGTTCCAAAGTTACATTCTATTTAAATATCGTCGGCAGTTCTCTACAAATCCGGAAATTTACAAATAAAGTGATATGTTGGTTAATTCTTCGTTTGGTTCCATACCTACCATAACTCACGCATACCCTGTAGATTAGGACCTCTTGCTAGAGCTAGTCCGGACACCAAATATGAGATCTTATAGGTCTTAAAGGCGACGTCTTCGACGGAGAGGAACGTTTGCGTCAGTCGGCATCAAAAAGTGTCGTACATAGAGACATTATCACAGAACAAATCGTATCTTAAAACCTCTGAGGTAAGGATTCTGAGAAAGATGAGGGTGAACCAATTAAGTTAAGTATAACTGCATACTTAAATGAGCTAGGACGTAATGCTTAGTGATATTAATCCACTTTCCGCTCTTGCTATAATGCGTAAGAAGTTGAAATTCCTACACTCCGTGCATTCTGCACTTTTACTGCAGATGTTAATAAAGTTTAATCCTCAAACTGTTTGAGAGGTACAACTGGAGCTTAAAAATCCAACGCTACAGCTGGGATCTGAACCACAGACCCTCCGCTTACCAGGTGGGTGCTCTAACCATTATACTTGCAATAGTAAGTCACCATTGGGGTAATTGTCTCCGATGTGGGACTGCCTTTGTGGTTTATTGGGAGAAATACGAACTGGTTTGAGAATTCAATGTTATTCTGGCAGTTTGTGACAGTAGCTTAATGATAAAGCAACAGGCATGTGGGCTTTAAAGGAGACAGGTAATCCGATTTTATCCGAGCAGTACCAAATTTCGAACAGCTCTCGTTGGCAAGCTTTCGTTGCTTTCATACTATAAATCACGACTAATCCATCATCAGCTCGCAGAGGCTAGCACGGTAGATCTCTTTTGAAAATGCGTACTTTGTTAGTTTTCAAAAGCCTACACTAATAATTTATCTTCTTCACTTTCATGAGTTAGGCTTGCAGCCTGATCCATCTTCATTCCAGCCATCTTTTTGGGGAACGGCCAGTGTTTCATTTATTCACTGGCTTATATCTAATAATTTGGTTTCACTATGCTGCCTCTCCTATTATTTCTATGCGATGGATCCAATTCTGTTTTCTCTATCTGAACGTTAATGAAATATATTTTAAACTCAGTTCTTATGACTTGGCAGGGCATTTTTTCCATTGTTGTGCAGCCTTTTGTTGTTTTAGAAAATGTCATTTCTGTTGCTTGTACCCCTTGTTGCCTTTTCCTTCTCATACCGTATGTTTCACTACCATAAGAAAAGTATAGTTAATTTATAGACTCTTGTTTTGTTTCTTAGTGCTCGTTGAATATTACAACACATACTTTGGAAACCGGATAGTTTATCAGCTATGCAATTTTCTTTTTTATAACCAATGTCGCAAATTAAGTAGTTGAAATGGGATAGTCGCTCTATTATCTATCCACTAACCACTATCATGCAATTAACTGGATAATTTTCCTTTAAACTACACTACCTTTATATTCGTATATCTTAAAATTATAATTCTCACATAATTGGCTCATGATCTATTGCTTGTTGCAGGTCATTTTCATTTTCCTGACTAACGATCTCATTATATTATCTAGGCATATTTTACTCGGGTGCAGTAGTATTTCTAGATTCACTGAGGTTTTACATTGCCTTACAATATTGCCAATGTACATATTAAACAGTGTAGGTGATACCTATATCTTACACCGATATTAATATTAAATGTCTCCCCCCCCCCCAATAATTACATTTGTATTCCTATACGGCGGTTGTGCTTTCCTTGGACGGGAAATGCTGCATTATGCAGGAAAACCACTTATTAATCTACCTTTTTCATTTATTTCCTTTGTTTTTGTAATAGTATCCTTTGTTGTATAATGTTCCACAATTTGCACAAAGTATATTGTTTAATTACACTTTGAAAGCGTACTTCAATAAATAATAATCTATTAAATTTGTAGCTTAAGCGGATTGTTACACAATGACGTTTATAGAGCATTGGAGTTCTTGACAAATTATGCAAAATACTCACGTCAATACTGCACCTTACAAATTTGCACAATGTATAATGTTCAAGTACACGTTTAATTACTTTTGCTCAATAAACGCGCACTTTTAACACAATATTAATTCTAAGCTACCACAAAAACGCCCTACTCTGCTTTTCAAATTGGAAGGAGCTTATTCTTGAGCGCCTCCAGGCCGGCAACCAATCGCAGTCCTGCTGTGTTGTCATATTGCTGTATCCTTAAGTGGGGTTTGACGCTCGCCAAGAGAACAGTAAGACAGTGTGTGTAAGAGAGAGGGAAATTTGAAAAGAGTGGGGGTAATGAGCTTGCAGCGCTGTGCACGTAAACGTATCTCATTGGCTGCAGATAAGAACTCTTCTCATTTGAAAAGCGCAGTAGGATCCTATCGCGGAACAAAGTATTGGAAAGTCTAAAACGCGATCGCAGCGCTGCTCGACAGATCCTGTGAACCTAAACCATCCAATATATCCATCAATATCAACACCACATTAATCAATTAATAATTTAAAAAGAGCATGTTCTATCGGGTCAAATTGTGAAGCTTTCAACATTTATTCAGAAAATAAAAAAGTCTTAATTTTAGAGGAAGCCCACCATATTTAATTTGTAAGCAGTACTACTTTTCTGCTTTTCATCTGCTTTAAGGCTTCATCAGATTACTTTTTCCTTTACGTTTCTTTCTGATCGCTATTATTTATATTTTATTTTTACCAGGATTTCAAATGATTTCCACTGTTATTTTCTCAAGGTTTACTTATCCAGGTATATTTTAATTATGTTATTTATTTACTTCAAATCAATCCAATGAATTAAAATCTTTAAACAGCAAAAGTTTCCTGCAAGTGGTTCTTGTAGTTAAATTGTGCCTTTCATAACGGTAGTAATTTTATTTTCGCATTAATATTTATATGACTCATTATTGCAGAAGGGATCATATGAAACAGTTAAGTGCTTTGCAGAAGTTCGGAAGAGAAAATACGAGACGAAGTATCGCAGTTTCCTAATTCTTGCTATTTCTCCAACTTCGCGCAATATACTAATTTTTGTTTCGGATGTCACGTTTGACGAACACAAATAACAGCAACAGTTGTGTCTCTTATTCGCTTGATTAGTATACAGTTTGCAAAGTCTTGTCTTCAATAATAGCTTAATATATAGTTTATTTTTAGTTTCCTTCTTGTATTCTAGTTTTGTATTTAGTCAAGCTTGTGTAAATAAATTACATGTAGCTACTGTAATTGGAGGTTTGCTCTGTTGTAGCACAAACCTTATTGGTGTATTGAAACTCTAGCCGCAATATTTCTCAGAAAATACTAGTTGCTCATGTCACATTCCTTACAGCGAATTCTCACGAGAAGAGCATAGTGGTTAACTTAGATCTATTTATGACATCATCGTGAGCTACCATAGCACATAGTTCTTCCTTTTCCCTCCAGAGAGCAGAGCACCCTTCAGATGTTTTCTCCTCAAAGGCCTGCCATGGAGTATTCGTACATTATAACAAAACAGCATAAAAGTTTGCGGATATGCAACACATTAGGGTTCCCTAACCTTTACAGGAAGACTGTGGTTGACACGACATTTTACATATTTGTGCTGATAATACTATTACTTTTAATTGGAATGCGGATGTGATACTAGAGCGTAATCAAAAACTGACCTACTGAGCTATATCAGTGCTTGAAAAGAGAACGTGTGTCTAGGAAATATGCGTTGCATTGTTGGCCGACCTCGTGACTATGGCAAGAAAGACTAACAAAGGACAGTCTAGGTAGCTTTCTCAAAGCTTTGTGTAATTGCCTTTTTGTGCTCTGAAGCTTACAGAACATTCAGTAGTGTTCATTCTACACGTTTGCTTTGTACGATATCGAAAGATTAAATAAACTTTTCAAGGCTACCCCTTCACTCTAAGTAGCATTCTATTATGGGTTTACAATAATGTCTATACATTTTTACGTTGTTTACTAGTATGACTATATAGTATGACTTGCGATGGGGGACAAAGCACCTCGACCGAAAGGCGATCTTTTGTGCCTATGCCCCTGTCGGGCCACCCTCGGGAGGATGGATGCGGTGAAGGGATCCTAAGGGTGCCCGGAACGTTGCCACGACAGAGCAGGTGGCAGGGTCCCTACATTTTACCAGTTAGAAGCACCCCGGTGAAGGATGGCTCGCCCCGATTGCTCTCCCACCCTTTCGCATTCCCACTCCAAAGGGGGACCGGTTCACCTCCACTTGTACCATCCCGTGGGTTACCCGAAATCCAGTAGTGTCATTAACTTAGGAGAATATCTTTGTCCTTGAACGTGCAATCGCGCTGTGGAGTGGGGAGCTTCTTGGTACGATGTAAACAAAGTAGCACCAGTAGTTCAAAATTACTGTCTACAAGGCAGTTGAACTGTAAGCAGTGACAGTGTGGCTGCAATATTATATCGTACGGTTCTTGAGTCTCCAATAAACACAATTCATTAGTGATATTACTGAAAGTATCATCATAATTGATTTGTTTTATGCGGTAATCGAATGTATTTCGCGTAATATTTATTGTATCAGGAAAGAAAGGATAAGCTGCTTTTGAAGCAGGGTGTAAATCGCCGGGCGCTAGAGAAAACAACAACAGCATGATATCTCAGGTTCACCTGTGTCAATCACAAGGTCATAGCTAATCTCCTAAGACAAATACAGTAGGTTCAACTTCCAATCCGAGGAGCCAGATTTCCAGAACAATTCGTTCCCCCTGCAGTGGTGCTACCGTGTCGCCCGCCGACGCTTCCAACCCTGAAAGAAACCTAACGGGATGAAGGGTGAAATGAAATGATTGATGTAGCCTAATGGAGGGACAGGAAATTCGGAGAAAATGGAAATCCTTCATAGTATTCGCCTAACGATCCGGGGAAACCTTCGAAAAACCCCAGGAAGGTCGGCCGCGGAGATCGAACCCGTGACCTGCCGAATGTGGGCCACAGACATCGCCTGGGCCATCCCGCTCGGTACTACCTATATATAAAAACTTGGTATGTAAATTCATTCAACATCTTCTAAAGAATACGTTCAAGAAAATCCCCTCCACCCCAAACTACTGTTTATGGTGTGTGTGTGTGTTGTGTTTAACGCCCGCTTTTACTACTACGGCACCGCAGGCGAAACTACTGTTTATATACACATTTTTCTGAACATTTTTATTTTTCAAAAATAGGTATAACGATTTTGATTAAAATTCTTTGCGTTAAAGATATTTTTGACAAATTAAATGTATATCTTGAATTTTCTGTGAATGTCCTCAGAATTTTAAGGCCTTTTTAAAAGTTTGATTATCGCTTAAAGCCTGCTGTATTCCCCTATTCCCTTTGTGCCTACAAGACAATTTCTGCAAATGTTTATCTCAACATAAAGATAGCGGAATAAGTGTTTTTAAGAATAGTCTGTACAACAGCAGAGAAAGTCGTGTCGGAGAGTTAGCTTCTATAAATAAATAAGCAAGACTTGAAATACGTCATTATCCACAGCTGAGTACCATTGTTCAATATTTTATGATAGCGGGCTGGTAACCATCAACAAGTGTTTGGTTTTTCTCGCGGATCATCACTTTCATATTGGCCCGTTCACTATCTGTTCACTGCACTAAACAATATGGCTGCTAACTGTACATTGATCTATGCTGCATCATGCCGTAAATACCCTGGAGTCACAGCGGGCTGGATGTGATAGAAGTATAACCAACCGTAGTGGACTCAAGTTTACCACGTGAATTAAAAATCTGTGTTGCACTCACATGCACTAACCATCCTTACAAACTATTATTCCTGTACAGTGACAGTCAAATTGTTTAAAGCTTTCAAATTCCTTTCTCTTTGAACGTTTAACACACAACAAAGGAATAACGATGTTCCATTTGATAAAAGTATAAGTTCTCCAAAACTCACACAAATAACAAGGAATATCTCCGAAATGGTTCACTCTACAAAAAACATTATTCAGACATAAATTGTGTGTTTTAGCAAGATCTACATTTTTGTATGGTAAGATTTGGTCTATCACTTACGCTTTACCAGTTATGCAAACGTCATCCAGAGTAAATAAGACTACATGGGCTATAGCCAGATAATACAAGATACACATTTTATTTGTGATAGATATATCTCAATCACATGGCATTTTAATCAAATTTCCCATGTAAAGAGTATGTTTAGCATGGAGGAATATTTTTCAAAATCTTCGTGTCGCATCCTCAAAAGATGTTAAACTCAAATACAAATTTTGGTTTTTAACCGACTTTTCGTTTTTGCGTTCTGCTATCCACAGACTAACAGGCAGGCACACAGACATGCAAACACGCAGACCTTTTTCTAAAACCGCTTTTTTATTCAGGGGACCTCAAAACATATTTATGGTGAAATCTCGACATGGAATTTTTGGGTGGAATACAATACTTCCTCTATTTTACCATACGTAATAGAGAAAGTAAAAATTGATGGTTGTATATGTGTAACCGCTAACCTCCAAAACCGATTGACCAATTGCTGCGAAATTTGGCAGCTGTACATGGAGAGGGTTTTTGGCCCATTCATGTTACTATGCAACGTATTACACTCACAATATTTTTTCTGTTCACTTCTCCTTTACATAACGTATGTCTTTCTCTACTCTTCTACCTTAAAATCATACTATTTGCTATATATTTGAAATATAAATACAACTAATTACATTCATATAATTTTTATTACTCACTTTTATTTTTCAAAATACAATCACGATTCTTTCGCTACTGTCTTCCCTATACATAATTAATACAATTTTGTATATGTTTGAAATAGAATTGTAATGTATGTCATTCACACTTGTTTCTCTACTCACTTCTCTTTTACATAAGACATTCACATGTACTCTATTTGCCCTTCATCAAACAATTCAGACAATTTTCTATAATTGAAGTAGAAATGCGACGTTTACATTCATAAGGTTTTCTCTACCTGCACATTCACATGTTCTCTCTACTCACTATTCAACATAAAATTCATACAATTTTCTATACGATAGAAATACAAATGGAAAGTTCTACATTCACACAGTTTATTAGCTTTTCTTTAGCTAACACATTTCAAATGTTCTTCTATACTAGGAGGTTCAATTGTGCCTTATTTTTGGAGGAAGGCAACAGTTAATACTCTGAAAGCAACAAGGTCGGAATTACCGTTCTTGTTGACCATTTCGTAGCCATGCAAATCTAACCTTCTCTTCATGGGAAAATGGACCTTAGACCTTAGCAGCAGTCCATTCCAAAAGCATGCATTGCTAAGCTGTATTTTCCCACTATTGGGCAAGTGCAAAGTCTAAAACTTATAGGGATGAATTGTCAAACCAGGGTAACATCAGATATTTCAGCTAGTATTATTGTTTAATTGTTACTCCATGATTGAGCATTATATCTTGTTTATTTATGTGTTTTATATGACATGTTCAGCATCCTTGCGCTTTGGGATCTAAAGAATGAAAACAAGCAACAAAAGAAGAAAGGGAAAGGCGCCTGAGTTCCGTTAGTAAACCTTAGCAGCAGACATATTTGTGCAGTGACGGTAGTACACAATGTGACGTAAGAATTATGTGAGATAATAAATGTGCAGAAGTCCAGTATGCTGAAAATAGCAGTGTGAATGTTAGTTTACTTCCAGCTGCGCGCGCGACAGGCTACCCAAGGAGAGGTGAAATAAATTGTAGGAATGTTTTTTCGTGCCTAACCTTGTCGGTATATTATTATTATGTGAGAGCAGAAAACCAGCTCCTCCTATAGGCACACGCTCGCCCTACTCTTTCGAAGGTTCCGGTCATGGGCAAAGGTCAGCACGGGAAGGTGAAAATAAACAAATTGTGTCTTTATTTATGGCCCTCTTTTACTGGTGTGGTTTTGGATATGGTGGGGTCAGGGGAATGTACTGCTAATTAGAATCCCCTGACCATTAGTCAATGATGATGATGATGATGATGATTTATTATTATTATTATTATTATTATTATTATTATTATTATTATTATTATTATTATTATTATTATTATTATTATTATTATTATTATTATTATTATTATTATTATTATTATTATTATTATTATTATTATTATTATTATTATTATTATTATTATTATTATTATTATTATTATTATTATTATTATTATTATTATTATTATTATTATTATTATTATTATTATTATTATTATTATTATTATTATTATTATTATTATTATTATTCCTATTATTATTATTATTATTATTATTATTATTATTATTATTATTATTATTATTATTATTATTATTATTATTATTATTATTATTATTATTATTATTATTATTATTATTATTCCTATTATTATTATTCCTATTATTATTATTCCTATTATTATTATTCCTATTATTATTATTCCTATTATTATTATTCCTATTATTATTATTCCTATTATTATTATTATTATTATTATTATTCCTATTATTATTATTATTCCTATTATTATTATTATTCCTATTATTATTATTATTCCTATTATTATTATTATTCCTATTATTATTATTATTCCTATTATTATTATTATTCCTATTATTATTATTATTCCTATTATTATTATTATTCCTATTATTATTATTATTCCTATTATTATTATTATTCCTATTATTATTATTATTATTATTATTATTATTATTATTATTATTCCTATTATTCCTATTATTATCATTAGTATTATTATCATCATCATCATCACTGTCACTGTCATCCCACTTGAGAGGGCCCACGTTCGATTCCCTTTGATCACCCACTGTGACATTGAGTTTTTCGCGATTTTTCGAGGCCAGTAGGCGATTGTAGTACACAAGGTACACAAAAACGTAAATAAGAAAACTTATTTAGGAGGCTTCATTATGTTCGAAGCTAGAGCTTTATTTAATTGCTACCCTGTGTTTATCGATGTACGTTTTCAGTTTCATTCACTTTTTGATTTTGTTTATAGTTGACTATACTACTGAATGTTGATATCATTTTCATATAAAAATATTTTTCAAAAACAATTATGTAATGGTTGAAAGTTATATAAATACCAAAATGAAAAAGGGGGTATCAACTGGGAGGAGCCTTTGGCACAAAATGAGTTAACGAGGAGATTAAAAGACGTATTCCGCCGATGTTAAATTTGCTGAATTCATGCAAAGAGAACTGAAGTAGCTGTTAAAATATGTACTAGTTATCGCCTAAGCCTACTGTATTGTCTTACTCCAGTTGTGTCTGTAAGAAAACATGCAGGAAGACAATTTCTGCAAAACTTATCTCGATTAACATGAAGTAGATAGAAGAATATACGTTGTTTAGAATAGAAGAGTGAGTAGAGAAGGTCATGGGAATGCGTATAGCATATAAGATTTTTGGGTGAGATAGTGCAGAATTCCTAGCACAAAGTGACTAACGCAATATTTATTTTAAATAAATTAATACCATATAAGTAATGTGTTTGTAACAGGCTGGGCGATTCGAGCGATACCTTGAGCGACCTTCATTTCTTTTACCTACTAAGCACACATTATGTGGTAAGGTCGTGAGCAATGTGCGCTCTCTGAGCACCAGTTGCCCAGCTCTGGTCCATAATGATAAAACATATCTATGGATGTTTCTTTGTTTGTCCTGTATGGGTTCCTATAACATTCATCGGATTCCAATGAAACTTCAGTAAGCTGTGCACATTCCCGTGAGGGTGTCTGAGTTGAACAAACCATTTTACAATAAGTAGAACGCGAGTAGTTTCAATCAATTAGTGTATTTGTTGGTATGTATGTAAATCATCAACTCCAACAGCGGCTAACCAGTCATCAATGAAATTGGCACATGCAAGTGTTTTTCATGAGAAGGTTTTATGCTATCCATTACAATGTATTACATTCACATGGTTTTCTCTACCAGCTCCTCTTTTACATAACACATTCACATGTCTTTCTCTACTCCCTGTTCTATAAATATTTCATACAATTTTCTATTATTGAAATAGAAATTCAACGTATCTCATTCACAGGATTTCTTAACTGTCTTTTCTTTTATGAAACACAATCACACTTCTTTCTCTACTCCCTCTTCTACAAATATTCCATACAATTTTCTGTATGATTGAAACAGAAATGTAACGCATTACATTCACACGACTTTCTTCCTGTAGTATTTGTAGTTATTCAACAGTGCCTTTGCATAGTGTCTTCCCGGTGTTTTATTTATTTTATTTGTTATTTGTTATACGATATAGATATTTTAAATGTCTCGAAAGAAACACAAGGCTATTGGGCCAGTATGAAATAAAAACAGTAAATTCCAATTTGTAGGACTGCACAGAAAACTTAAAAATTATTTTTGACAATTTTTACCATTAGCAAGCCATTCATTCCTTAACCCTTACATGGCAATATCCGTCCTCACATGAATATCAAAATTCTCAAAGTATAATGGGCACGTGTGCAGTGTTAGTTTGATCCAATATTTCAGCTGTGCTTCAGTTGAGAGTTGAACTTTGAATTGTGTGGACATCATTGTCTTAGTTTCGCAATAATATTGTTTTATAAATATGTACACGTATGCCATACCGTCTCACAAGCGGATATTACTGTAATAATATTTGATTTTATAAATTTTTGTATAATTTCTTGCAATATATGGTGTAAATGGAATCAAAATATAGGTATCTATTAATAATTCATCAAGCTTTTAAATTGTTGGATTCACTAAAGTGGACATAAAATGGAAATTTTTGCCATCTTAGTTTTCCAGACGGATGTTATTGTTAGCGCCATTTTCCCACAAAGGCTAACATATAATTTGGCAATTTTTGCATAATTTATTGTAATATATGGTGTAAACGGAATCAAACTATTGCTATTAATAATTCATTAAGTTTTTAAATTATTAAATTCACTAAAGTGGACAAAACATGCAAGATTTTATCATTTTAGTCTGTTAAACGGATGTTTCCGTTAGCCCTATACTTTCACAAATTACCGTTTAAGGGTTAAAACAATCGATTGTCAGTGACTCGTTTAAGGAGCGTATTATGTCGCATTAGTGCGCCCTGCAGGTTGTGTAACGAATGGTAGGTCAGGCGCTGGCAATGAAAACAGAGATGGGCGCGAGGGAGGAGGAAGTGGTGAGCGGAGACCGGAAGAAAGCGGCGATCCCACGTGCCAACTCTGTTCTGGGAGATGCGTTCCTACCAACAGACAGTGTACTGACTAGCGGCACGCTGGTCGGTTGGCGGTTGTGTGTGGCATTAGACCACGTTCCCCTAAGGTTCATTTTCGCGAAACACGACGGGCGGAGGTAAATAAAGCAAAGTGGGGGAACATAACATGGACTGGACCGAATCAGACAGAGAGGGAGAGAGGAACTGTAACAAGTGTCGATGAGTTTTTTTTTTTTTTTTTCTGCTTTTTCTCCCCATAAATTGTCATGTAGCAGGTTGTGTTTATCCAGTGCCTTGACGAGTGTGTGCGGAAGTATTTGTGTTAGCGATTGCAGGTTTTAATGAAGTCGCATCGTTGTGCTGTTACACTTATTAATTTCGCCTGCAGTTTGTTTTTATGCATTTATCCTTTGATTATATAGTAATTCAACGATTTCGTGTGTAACTCTTTCTTTACTCTTAACAGAAATTTCTCTATATTTTGTAACCCATTAAACTCGTGTAATGCACACGGACATTGTAAACATAGGCCGTGATATCTGTGTTTAAACTCCAAAGACGCAGTAAAACATTTCCAGACAGTGAAGCTTGTGTTACAAACTACTGAGAATGCAAGTTCTGCTGATTGTATTTCTGACTGCTTCACAAGCAATAGCTGAAACTGCACAAAAACATCAAGGTAAGTCAATAACTGCAAGCTTGTTTTGTTTCTTTTGGCACTACATAAACACGCAGCGCTGCTGAGCATTCATTCACTTGTTTTATGTGCTGCATTTCCTTAAACTTCTGTGTGCTGAAAATTAATACACCACAAATGACAGATTGCCTTATTTGTAAAGCCATTCTTGTTTAAAAGTGTCGAAATTTTAATGCTATAGTTTTCATTATATACTGAATTCAGTTGTTCTGTTTTAAAGCACTGTTTTTATGCTACTGTTATATAATATTAATACTAAGCAGTACTTAAACTATCACTTTCGATTTGTTGTTTACGTCAAAACGTCGTAAGTAGTGAGGTTAAGCGGGCCAACAGTATCCCATGTTAACATCTATTCCACAAGAACATTCTGAGGCAGTTTCAATGATTATTATTTTACTCAGTTTTCACGTTATCATTTTGGTTGCCAGTACTAAAGACTATCCAGTGTAATTTGTGTATTTTACATGATTCATTACATAGTTGTTCCTACGACTATTAGAACATAATTCCCATTATACTCGTTTCATACGACTATTTATGCTCGAACACGCTTCCAAGTTTAAAATGTTTATAAAATGCTTTTAATATTCTATGTTACGAGTTATTGTCACTGGTGACCGACATTTTAATCGGAAATATGTTGTTCAATTGCACATACAGAATCGATATTTGCGACTTTAACTGCAAAATTATTGATGCTACTGTTATGGTGGCCTTGACACAATGATACAGAGAGTAAATATATGTATATGTTGTAACCTTTAAAAAATTACAGATTCAAAAACGAGAAGACGAATTGAATTTATTAGAATGTTATTCAAGTTATTCATGACGTATGCCTTTGTGGAAATTACCGTTGCTGTAAATTAAATATCGCTTTTACTCGTGACCGACATTCTTAGTTTTTCTAAAGTGAACTAGTTGTTCTATTGAACATAGAGAATCGATCGTTTCACTTTCAGCCTCATGGAAATGATCCCAGACGGTAAAGTATTGGTGGTTACATGCAGATATTGTGATTGGTGAGTATAATAGGTGCACCTTTTGGGGTCAGCAGTATCTTTATGAAAAGGTGAATATGAGGTCCATTACGGTGGCGTATAATTGCCATATTATGGCAAGATCGAGATTAAATATATAAATTTAAAAAATGGCATTAACAAGAAAGTCATTTTATTTGAAGCTTCACTAACATACGTATGATATTCTCACAATTGTCTGTACGAAGAAAATAAAGTTATGCTACACACGATTGCATCTATCTCGTATTATATTTTATTGTAATATTTCTCTAAAATATTTTATATTCTAAAAGTTATTTTTCTATCTACTTACATTTGTTAAGATAGGTGGAAACTGTGAATGGTTGTATTACAGAAGGTAGGAGCATACAGAAAGCAAAGGACACAGTCAAATGCGGCGTGTTGCACTAGGCTGTCTCTTGATAGTGTATTTTCCTTGTATTACATCATGAGATAAAAAATCGGATGTCTTGCACTCACATGACATTCTCTGTTCTTGTATTAACCATTCTTACCAACACTTATTCCTATATCTTCTTCGTATTAGTTGAGATAAATATTTGCAGAAATTATTGCTTATTTCCTTGTAGGTGCAAGGGGAATATGGGAATACAGGCTTTGAGCGATAGTCAAATCTTTTAAAGCTTTTAAATTTGCTTCTCTTTGCACGACTAAGATATAAAAAATGAATAACGATGCTCCATTTGACAGAAGTATAAGTTCTCCAAAACTCACAAATAACAAGTAATATATACATAAAATGTATTTAGTCATAAATTGTGTTTTAGCAAGATCTACATTCTTTGTATATTAAGATTTGGTCTATCTCTTATGGTTTGCCAGTTACGTAAAAGTCACCCAGAGTGAACAGGACTACATGGACTATAGCCAGAATATAGATTTCATTTGTCATAAAAATATCTTAAACATATGGTATTTTAATCAAAATCGTTAAAGCAATTTTCGATAAAATCAAAATTTTCGAAAAATTTTTCGTGTGAAGGTTAGTTTGTCGTGGAGGAATTTTCTTCAAAATCTTCGTGTCGTATCGTTGAAAGATGTTAAACTTAAATACCCACTCCAACTTTAGTTTTTAATTGATTTTTTTTTAAGTTACGTTGTCCAGACACACACACACACATACACACGGATCTTTTTTTTTTAAATGTTTGTTTCTTTATAGAGTGGCCTCAAAGCATATTTGAGGTGAAATCTCGAAATAGAACTTTTGGGTGGAATACAATATTTCCTCTACCTACTATACGTAGTAGAGAAAGTAATAAGAGTGAATCAGATCTGCAGAATGTGTTATTAAAAGTTATGCAAAATACCAACTATCGACTACCACGAAAATGATTACTGACAATATTTTTGGTCAAACAGGAATTTCCAGTAGAAAAGCATACCTGAAGTAAGTACTCGCACTGAAAATAACTTCACCGGATTAATCATTGTAAATATACAATTTATGCACACACTATTATATTTTAATCAATGACCTTCTTTAAAGCAGCCTTTGAAACAGTAATAATAACGAAATTTACAAATAACAAGAGCCAGCGTTCCGTGCATTCCATACAACTAGAATACGACGTAACTAAGAAGTTTTTCAATTGCTGTTCCCACCTCAATCGAAATAAATTACTTTAATTTTAAAATCTGTGTTTCAAAATGCCACAGTCTTTCTTACATGGTAAATAGCTGCTTTCTACTTTGTCTACCACGTATAGTAAGTAGAGGAAATATTGTATTCGATGTCGAGATTTCACCTAAAATACATGTTTTGAGGCTCCCTTAATCCAGAAAAGTAGTCTTAGAAAAAGGTCCGTGTGTGTATGTGTGTGTGTGTGTGAGTCTCTGAACAGCATAACTCGAAAACGAAAAGTCGGTTAAAACTCAAAATAGGTATTTAAGTTCAACGTCTTTTAACAATGCGACACGGAAATTTTGAAGATAATTCTTCTACCCATTGAATGGAAGATTTTTGGAAAATTTTGATTTTGTTGAATATGGCTCTAACAAACTTAATTAAAATGTCATATTTGAGATATTTTTATGCTAAATGAAATGTATATCTTCAACTTTTCTGGCTATATCCCATGTAGTCGTATTTACTCTGGATGACTTTGGCATAACTGGTAAACCGTAAGAGATAGGCCAAATCTCGTTACACAAAAAAATGGAAATCTTGCCTAAAAACACAATTTATGTCAAAATATTTGTTTTGTAGAGTGAATCATTTTCAAGATATTCCTTGTTATTTGTGTGAGTTTTGGAGAACTTATACACACATGGACAAAAGTATTCATACACAACCACGTTAAGAATACCATAGCAGTTATTATGTATAACAATGTTTATTGGGTATCAATTTTATTTCTAGATAATTTATTGGAATGCCCACCATGCAGACATATTGCAAATGTTCTGCTATTGTGTGCAATAGAAGTATAGGATGAGCCTCTGTTTGTTTACATGGATTAATGCTCGTACAGTTAGTTACTACCCTACTTGACGTTCGAGTAAACAGTGCCCCTTGTTTGGCTGGTTCAGTTGAGTAGCACACACCCCGAGAGACAGACTGGTTGCACTGATAGATACAGTTTAGTTAAAATGGGAAGAAAACAGAAGGAAACATCTGTTGAATAGACAAAAGAATTATTCTCAGACTTCATAATCAAGGAAAATCAAATTCCGAGATTGCAAACTCAGTTGGGAGAAGCAGAACTACAAAGTATAGTAAATAGGTTCAAAGCCTAAACAGTGTGATTAACAATAAAAGAGCGGACGTCCACAGAAACTTTCATCAAGAGAGCAGAGGCATATGATTAACTTAATTTAAAAAATCTGATGTGTTGCACTCACATGACTTTCTCTACTCTTGTACTAACCATTCTAACAAACTCTTATTCCTATATCTCCATGTTAGTTAAGATAAACATTCGTAAAAATTATCTTATTGCTTATTTCCTTGTAGGTGCAAGGGAGATATTAGAATAAAGGAGGCTTTGTGCGACAGTAAAATCTTTTTGACCTTTGAGATTCCGTTCTCTTTGCACGATTAACATATAAAAAAAAAATAAACAACGATGGCCCATTTCACGAAAGTTCTAAGTTTTCCGAAACTCACACACATAACAAGGAATATCTTCGAAATGGTTCACCCTACAAGAAAATTTACTGAGACATAAAATGTGTATTTTAGCAAGGCCTACATTTTTTGTATAGTATGATTTGGTCTATCTCTAACGGTTTACCAGTTATGCAAAAGTCGTCCAGAGTAAATACGACTACAGGGGCTATAGCCACAAAATTAAAGATATACATTTAATTTGTCATAAAAATATCTCAAACATATGACATTTTAATCAAAATCATTAGAGCCATTTTCAAGAAAATCAAAATTTTCGAAAACTTTTCCATGTAAAGGGTAGTTTAGAGTAGAGGTATTTTCTTCAAAAACTTCGTGTCGCATCCTTGAAATACATTAAAGTTAAATACCAACTTTGGATTTTAACCGACTTTTCGTTTTTGAGTTATGCTGTCCACAGACTGAGACACACACACACACACACACACACACACACGGACCTTTTTCTAAAAATGCTTTTTTTGGATTCAGGGGGCCTCAAAACATATATTTCCGGTGAAATCTCGACATAGAATTTTTGGGTGGAATACAATACTTCCCCTACTTACCAGTAGAGAAAGGAAAATTTGTATATTCTATGCCACATACATTTAGAGAGATTATACACAGAAGAGGCAAGCAAACTCGCTACTGAACAATATGAAAATAACTCCTTTCATGTTATGTATATACTGATAATAGAATGTGTACGAATAGTTATGTCCGGCCAAAATTTCCTATTCATAGAGAAGATATATTTTGTATCATTATACTTCTATAGGATTTTTTTTTTTTTTGTTAATATTGTACATTGATGTACTGTTCATAATGCTACTTAAGGCAATTTTGCCCATATGCCATATTTATGTAGCAATAAACAAAAATACATATAATTTTCCTCTGTATGAATACTTTTGTCCATGCGTATACTTCTGTCAAATGGAACATCGTTATTCATTTTTTATATGTTTGCCGTGCAAAGAGAATGGAATTTTAAAGTTATAAAAGATTTGATTGTCGCTTAAAGTCTACTGTATTCTCTATTCTACTTGTACCTACAATAAGATAAACAATGAGATAATTTCTACAAATGTTTATCTCAACTAACACAAAGAAGATATAGGAATAAGAGTTTGTAAGAATGGTTAGTACAAGAGTAGAGAAAGTCATGTGAGTGCAACATATCAAATTTTTACATTTTCTACTGCATACGTTGCAGTTAACGAGGATAGGGTACAAAAATGGGAGATCTAGATTTCGCTGCAAATGTTTTGGAAAAAAAAAAAAAAACACATTAATGAAAGTTACAACGAAAAGTTGGATTGACACCAAGTTTAATATTCGACATCATTTTCAAGTAAATTCTCCACCCCAAATTATCGTCTACATCATTTTTCGTATGTCGATTTTCTGTAAAGTGAGTGTTACAGTTTTTATGAAAATACCATGCCTATATTAACGACATTTGCATAAAAAAATCTGATGTGTTGCACTCACATGTCTTTCTCTACTCGTGTACTAACCATTCTTACAAACTCTTATTCCTCTATCTTCGTGTTAGTTAAAATAAACATTTGTACAAATTATCTTATTGCTTATTTCCTTGTAGGTGCCAGGGGAATGTTAGAATACAGTAGGCTTTGAGCGATAGTCAAACCTTTTAAAGCTTTGAGATCCCCTTCTCTTTGCACGCTTAACACATAAAAAAATGAACAACGATGTTCCATTTTACGAAAGTGTCAAGTTTTCCGAATCTGTCACAAATAACGAGGAATATCTCCAAAATGGTTCACTCTACAAAAAATTTATTCAGACATAAATTGTGTGTTTTAGTGAGATCTCTGCATTTTTGTATATTAAGAATTTCTCTATCTGTTACGGTTTACGAGTAATTTAAAAGTCGTCCAGATTAAGGAAGACTATAAATATACTTTTTATTTATTATACAAATATCTTAAACATATGACATTTTAATCAAAATCGTTGGAGCCATTTTCAAGAAAATCAAAATTTTCGAAAAAGTTTCCATGTAAAGGGTAGTTTAGGGTGGGACTATTTTCTTCAAACTCTTCGTGTCACATCCTTGAAGGACAAACCTAAATGTAAACTTTGGTTTTTAACCAACTTTTCGTTTTTGAGTTATGCTGTCCATAGGCTGATAGAGACACAGACTGACACACGCACATATTTATTATTTTTTGTAAAAATGCATTGTTTTTATTCAGGGGTCTCAAAACATGCATTTCATAGGCAACCTGCCACATTTACGTTGAAACAAGGCTGCTGAAAGAAAGATTCGCTTCTCGTCTCATCTCCTGCGACGGCGATCTGAACTGGCCACCGAGATCATGTGACCTTTTTGGTCGGGGTATGTCAAATCGTGTGTTTATGTGAACAATCCATGAACCATCCCCTAACTCAAGGCAGAAATTAGAGATGTCATGGGTCAAATTCAAGCCGAACTTTACTCTGAAGTCGACGAAAATGTTGTTCACAGAGGGGATGTGTGCAGATGAAGCTGTAGAGGACATTTATCTGATACTATCATGTTTAATCACAATCTTTGTGCTTCATATTGGCATAATAATATTAGGAAGTTTTAAAATAAATTACGTTTCATTAACACATTAAAAATTACGTTCTTTATGAGACACCCTATAGTTATCATCTTCTACGTTTGCCACACAACTCCCCTTAACCCAAACTCCTTTACATGGAAAGTTTTTTTCGAAAATTTAGATTTTCTCAAAAGACTCGTAGTGCTTTTTTAAATACAATATATTTAAGATATTTTCAAGACAGATGAAACATGCATCTTGCATTTTCTGGGAATCGCTTGTGAAGGTAACCTTTGTTACCTTTGAGTAACTGAGAAAATCGCACTACAAAATATGTAAATCACGTCAAAGCACAAAATTTATGATAAATACTTTTTATGGAGTTAACTATTGTCGAAATATTTCTTATACCAGCATTGGTTGGAATTTTCCAATATGTCGTTTTGTCAAATGGGAAGTAATTTCTTCTTTTCGTTCCTTTTCTCCTTGACATGTAAAGAATGGAATTTCAAAGGCCTCACATAGAAACCAGCTCTTAAAAGATATGGATATCGCTTACAACTGCTGTATTTCCCTATTGCTAGTATAGCGTGACGCCTACGCTGGTATTAACTACTTCGCCCACTGCTTGTAAACACGCGATACGGTAAACAAGGTGACAATGGAGCGGTCGCGAAAAAAAAAAAAAAAAAACGATTGTACGTAGTTCTAGAAGTTATCCACGTGCTTGTTTACTATAAGATTATGGAGAAAAATCGGTGCTACGTCATTTTCGGCTGATTAAGTGAGTCAGTGTGGAGAAACTTTTAAGATATGCAGCAGTTTAGGTTACAGAAAATCATGTGAATGTAATAATATATTCGTAAATTCACAAGGAGATTGCTTCCTACGTTTTCATATTACTACATAGAGTCCTCGTAACTTAAAATGATAAAATACATGCAATAATGCCAAAACCAATAAATAAATAAGTTACAATGTATGTGTTGGTTACCGTCAATAACGTTGGTGGAATTATGAGCTCTTAGAAGAATGTTAGATGGTTTAAGTAAGTATTACGAACAACTATTAATACAATTGATCAATGAATATTTATACTTAGGAGAGAAAGACAAAAGCTCGCCGAAGGGGACGGTTTAAGTTGGCAATGAAATGTATAGCCCCGTCCTCTTCAAGTGTCACTTTTCTACCTCCCATCTAATTATTGACTAGTTGCTTAAGCAATAGCATTAGAAGGCGGAGATTAACACCGCCAAGGAGTTATCTATGATCTTGCTAGTTGAGTACTATTAACTTAATAAGAATCATGGTACTATTAAAGAGAATGACGATCACAGCACATTTAATTAACGACCCTTTTTGATTACCAGGGTCGTATCAGTGTTGCCATTATGAAACAGCAACAACAATAATAAACTATACTTGTATTACATACAGTTTTATATTTTCCATAATACTTATAGTTTAATAATATATGCTACAGAGTTTAGATTCAGGAAAAATGAATACCTATATAAAAGTATGAAAAGATTTAGATAAAATCAGGAAAAGAAGAATAAGATGCTTCGGTCATTTAATGAGGAAGGGTAGCATATATACGAAAGTAAGCATAATAACCAATGGATGCAAAGGACAGGCAAATAAATGAAATGGAATTAACAGAAAAATTATACAGGATAGAACAAAGTTAAGAAAGCAAAAGTAAAAATGTCTAAGGTTTTTGGTTGTAAAAAGAAGAGAACAACTACAATTTGGACAGAAGAAACAAGAATCACATTGGAAAGAGAGAAAACAAAAACAAAAGAAGTGAACTTAAACGCAGTGGGTTGCTTACCGAGGTCCGTAGATGTCCTGAAACGAAGGAAAAAAATATATATTATTATTTGTTATTATTGTGACGGCGCTCGAACGCCTCCAAGGACGCTCAAGGTCAAGCCACCTCACACCACTGCGTTGTTACTCGACGCGCGGCAGGTAAACAAAGAACAATGGAAAAGGAAGAATGAGACTGAAAAATTCAATGCCATAGCCGGGATTTGAACCACGTTCTCCGTCCGGGCACTTAAACCTCTAAGCTACCATGGCCAACTCGACAATAAATTATCCAACTCACTCGCATCTTCCTCAGTAAATCACACAAGAAGATATCAATTCATATGAGATAATATGAATACTTTAATGGTGACTTACCATATGGCAAGTAGATAAGACCCGGGCTTCTGGTTTAACCAACTGTAAGGTTAACCAGTGCAATTAATTCCTCTTCCACACAGGCTGCTATGTCATTGAATTTTCCAGTCTGATTCTTCCCTTTTCAACCTTATCCTTCAGGCTATTACGAACAAAAACAATTAATTGCAAAGACAACAATAGTTGGGTAGGAACACACCGATACTGAATGGTTCGAGAAGCTTTCGACAGCCGGCTTGTTAGAAGTTTCGAAAAGAACGTGTTTTCAAAGAAATTGGTGACGTCTAATGCGCGGCTATATAAGCGAACTGCACAAACAGAGAAGCCAGTTTTTTTCTTTCTCCACTGGTAGGTAGAGGAAATATTGTATTTCACCCAAAAATTCGATGTCAAGATTTCATTGGAAATATATAGTTTGAGACCCCCTGAATCCAAAAACAAGCATTTTTAGAAAAAGGTCCGTGTGTGTGATCGGTTTGTCAGCCTGTGGCCAGCATAACTGGAAAATAAGAAGTCGGTTAAAAACTAAAGTTGGTATTTAAGTTTAATGTTTTTCAAAGATGCGACACGAAGATTTTGAAGAAAATAGCTCCACCTGAAACTACCCTTTACATGGAACATTTTTAATTTTCTTCAAAATGGCTCTAACAATTTTGATTAAAATGCAATATGTTTGTTATTTTTATGCCAAATGAAATGTATATTTTGAATTTTCTGCCTACAGCCTATGTAGTTCTGTTTACCCTGCATGAATTTTGAATAACTGATAAACCGTAAACCTTTTTTGCAGTGAACCATTTCGGAGATGTTCCTGTTATTTGTGTCAGTTTCGGAAACATCAAAACGTTGGTGAAATGGGACATCGTTGTTCATTTTTATATATGTTAACCGTGCAAAGAGAACTTTAAAGAAAGCTTTAAAAGGTTTGACTATCGCTCAAAGTCTATTGTACTCTAATATCCCCATTGCACCTATAAGGACTAAACAATAAATAATTAGAAGAAATGTTTATCTCAACTAACACGAATAAGATATAGGAATAAGAGTATTTAAGAATAGTTAGTACAAGAGTAAAGAAAGTCATGTGAGTGAAACACATCAGATTTTTAAGTATGTGTTGTGCCAATGAGTGTGTAATATGTTTGACAGTGGGTACCGGCAGAGACAGTTTTAGGCAGTTAATGGTCGCGTCGGAGTTATTTGTTGTGTGAACAGTATCTGGGACATTACAGAACAGAACAGTGGTGTGTTTCAGTTGGTCTGGGTGCCTCAGTTGGTTAGACGCTGCCGTACTGATCTCAAGGTCGCGGGTTCAAATTCGGCCCAGACCGATGATTTTTAAGTGTGCTTAAAAACGACAGCTCCTTGTCAGTAGATTTACTGGAATATAAAAGAACTCCTGCGGGACAAAATTCCCGATCACCGAACACGCTCATGTGATCCTGATAATTGACAACGTCGTTAAACAAGAAAATATTTATTTAGCTGTGTGTTGCAAGGTCAAGACGAATTGTAAATTGCCATCGATGAAACGAACTGTTGTTATCATTATTGTTCATCATTATAATTAATGATGCTGCATTTAAATACTTGTGATACAAATTAATTGCTGAAGTTGATAAATGCATCGACATTTTTATTGTAATAATTAGGTGCCAATCCGGGTTGAGAGCTACATTACTGTATTCGTTTGCACTTCATCTAAGTTCACAGTTGAAGACAAAGAAGAAGAGGTTTACATAGCACTATAGTAACCTGCCTGTAAGGGGACACGACTATACCCCCCATACCAAACGTGTGGCAAGTGAAAATCTCCTTGCAAACGCAACTGAAATGCCGATCACATGCAACCGGGACCGAACCCTAGTAATGTTTAACAGCCGTTCTTACGACTCGTATATATAACACCACCATCAGTGGTGAACAGTGATGGTATATGTAATGAAATTTAATCAATGTAATATTAATAATAAATCTCCATGACAATGACTTCTAATAATTCTACTAGTTCCAGATGAATAAACTCCACGTTGATTATATGAATAGTATTTTTAACCACATAAGTCAACAAGTCAACCATAAATCTTAATTTCAGTTGGTACATGAAAATCTGAGCCTGTTATGTAGAGTCGGTTGGTGTCGTTCAGAAGGCAATGTGGAAGGTTTCTCTGAGCAGCCCATTGGTGCTATCGATTCATCAAACTTGAAAGCGTTAGGTACCGCTACACACCTCCCTGTGTCGACCTCCTTGCTGTCTGCAGCTTCATTCATTCGTTCTTTCTGAATGAAGTATACCCGTCGGTTCGAGATACAGGCGTTCCCTTAAACGTACAAAAATACCAGCACAATCACTCCCCTCAACCACTACAACCACTACCACCACCACCGCCGACCACCACCACCACCACCACCACTACCACAATCACCCCCCACAACCACTACCACCACCTGCACCACCATCACCTCTACCATCACCATCACCATCACCACCATCACCCCCCTCATCCACTACCACTTCCACCACCACCACAACCACCACCACTACTACCACCATGACAACCACCACCACAACCACCACCACTACTACCACCACCCCCGTCAACCACTACCACTACCACTAACACTACCACCACCACCTCTACCATCACCACCATCACCCCCCTCAACCACTACCACCACCGCCACCGCCACCACCACAACCACTACCACTACCACCACTACAATCACCCCCTCAACCACTACAACCACTACCACCACCGCCACAATCACTCCCCTCAACCACTACCACCACCACCACCACCAACACCACCACTACCAGCACCATCACCACCACACTGCCACCACTACCACCACCAACACCACCACCACCAGCACCATCACCACCACTACCACCACCACCACACTGCCACCACCACACTGCCACCACATTGCCACCACCACCACCAACACCACCATCACCACCAACACCACCACCAGCAACATTACCAACACCACCATCACCACCAACACCACCACCAGCAACATTACCAACACCACACTGCCACCACTACCACCACCACCAACACCACCACCACCAGCACCATCACCACCACCGCCACCACCACCAACACCACCAACCCCACCACCACCAGCATCATTACCACCACTACCACAACCACAATCACCCCCTCAACCACTACCACCACCACCGCCACAACCACTCCCCTCAACCACCACCACCACTACTACCACCGCCACCATCACCACCACTAGCACCACCACCACAACCACCACCACAATCACCCCCTCAACCACTACCACCACCGCCACCACCACCAACACCACCACCAGCACCAGCACCACCACCACACTGTCACCACTACCACCACCACTACCACTACCACTACCACCACCACCTCCACCACCACCACCACTACTACCAGCACCACCACTACCCCCCTCAACCACTACCACCACGGCCAACACCACAACCACTACCACTACCACTTTCACCACCACCCCCCTCAATCACTACCGCCAACACTCCCACCACCACTACTACCATCACCACCATCACCCCCCTCAACCACTACCACTACCACCACCTCAACCACCACTACCACTGCTACCATCACCACCACCACTACTACCATCACCACCATCACCCCCCTCAACCACTACCACTGCCACTACCACCACCACAACCACCACCACAACCACCACCACCACCTCTACCATCACCACCATCACCACCACCATCACCACCCTCAACCACTACCACTACCACCACCACAACCTCACCACTACTAACATCACCACCATCACCTCCCTCAACCACTACCACCACCGCCACCACCATCAGATCTACCATCACCATCACCACCATCACCCCCTCAACCACTACTACCACCGCCACCACCATCAGCCCCCCAACCACTACCACTACCACCACAACCACCACCACTACTACCATCACCGCCATCACCCCCCTCAATCACTACCACTACCACCACCACAACCACCACCACAACCAACACCATCACCACCTCCACCTCTACCATCACCACCACCATCACCCCCCTCAACCACTACCACCACCGCCACCACCATCACAATCACCACCATCACCCCCCTCAACCACTACCACCACCACCATCACCACCATCACCCCCCTCAACCACTACCACCACCGCCACCACCATCACCTCTACCATCACCATCACCATCACCACCATCACCCCCCTCAACCACTACCACTACCACCACCACAACCACCACCACTACTACCACCATCACCCCCGTCAACCACTACCACTAACACTACCACCACCACCTCTACCATCACCACCACCACCATCACCCCCCTCAACCACTAGCACCACCGCCACCGTCACCACCACAACCACTACCACTACCACCACCACCACCATGATCACCTCTACCATCACCCCCTCAACCACTACCACCACCGCCACCACCATCACCTCTACCATCACCATCACCACCATCACCCCCTCAACCACTACCACCACCGCCACCACCATCACCTCTACCATCACCATCACCACCATCACCCCCCTCAACCACTACCACTACCACCACCACCACAACCACCACCACCACTACTACCATCATGACAACCACCACCACCATAATTACCACCACGACCATCACCCCCCTCAACCACTACCACCACCGCCACCACCATAACCTCTACCATCACCATCACCATCACCGCCCTCAACCACTACCACTACCACCACCACTACTACCACCATCACCCCCGTCAACCACTACCACTAACACTACCACCACTACCACTACCACCACCACCTCTACCATCACCACCATCACCCCCCTCAACCACTACCACCACCGCCACCACCACAACCACTACCACTACCACCACCATGATCACCTCTACCATCACCATCACCAGTACCACGACCACCACCTTACCGCCACCACTACCATCACCAGTACCACGACCACCACCACCGCTACTACTACTACCACTACCACCACAATCACCCCCCTGAACCACGACCACCACCACTACCATCACGAGTATCACGACCACCACCTTACCACCACCTTACCACCACCACCACCAGTACCATCACCAGTACCACAACCACCACCACTACTACCATCACCGCCATCACCCCCCTCAATCACTACCACCACCACAACCACCACCACAACCACCACCACCACAACCACCACCACAACCACCACCACCTCTACCATCACCACCGCCATCACCCCCCTCAACCACTACCACCACCGCCACCACCATCACCTCTACCATCACCATCACCATCACCCCCCTCAACCACTACCACCACCATCACCACCACCATCACCTCCACCATCACCCCCTCCGACCACTACCACCACCGCCACCACCATCACCTCTACCATCACCATCACCACCATCACCCCCCTCAACCACTGCCGCCACCACCACAACCACCACCATGACAACCATCACCACAACCACCACCACTACTACCACCATCACCCCGTCAACCACTACCACTACCACTAACACTACCACCACCACCTCTACCATCACCACCACCATCAGTCCCCTCAACCACTGCCACCTCCGCCACCGCCACCGCCACAACCACTACCACTACCACCACCATGATCACCTCTACCATCACCACCACCATCACCCCCCTCAACCACTACCACCACCGCCACCACCATCACCTCTACCATCACCATCACCGCCATCACCCCCCTCAACCACTACCACCACCGCCACCACCATCACCTCTACCATCACCATCACCACCATCACCCCCCTCAACCACTACCACCACCGCCACCACCACAACCACTACCACTACCACCACCATGATCACCTCTACCATCACCATCACCAGTACCACGACCACCACCTTACCACCACCACTATCATCACCAGTACCACGACCACCACCACCACCACCACCTTTACTACTACCACTACCACCACAATCACCCCCCTGAACCACGACCACCACCACTACCATCACGAGTATCACGACCACCACCTTACCACTACCACCTTACCACCACCACCACCTTACCACTACCACCCTACCACCACCACCACTACCATCACCAGTACCACGACCACTACCTTACCGCTACCACCACCACCACCACCACCACTACTACTACCACCACCACCACCACCACCTCAATCACCCCCTCAAGCACTACCACCACAACTACAACCACTACCACTACAACTAAAATGGTAGAAGATATTATAATTGTAGAACCAGTGGCAGGAGTATCTTATTTGGATGTCATTAAGAATATGAAGAAAGAAGTAAGCACAGAGGGAATAACAATAGAGTGTTTAAATACAACAAAAAATGGGAACATACAGTTAAAGATCAAAGGAAAAGAGGAAAATTACAGACAAGAATTCCGAGAAATGTTAAAAACAAAACTGATTAATAAGGCAAAAGTAAACTTGAAGGCAGAAATACAAACAGTAATGCTTTTGGATATAGATGAAACGGTAGAAGAGGATGAAATTAGAGAAGTACTAAAAAGAGAAACTAATAGAGAGATGGACACCCTGCAAGTAAGAATGGCTAAGAAAGCAAATACAAGAGGATTTAAGTATGCATTTGTAACAGTAGACTTGGAATCTGCAAATATTTTAATGGCAAAAAAGAAAATAGGGAAAGGCTGGGAAAAGTGGAGAGTATAGGAGGTTATTAATCTACCTAGATGTTATAATTGTCGTAAAATAGGGCATATAGCCAGGGAGTGTAGTGTAGAGCAAACTACTGGAATTTGTTATAACTGTGGGAAAACGGGTCACCAGAAAAACGAATGTACAAATGTACAGTTCTGCTTTATGTGTAAAAGGGAAGGACACAAAGCTGAGTCTATGCGATGTCCCATATATAAGGAGCTAGTCCAAGCAAAAGTGAGCAGGAGGAGGAACAGCAGTTATAATGAAGATGGTTCAAATTAACACTGATAGATGCAAACGGGCACTGGACCTTCTAAGCCATACATGTGACTCTAAAGCAGTAGATATTGCTTTGGTTGCTGAACCAAATAGAAATATGCTAAAGAATAACACTAGATGTGTAGTTGACAGAAGAGGAGACGCGGCTATCTATGTATCGAACGACTTTAAAATTCGGAGAAATGGAGGTGGTGATGGTTTTGTATGGGTCGAAGGTGAAAATCTCATAATATATTCCTGTTATATATCCCCAGCACGAAATCTAGAAGAGTTTCAGAAATACTTATTCTCAATGCAATATGCCATGCAGCAGCATACTGGGAAAAGAATAATGATAGGTGGCGACTTTAATGCCAAAGCGCTCTGTTGGGGGTCACCAAGGGAAGATAAAAAAGGGGTCTCCTATCTGAATGGGTCAACGAAAATGACTTTATAATATTAAACGATGGGGAAGTGCCTACATTCGAGAGGAATGGTGGAGTATTGTACATAGATTTAACTATGTGTACACAAAGTCTTGGAAAATTAATAAAAAACTGGTATGTTAGTGATGAAGAAAATCTAAGTTACCACAAAAGTATATATATAGAGCTGGAAGCAGCCTCAATATATAAACCAAACACAAATCGAAAAGGTGGTTGGATATATTCAGAAGAGATGAAAGAGGAGATAATTAAAAAGGTTGTTGAGTATACAAAAAATAATAATCACCAGAATTGTGAGGTGCAGTGCCTAGGCTCAGCTATAAATATGGCATGTAGTACATATTGGTATCACAGCAGCACTTACTGGTGGAACCATGAGATCGCAAAACTAAGAACAGCTTGTACTAAAGCAAAACGGATAACAACCAGGCTAAATAAAAAGAAAAATGTCACTAACGACCAAAAAGAGGAAGCAAGAAACAACTATAGAAAGTGTCGCTATGAACTGAAAAGGGAAATACAAATAGCTAAAAGCAATAAGTGGAAGCTTCTATGTGCAGAAGTAGAAAATGATATATGGGGTAAAGCCTATAAAATGGTAACTAATAAACTAGGACAGAGGTCACAAATAACTCTTGCTGATAAAGAACAAATACTCATAGCGGCTGAACTGTTCCCTAAACACGAAAGAGTAATATGGGAAAAAAGAATTATCCGGGATATGGAACATATACCAGTATGTACAAGAGATGATATCATAACTGCTGGACGTAGCATAAAAGCTAAAAAAAGGAGCAGGACCCGACGGAATACCGCCAGAGGTGATAAAGGTTATAACCATGCAAAAACCTGAGATACTGGTAGATACAGTAAATAAGCTCCTTAAATCAGGAGAATTCCCGAAAAACTGGAAAATAGGCAAACTGGTTTTGATAGAGAAGCCTAGCAAAAATGAAGGGAAAAGGTCTTATAGACCTATATGTCTATTAAATGTTATTGGAAAACTATTTGAGCGAATAATAAATATAAGATTAATAGAAGAAAATGAGCAAGGAGAAGGACTATCGTCTAAACATTATGGTTTTAGACGGGGAAGGTCTACAATAGAGCAATTCAAGCTGTGCTACGCATAGCAGAAGAGGTAACAACAAGAGCAGATAAATACGTGGTTCTAATAACATTAGACGTTAAAAATGCCTTCAATTCTGCACCATGGAAAGGGATTGTTCAAGAATTAGAGAGACGAAAGGTAACACCATATCTGATTAACTTAATCTGTAGTTATCTGGATGACAGAAAAATATAGGTAGGAGAGGAGGGTAAAATGAACATGGCATGTGGTGTACCACAGGGATCGGTGTTGGGGCCCACATTGTGAAACATATACTACGATGGAGTGTTACAAATGGAAATGGGGGAACAAGTAACAATAGTGGGCTATGCAGATGACCTTGCCCTAGTAAATTGTGGTGAAAACAGAGACATTCTGGAAGACCGGATAGACTGGGCTAAAAGAGTCCAGTCTTGGATGGCAGGGAAAGGACTTAAACTAGCGCCACAAAAAAACCGAGGCCGTAATTATAGTAGGCCGAAGAACCATAAGAGAGGTCACAGTTAAAATCGACGATATACGCATAACTTCAAAGAGAAATATAAGATACCTTGGTATACAGCTAAGCATGTCGGCGCGTATACAAAGTATTGTAGAGAATGCAGAAAAGATCGTGGGAGCTCTAAGCCGATTGATGCCAAATGTGGGAGGGCCTAAGGCTGACAAAAGACACATTCTGGGCAGTGTAGCAAATTCCATTATCCTATACGGAGCGGAGATCTGGGGGGGATTGGATAGACAAGGTCACATATAGAAAACTTATAGAAAAGCCACATAGGAAGATTTCAATCAGAATAGCCAGTGGATACAGGACTGTCTCTACCAAAGCAATACAGGTCATTGCAGGAATGATCCCGATACACCTACTGGTGGAAGAAAGAAGACACATGGATGGAGCACAATGGAACAGAAATTACAGGACAGTGAAGGAAAATATTTTAAAGAAATGGCAGTCTGAATGGGATGCAGAGGTCAAAACGGGCCAATGGACAAAAAGGCTGATACCTGACATAAAGAAATGGATAGATAGAAAACACGGGGAGACAGAATACTTTCTAACACAATTTTTATCCGGACACGGATGTTTTAGAAGCTACCTGTACCCTTTTGGTCTGGCTTCAACCGACACATGTCTACGGTGTGGGGAATATGATACGCCAGAACACAATGTATTCAGTTGTCCAAACTGGAAAGTAAAGAGAACGGGCCTTCAAGATAAAATAGGGAAAATAACAGTGGATAACATAGTTTCTTATGTTGCATAGCAATAGCAACTGGAAAGATATTACTACATTTATATAAGAAGTTTTAATGGAGAAACATAGTTACGACAGCAAAATAACGATCAACTTAGACAGAGATAATTAAAAAATTGATAAATTGAAACAGATAAAAAGGAACATCAGAGTGTCACAGTCTCCTGAAGTAATGCCACCAGCAGCTCCAGAAGACGAAGTCCTATGTGACTGGAAGTAGGAGTTTTTAGTTGGTAAAAGCCCAACTCCCACACAGAGTGGTGTCCTTTGAGGATTTTCCCCCACTAAAAAAAAAAAAACACTACCACCACCACCGCCACCAGTACCACGACCACCACCACCACTACCACCACCAGCACCGCCACTACTATCAGTACCACCAGTTCTACTATCACCATTACCACCACCGCCGCCGCCGCCACCACCACCACCTCTACTACTACCACTACCATCACTTCTACCATCACCATTACCACCACGACCACCATCAATACCACTACTACTGCCACCACCACCAATACCTCTACCATTAGCAGTACCACCACCACTACCACCACTTCTACCATCACCATTGCCACCACGACCACCACCAATACCACCACTACTGCCACAACCGCCAATACCTCTACCATCACCGTCACCAGTACCACCACCACCACTTCTACCACCATCACCATCACCACAACCACCACCACCACTACCACTACCACTACCACCACCACTACCACTACCACCACTTCTACCATTACCATTACCACCATGACCACCACCAATACCACCACCACCGTATTTCCCAAGTAAACATTTCCCTATACAGCAAGTTGATCCAGAGATTCTTTCATGAAAATAAGTTATTGGTATAACTACAAATATATTGATTGGTAATTGAGAACGCTGTAGTGAACAATATTATATCAATATGTGCTATATTTATGAACTTATAAATTTACTTATAAGAGTGATACATTTTCAGGTTGACTAGTGCCTTAAGTTCCTGTGCTCCCCGACAGGTGTCCGACTCTAGGCACTGGCTTGCAAGTTCTAGGGGGTATAGGTCCTACATAAGGGGAGGGTAGTCAGAAAAAGAAGAAGAACAAGAGATAAACGTTGCTTACAAACAGATTGTAAATCTACAAAGTTTAGTTTCTTTTGATGATTTTCTTTGCAATCTTGTTAACATTTCAGTGTAATGTTTCCTTGAAGGTTCACAAGAACAAGAAGTGAAAAAAGGAACTAAGGATCCCTACTAGATTCTCAAAACATTGTACACAAAGCTAACGTGTCCAGCGATAAGTTTTGAGTTGTCAAACTGATGTGTACTCGAGAGGTTAGGGTCGTTCCGAAGCCCATATTTAGCATACACCTAAGATAGTAATCTTCTTTACAATACACCATCTTGGTTTACGCCTCTTGGTCTGTTCCATTCTCAAATTGCGAATTAATCGATCCATCCGTTCGTTGTTCTTCGAGATCTTTTTCCTGTTGATCTATACTTTAGTAATTCTTTTAACATCCGAGGCCTTCCAGGTAGTTTATTTCTTTATTTGATTTCCTTGTATTCTATGATGCACATTGCACATGTTTAGTTCCTCTATGATGTCTTCAGTTTTCGTTTTATATATTCTTTTACAGCCCACCACTGTTCTTAAAAATCTCATCCCTGGAGTTTCTATTCATTTGGCTTCTTTTCTTGTTAGCGTCTAACATTCACTTGTTTTGTTGAATGCTGTTCGTTTGATGGTGCCACATGTATAATTACTTGTCTTGAATCTCATTGTGTTTGAAGTCGTCTATTTTACGGCCTAACGAGTAACAATTTTTTTCTGCAGTTATTTTACGTCACATTAACAACCAAATCGCATCGCTCTATCTGTATCTGTATCTGTTAGGAGATACTTGTAGACCTGTGTGTGGCAGGCACTTAGCCTTCTATTCCATCTTGGTTCGTCCACAGAAGGATCAGTGCAACCCAACTGTACCTCCGGCTCGTGACGGGAAGAGAGAATTAAGGTACCTCTGGTCTATGCGATTCATTTATCTGTGGATAGATGGCACGTCATTGACTATTACGATCTATTTCTAATTTTTACCAATGTTTTAAGCCTAAGATGGAACTTTGGGTCGTGATATTAAATATCCAATTCGGTATTTACCTAGGCGACCGAAGAAAAAAATGAAACAATCCCAATCCTAGGGAGCTTTCAGCCCAGGATCTCCCGAATGCGGTAGTTGTTACTTTGGGGTCTCCATAGATATAACAAGGCTCCACTTCCAGATTACTGTGTGATAGTATCAGATTTTATAGTTTTCGTTTGCACAGTATTATTTCCTCTCAAATAATGCTCTTACTCATTAGCAATCGCAGGTATAAAGCGCTTGAGCACTAATACCCCTTCTGTACCGGCACCAGGCAAATTTTTCCTCAATAAAATAAGTCAAGTCTAGAAGAAGCAGGACAGTCTTTATGTTTGTCCGTTTTTTTACATTAGTTTTTTTTTTTTTTTTTTTTTTTTTTTTTTACGTACACTGATCCATACGCTCACTCACTCCTGGGCATACCACACATATGTCCCATCACACGCACACACACACGCACACGCGCACACTCGTATATAGATATTTACACACACTGCACTATATACACTTCACTATTTACAATTTTTCCGCGGTTTTCCTGTGCGGATCAGGTTGCAGCTCCTGTGGCGTTTCCGAGGCACAGACCTTTTCCGGAGTGCGTGGCCTAGGGCCTGGGTTGCATGGGTGCGCATCAGTCGGCGAGCCATGCAATGTCTAGAACATTTTAATTCTAGCATGTTTACGATGCTTTGGTTCGCCGTTGCCAATATTGGCAATCACGTCATTTTGGTGATTCCTGATGCGCACCCACGCGACAGTGGCTCTTTTTGTTGTTGCCTCGGGAATGGATGGGATCTGGGTTTCCTGGTGAAGGGTTTGGTTAGTGGTTAGGATGGTAGCAGAGAGGAGTTTCCTGAGGGAGAGGTTTTGGAGGGTTTGGATAGTCTTCAGGGCGGTTTTTGAGGCGTTTGCCCAGGCCACACACGCGTAAAGAACCACTGACAGGATGAAAGCTTTATACAGGACGAGTTTGGACTTCAATTGCAGCTGTTTGCTGCGGAAGATGGGAGCGCATAACTTTAGCCGCTGTCTGCCTTTGTTGGCGCTATTTTTTATTTGGGTGGACCAGCACATTGTTCGGTACAAGGTAATTCCTAAGTATTTAACTTGCCGACGGCAATGCAATACCTGACCACCGACCGTTAGGTCCATTGCCAAAGTGTGATGCCGCTTAGAGAAATGTATCAGCTTGCATTTGTCGGGATTAATTTTAATTTTCCAGTTATGTTGCCATGAAAGGAAGTTGTTAACATAACGTTGCATTTCTGCAAGGCCGAAACGTGGATTTCTATGGTGGTTGTATATTGCAGTGTCGTCAGCATACATGGAGACCTTGCATCTGGCGTCCACTGGGAAATCGTTGGTGAATAGTATATACAAAAAGGGTGAGATGATTGCCCCTTGTGGGACGCCAGCCCGCATCACTCGTTCCCGTGAGGAGGAGCGGCCCACTTGGACGTAGAAGTTCCGTTTTTCTAAAAAATTGTGCAACAAGTATAAATAATTTTGAAGAGCCGGGAAATTGTGGTGCAGTTTGTAAATAAGGCCATTGTGCCAGCACCGATCGAATGCGGCTTCTACGTCCAGAAATAGTGCCAACGTTGAAGCCCCATTGTTAAATTGCTCTGTTACGTCATCAGTTAGCCTGAGAAGCTGTAACTCAGTAGAATGTCCTTTTCGAAAGCCAAACTGTGAGTTTGAAAGTTCATGGGATTCCGAAACTTGGTTTGAAGTCGAGAAAGTATAAGTTTTTCGAGCAATTTACCAATAGTAGACAAGAGACTAATGGGGCGGTAGTTTTGCGGTTGTCTGGCGCTTTTCCCTTGCTTTGGGAGCATAATTACCTTGGCTCTTTTCCAAGTGGAGGGGAAGTAGTCTTGCTGCAGACAGGCGTTAAATATTTTGGTCAGTTGCACCAGGGCTTTTCTCGGGAGATGCTTAAGTTGCTCATTAGTCACTTTGTCTGGGCCGGCAGCTTTCCCATTAGGTAATTTCCTAATGAGCTTGTAAACTTCCTGCGGTGTTATTAGGGATAGCTGTTGCTCTTGCTTCTGCGCCACCCAGGTTTGTACCCATGTCTGTACCTCCCGTTTTATATCGCGGTTGGTAACTGGGTTTTCGCTGAATCTATCTTCAAGACAGTCAGCGAAGACCTAGGCTTTCTCCTCTTCGGAGAAGTGCAGGCAGCCATGAGTGTGCAGCGCCTCAGTTGCGGAGTTGACGCTCGTGGAGACCTTAAATGCCTTTAATAATTTCCACAAGGAAGAGTCCGAATGGGTGGTACTCAGCATTTTGTTTTCCCACTGTTCAGTTTTGTTGATTTTAATTTGATGCCGAATAATGTTGCGCAGCCATTTAGCTAGCATTTTGTATTCAGGCTGACGGGTGTACCGCCACAGTCTTGTCAAGCGTCGTCTCCGCGCAATGAGTTGCTCTACCTCGGGGTACGTGCAAAAACCGGGTGGTCTTGTGGTGTAAGTGGTAGCGCTTCTCTTGGCCGTATGTAGCGAGGCAGTCAAGTTTTCAATGGCGACATCTATTTCTGCCTCGCTATAGTATGACAGCCGGGGTTGCGCCATCCTGTGCATTTCCATGGTGAACTTATTCCAGTCGGTCTCGGACCTCCTTCGAGGGTCAGAGGCACCGGCTGAAATGCCACCCTGTATGTCGAAATGCACGGGAAGATGGTCAGAGTCCAGGCTGTGATACACTGTAAAGTTAATTAAAGGCGTCGCGTTTTTTGTTAGTACGAAGTCCAAAATGTAGGATCTGGGGGAAGGTGTACCTCAATGTCATCATTATCCGTTATAAGTTCAACCAGGAGATTTCCAGCCGCGTTTGCTCGACGAGAAAACCACCAGGGGTGCCGGGCATTGAAATCTCCTGCAATTATAACGTGCTCCTCTAAAGCGAGGATCTGTTCGAGGTCACGTGCGAAACCTGTGGAGTTTGGGGGCCGATAAAGCGCTACCAGCATCACCGTTTGATTATTTACCCGTGTTTTAAGTGCTGTGCACTCTAACGCTGCCATTGCAGGTAGCGTAACAGAAGCATGAGCAATTGAGTTTCTGAGCAAAATAGCAGTCCCTCCCCCCTGTCTGCCAATTCTGTCGTTTCGAAAGATTTGATACCCCTGGAGCTTAAAAGTATGCTCGTCCTTTAATTTTGTTTCGCAAATGAATCCGACATCAATTTTGTTGCGCCGCAGGTAACTTTCAAGTTCGTGCAACTGCCTGTGGATGCCATCTGCATTCCACAGGAGTGCGCGGGTTAAAGTTATGCCTCCCCTTGAAGTTGACATTTACTCGAAGAGGGTGGTTACCAAACATATGATGGCTTCCAAATTCTCCATGGTACTGTTGCAGCTTTTTAATCTTGCGATTATGGGCCGCAACTTTGTTAGTAGCGCCGGGAGGTTTAAGTCCTTAAACAAATTGAAAATTTCTCTTAAACTTCCCAGTTCGCTGGTGGGCGCCTGTGAGGGCTGGGGTTGTGGAGGGGGACCATTTTGTGGTTGCACAGGTGCATTTTGCCCTCCGGCGGCTCCTGCAAAGGAGGTGCCGTTTTTGACCAGGGCCGGGTAGGGGATGGGTCGTGGCCCTGGTTGAGCACCAGGAGAGTTCCTGGCTGCAGCTGCCAGTTGCCGGCGGTGACGTTCCATTTTGAAGGTCTCACACCCCCTATAGCTGGCAGGGTGCGCTTCCCCACAGTTCGCACAGTGGGGTATGACGTCCTGCTTGGCCTTCCTTGGGCAGTCAGCTAGGCGGTGGAGGTCACCGCAAAGGACACACCGGGAGGTCATATTGCACATTTTAAAAGTATGCCTTAATTGTTGGCAATTAAAGCATTGAGTAATATTTAGGTTGCTTTTAAGAACCTCCACGGTGACCATCATGTGACACACCTCTCTTTCCTGTAAAAACGTTTGATTGTCAGTGGTTCTGTTCAGGCTTACCTGGTAATTTGGAAGAGGCCTGCCGCGGGACACCATTTGTCGCACCTGAACGCCGGTGTAGCCCTTCTGCTGCAGGTCCTCGTTGATATAATCCACCTGTAGGTCTGCAGGTTGGCGCTTGATTACGTACCTAAGAGGCTGGTCACTTCTGGGCGTGAAGCTGTAGTTCTCCACACCGGCGTTCGTCAGGAGCTGCATTGTTGGAATGGCGTCCTGTTTCCTTTGGAGGAAAAGCTTCAAGCAATCCCTCGTGGTCTGTATTTTATAAGTTCCGCCGTTCAGTGAGTTGCGCAGTACCTGTAGGACCTTGACTGCTTTCTTGACCTCCGGGATGATGATCCGTGGCGGCTTTTGGTTGTCGTGTTGTTCTGTAGTTGTCGTCGGGGCTGTAGGTGCTGGCGTTGCTACTGAGGTAGATGGAATTGGTTTTGATGTGTGTGGGAGGGGAGTGGAGCGAGTGTTTGCTGGTGGTTTCTGCTGTTGTTGTGTGGTCCTTGGCTTTTGTAGCTTTGGGAAGGAAATTTTGGGTGAAGGGGTTGGTGGTCTCAGGTCCTCCGTCTCCTCGCGTACTGTCGGCTCTAGCGGGGCGAAGGAGTTTCTTAGAGTGAGGGGATATGGCGGTGTGGACAGCCTCGGGATCCTCTTGTTGTTGGACTGTTAGCCGGGGCGTTCGCTATCCGAATCGCTCTCCCGGTCACTGTCACGGGTTCTTTTCTTTCGTGATGAGGCAGTCTTCCACCCCTCATTCATCCTCACCAGCTCTCTCTTTTTAGTTGCATAGTCCTTATAACAGAACGCGAGGTCCTGTGTGACCTTATAAAATTTGTCGGAGTCTGCGTCCATGTTGGTTAAGATGTTCGTGTAATAGTTGATCTCAGATTGAATATCTTCAACCTCCTTACGAAGTTAGTTTTTTCAAGTTATTTATTGTAAAAGTATTGGCCTGGTGCCGGTACATTGGGCCCGGCTTACAGGCTATATTTACATTGATTTACAGTTGACTTTGTTCATATTTACAGTTTTCGCTATATACAAAAACCCATACGGTGACCATCTGTAGGTCACCAAGAATAGTTTTCTTTTGTCTTTTGTCTGTTTCGTCTTTGGGTTATATATACATATGTACATATTTACAAATTATATACAGACACATACACGCACGCATTCACCCACGCACACACTCGTACACACATACACACACATCTTCACTGAGCACACCAGAAATATGCGTCCCAGCGCACTGCACTATTTACAGTTTTGACACTATATACACTGTCCCGCGGTGGCAGCTCCTGAATATTTTCCGACGCGAGGGCCTCTGCCGAAACATGTATGTGGCTTAGGGACGAGGTTGCGTGGACGCGCATTAGTCGGCGAGCCGAGCCGCTTCTAGAACATTTTTATCCTAGTATGCTTGCGGTGCTTCGGCTCGCCTTTGCCGATGTTAGCGATCACGTCATTTTCGTGGTTCCTAATGCGCGTCCATGCCGCCATTGCTCTTTTGTCTATTGCCTCCGGGATGAACGGGATATGAGTTTCGAGGTGAAGAGTTTGGGTGGTGGTGAGGAGTGGAGCAGAGTCTCGAGGGATTTTGCCTTATGCTCCTCCTCCATCGCCATGCGCTGATCTGTCTCCATTTGATGTTGTTCTGGGCCGGTGGCCAGTGGGGCTGCGGTAGGCGGTACCAGTGGCGCTGCGGCCGGGGTGGCTGAGTCTATAAGTACGCTACTGGCCGTCGCGGCGGACGCCATTTCTTCTAACTGATGCGCGGGGGTACGCTAAGCGTGCCCCATGCGGACTTAAACTCTAAACTAGCACTAAAAAGGTGTCACTGTCACAAAAATTTAAACAAAAGCACTACAGGGAAATGATATTTACACTGGCTGACGTAATGTTATTTACATGACATTGGGCACTATACGCACTGTATATACAGCTATATCACTGATTATCCTCCCGGGTTTACAACACGGGAAAATGTGTATACACTATTAGCACCACCACTACACTTTGATTACAATAGTATTTAGAAACACCGATCGTATATAACACAACGGTCGCAATACTGAAATGTTAGATTCACTACTTTCACTCAGCCAGACGCCAGATGGAGTTCGAGTCGAGCGGAGATGAGATGATGTTTCCCCCGCTCGAGTGTCTTTACCGCAGTACCTAGCCGTCATACGGCTTAACCTGCGCGATGGTTTTGATGGTGTCACTACAGGGATCTTTATCACTGGGAAAAATTTGTGGGAACAAGGGTTTTTATAGGAACGGGAGGGATGGTAGGCAGGGATTGGTCCGCAAGCGGGCTGTGCGCGACTTCTGACTGGCCGTTGCTAGCCAGACAGGTGACGCGCTAATCCCCAGCAGGGTTCTGGCCGTCAGTCACTCACTGAGAGGTGAACTGAAACAGGTGATTCTCTCTGTTTTGAATACAGATTGTATTTTCGCCTTTGATTGCGTCCTGAATCACTTGAGCCGCAAAAATCTGGAGCACTTTACTCACAGTCACTTCTTATTTGTCCTCTCGCTGAAAGCTCACTAGGATTGGGATTGTTTCATTTTTTTCTTCAGTCGCCAAGGTAAATACCGAATTGGATATTTAATATCACGACCCAAAGTTCCATCTTAGGCTTAAAACATTGGTAAAAATTAGAAATAGATGGTAATAGTCAATGACGTGCCATCTATCCACAGATAAATGAATCACATAGACCAGAGGTACCTTAATTCTCTCTGCCCGTCACGAGCCGGAGGTACAGTTGGGTTGCACTGATCCCTCTGTGGACGAACCAAGATGGAATAGAAGGCTAAGTACCTGCCACACACAGATCTACAAATATCTCCTAATAGATACAGATACAGCGATGCGATTTGGTTGTTAAAGTGACGTAAAATAACTGGAGAAACAAATTGTTACTCGTTAAGCCGTAAAATAGACGACTTCGAGCTTTCAGCCCAGGATCTCCCGAATGCGGTTGTTGTTACTTTGGGGTCTCCATAGATATAATAAGGCTCCACTTCCACATTATGTATTTTTACTCCGTACGGCCGAAGAGGACACTGTGTGTATACTAGTATCAGATTTTAAGTCTTTGATTCGTTTACACAGTATTATTATTTCTCAAATAATGCTCTTACTCATTAGAATCGCAGGTATAAAATGCTTGAGCACTACTACTCTAGAAGAAGCAGTCTGTCTGCTGCCACATCATTTGTGTTATGCAAATGGGCTTTTTGCTCACGATGTCTAAACAATGATGACTCACATAGCCGCTAATAAAATACAAAACATTCATTCATTCAGGCAGCTGAAAAAGCAATGTTTATTGCAGTTTATTTCGTAATATCTATTAGAAGTTCCTCTCTTCCCCACCTTTCAGTTGCTGCTTATCCATTTAATCACTCTGCATGATGACATTTTGGTAATACACTGATGAGATCATAAAATTATTGGACTTATCTAAGATTATCCAAAGCTACGAAGTCCAAGACACACATGCGCTCTATAAGCACTTTACATACTCTTGGCAACAACATCACTTTTATGGGGACCCCTTCCCACCAAGGTATTCCGGGAAACGAGGAAGTGAATTATGGGTCAAACGAAGCAATAAGGATCTAACCATAGCAACCCTATGCTACCATGCAGTTTCACACTTCCAGAGAAGGATACACACCGAATGGTGGATTAATTGAATACAGAACCCCAACAATAAAGTCCTTATGTACAACTGGCATCACCTGCATCCTACCAATTAAAAACCTCCAACTCAAAGACCAAATTGTGATAACCCCCTCACAGTTGGCCAATACTAGAAATTCCGCATGTCTACCTTTTGAACGAAAGTCCTCCACCCATCTTTAAGAGGTGTCAGACAACACTAGTAGTTGAACACATCATATTGAGAGGTTCAGTTTTCGAACAGTAACGCAGATAATTCGGTATCCCTACAACTCCTTATGCAGCACTCAATGTCTCTTCAACACTAAAGTTTACTAACAATGTTTATTACATTTATTACATTTTTAAATTACGCTTGTCTTACTCTGTCATACTTCTTCCTCAGTTAAAACCATCCTTGCAGAAGCTCTGATATAACTGTAAATGTATGTAATGTATCTACTCCTGTACTAACTATTCTTACAAACACTTATTCCTCTATCTTCTTCATGAGCCAGATAAACATTTGCAGAAATTATCTTATTGCTTGTAGGTGCAAGGGGAATATAGGAATGCAGTAGGCTTTGAGCGATAGTCAAATCCTTTAAAGCTGGTCACTATAGGAAGGCTTTGAAATTCCGTTCACTTTGCACGACCAATATAAAAAAGTGAATAATGATCTTCCATTTGAGAAAATTGCGAAACTTAGACAAATAACAAGGAAAATTTCCAAAATGGTTCAATCCACAAAAAAAAAATATATATAAATAAATAAATAAATAAATAAATAAATAAATAAATAAATAAATAAATAAATAAATAAATAAATAAATAAATAAATAAATAAATAAATAAATAAATAAATAAATAAATAAATAAATAAATAAATAAATAAATAAATAAATAAATAAATAAATAAATAAATAAATAAATAAATAAATAAATAAATAAATAAATAAATAAATAAATAAATAAATAAATAAATAAATAAATAAATAAATAAATAAATAAATAAATAAATAAATAAATAAATAAATAAATAAATAAATAAATAAATAAATAAATAAATAAATAAATAAATAAATAAATAAATAAATAAATAAATAAATAAATAAATAAATAAATAAATAAATAAATAAATAAATAAATAAATAAATAAATAAATAAATAAATAAATAAATAAATAAATAAATAAATAAATAAATAAATAAATAAATAAATAAATAAATAAATAAATAAATAAATAAATAAATAAATAAATAAATAAATAAATAAATAAATAAATAAATAAATAAATAAATAAATAAATAAATAAATAAATAAATAAATAAATAAATAAATAAATAAATAAATAAATAAATAAATAAATAAATAAATAAATAAATAAATAAATAAATAAATAAATAAATAAATAAATAAATAAATAAATAAATAAATAAATAAATAAATAAATAAATAAATAAATAAATAAATAAATAAATAAATAAATAAATAAATAAATAAATAAATAAATAAATAAATAAATAAATAAATAAATAAATAAATAAATAAATAAATAAATAAATAAATAAATAAATAAATAAATAAATAAATAAATAAATAAATAAATAAATAAATAAATAAATAAATAAATAAATAAATAAATAAATAAATAAATAAATAAATAAATAAATAAATAAATAAATAAATAAATAAATAAATAAATAAATAAATAAATAAATAAATAAATAAATAAATAAATAAATAAATAAATAAATAAATAAATAAATAAATAAATAAATAAATAAATAAATAAATAAATAAATAAATAAATAAATAAATAAATAAATAAATAAATAAATAAATAAATAAATAAATAAATAAATAAATAAATAAATAAATAAATAAATAAATAAATAAATAAATAAATAAATAAATAAATAAATAAATAAATAAATAAATAAATAAATAAATAAATAAATAAATAAATAAATAAATAAATAAATAAATAAATAAATAAATAAATAAATAAATAAATAAATAAATAAAGGGGAAGATTTTGTGCATCTCTTACTGTTCACTAGTTATACAAAATCCATAAAGAGTAAACGCGACTACATAGGCTGCAGCCGGAAAATTCAAAGAATTTGCCATTAAAATACCTTATGGCACTTTAATCAGGATTGTTACAGCTATTTTTGAGAAAATCAAATTTTTTGAAACATTTTCCACGAAAGGGTAGTTTAGGGCGGAGGAATTACCTTCAAAATCTTTGTGTCGCATCCTTGAAAGACATTAATCTTAAGTACCAACTTTGGTTTCTAACCGACTTTTCATTTTTCATTTATGTTCACATACAGATACACACATTCCTACAGATCTTTTTTAAAAATCTGATGTGTTGCACTCACATGACTTTCTCTACTCTTGTACTAACCATTTTTACAAACTCTTATTCCTATATCTTCTTCGTGATAGTTGAGATAAATATTTATATAAATTATCTTATTGCTTATTTCCTTGTTGGTGCAAGGGGAATTTTAGAATACAGTAGGCTTTGAGCGATAGTCAAATCTCTTAAAGCTTTGAGATTCCATTCTCTTTGCACACTTAACAAACAAATGAACAACGATGTTCCATTTCATGTTCTGTCAAATTGAACATCGTTATTCATTTTATGTGTTAACTGTGCAAAGAGAACGGAATTTGAAAGGTTTAAAACATTTGACTATCGCTTAAAGTTTACCTACTCTATTCCCATATTCCCCTTTTATCCACAAGGGGATAAACAAGATTTCTGCAAATGTTTGTCTCAAACTAGCGAAGAAGATATAGGAATAAGAGTCTGTAAGAATGGTTAGTACAAGAGTAGAGAAAATCATGTTAGTGTAACACATTAGATTTTTATTCCTGTATTTACTTTACGTCACTTTAATTGCAAAGCTATATTACGGCTGATCTGTTATACGTAGATAGGTGTAGAGCGGATAGTTAGCTTTCAAGATCTCATGCCTGTATATGTTCTTGCTTCATACAGAACTGAATCTTCGCCTCTGTGACGGATAGATGGCAATAGGGTCTATCTGCTTTCAATATCTGCTGATAGATGGCTCAGTATTGACTATTACTGCCTATTTTTTCATTTTTACTACTGTATTAGGCTCTTAGGCTTGAGGTGGAACTTCGGATCGTGGTATTAAATATCCAATCCGATATTTACCTTGGTGACTGAGGGAAACCACAACAAATCCAATCAAATTATTCGGCCTACGTGTCTTCACTTTGGGCTCGTGTAGACTAAGGCTAAAGATTTCAGTCATATTTGAAAAGTTGAATGCTCTGACAGTGGGATTCATTGTATGTTTTACTAAAGGATAACAGCAATTGTGCCATTGTAGGTTAGATATGGCCACTGCAAAAGCAAATTCGCATATATATTCTTACTTGGCAGTTGGAAACACATAAAAAATAAATAAATAATGCATTACTATCGTTCTGCCGTCTAGGATCTATACCAGGACATAGTAAGTACCCACTGGTTTTATTTTTATTTCCGGTTTATTGATTGATAAACAGTAATAGGTCAATACAGGTTTTTGCAAATAAATAATAATTTAGAAACGATTAACTACAGCAAACTAAGAAAAACCTCTCTCCTCCTTGCCCTTTCCAGTCTTTCCAGTAATGTCCTATATTATTTATCCCGTTGCTTCCATCGGGAGTGAAGTAACTGCATACCATCCTCCACGTGTTCCTTTTCTTCCATATCGCCTTACTCCTTCTCTTCCCCTGTTTTTTCCTCTTTTTGGCATCCTTACAATGTTCCTTCCGAACTCTGACGTATCACCTCTGATCTTCGAATTAGGTTTACATCCACTAGTTGTTTCCTGACGTGTAAAACCATTCTTCTCTCCTGCTGATGACCTTCCATTGCTGATGCCATTGGATCTAAATGTAAGCAACCTATTTTCGATCTTACACTATCCCAAATTCTTATAATGCCAGCTGGTGCTGCCCCAGAATTTCATGATGTCTAATACATCAATTCCATCACATACGTCACATCTATCGATTTCACTTTTTCCAATTTTATTTAAATACATATATAAATAGGGAGGCTATATAAGGTATTGTACTTTTTACTTTGTCTACTACGTATATTAAGTAGGGTGGTCGCGGGTTCAAATCCGGCTCAGACCGATGGTTTTTAAGTGTGCTTAAAAACAAGCTCCATGTTAGTAGATTTACTGGCATGTAATAGAACTCCTGCGGGACGACATTCTGGCACACCGACGACGCTAATGTGATCCTGGCAATTGACAGCGTCGTTAAACAACATAATTTAATTTAGAATTTTCTACCTATAATTCATGTAGTCCTATTTGCTCTTGATAGCTTGCATAACTTGTAAACCATAAGAGATAGACCAAATCTTACTGTTCAAAAAAATGCACATGTCATTAAAAACTACAAGTTATGTTCAAATACATTTTTTTTTTAGAGTGAACTATTTCAGAGATATTCCTTGTTATTTATGTGAGTTGTCCAATACTTAAACTTATCTCAAATGGAAGGATGAAACTCAGTTTTTTATCTCCTGGCCATGTAAGGAGAACGGAATTTAAAAGATTTGACTATCGCTCAAAGCCCATTGTATTCCTATATTCCCCTTGCACTACAAGAAAATCAGCAATAACATAATCTCTGCAAATGTTTATCTCGACTAATGTGAAGAAGATAGAGGAAGAAGAGTTTGTAAGAGGAGTACAAGAGTAGAGAAATTTGTGAGCGCAACACATTAGATATTTGGTTTAAAGTCTTCATGTGCAAACGTTCCAGTATATTTGGAAAAAGCTTTATCTCGTTTTCCTCTGCGGACACTCGATCCCAAACCAAGGGTGTAAAAGTTTGTATGTTAGAGATAGAGAGGAAGTAAGTAATTATTTTACATTCCTTCGGGATATGCAGATTCAAAACCCAGAACCTGCGGCCTACTTTGACAACTGCCGACTGCTTTATCTAAGCGAAAATTCCAAGCTTGAACTAAGATGTTACCCACGTGTTGCCCTTAATCATCTCCCCAGGGACTCCTAAAGCCCGTGTCATAGCAAAGGGCATTTACAATCGCTGCTACTGACACCTCAAGTAGCATATTCGTCCCACAAATAGTGCATGTATGTAGAGGGAAGCATTTCTGTGACATAGGTAATTTCGTGATACATTTTCAAAGCGACTCTACGAACACACCTGTTGCTAGCAAGCTTTCCTCCAGTGTTGGCAGTTGACGTATTTACTGCTATACGTCAGGAACTATCGGTATCTCCCTTTCTAGACGGACAAAGACGTAAATTGAAGTTATGTTAGAAGACGGGACTTCTCTTACTTGTCTTGTGTTTCGATTTGCAGCTATACTAAGAAAATTTGTAAGTGGCGCGTTTTTTAGTTCAATTTATAGCTGTAATTCAATTCTATTCATTCATATTTATGTTATAATAATGCAATTAATGTAGGAACTCTTCTGGCACTTAAAAAAACACCTCTAATTAATAGGCATAATTTTCAAACTCTTACGCTTTTAATATAAACAATTGTTGCAAGTATTGGTCACAATCAAGTCATATGTTTATTATTTATCGATTATCACGAAATTACCTTATCTACGTTCTTTTCGTGTGCTATGTCAGTGCTCAGAATGTGATGAAGCAATATTCACGTGATAATTGTTTTGCTACTGGAGTATCCAGTAACGGCACTGACTCTGAATAAATTTTCTTAGCAAATAAATCTTTTCTCCAGAAATATGGTGGTTTTCGTCACGAAATTAAACTTCCCATCGCACAATTACTTGCCAAAGAATATCTTATAAAGCTTAAATTTAAAGTTAACATCATTCTCAAAATGGATTAATTGTTCTACTCGTATTAGCTCTAATGGTATTGAATATTATAAAATTATAAGTATTTACAGTATTGTATTACCGGTAATAGATTAGAGAAAACAAATTTATCGCTAATGTACCTTCCTTTACCACATTTGCTACCTTTTTAAGCTCCGAGACAAAGTTGGCAGAATAATAACTCATAATCTTAGCTCAATTTTCTACATTGCTTTCTGAGTTGTTGTTTTGTGCTTTGCATGCTAAGCTGGTTAGAGGACTGCTTTAAAAATTTCACTGCTACGGTCGAGACTCGATATTAGGATGTTCAGCTTAGTGGGCCAATACTGTGCCACTGTGACCGTAATTTATATTGAATAAGAAAAAAATAGTCTCTGTATGCGTGTGCCTGTGTGCCTTAGTTTAAAAAACGTTTTTAGTTTTTTATTCACATAAACAATCTTTGAGATTTCTGTAATCATTCTCATTGAAATGAAAAATTTAGATAGCAAAGCTAAGAGTTTTTCATTTATATAAATAATCCATGGGATTTCTGTACGATTATTCTGTTCGAAATGTATAATAAATATTACAAAACGTTACACCTATATATCCTTATGTAAACATTTCGAATGTCGCAAGGAAACTTTCAGGTAGGGTTGTGAATTTCTTTTTTCCCCAAAATAATGTAGACTAATTAAGTGTATAAATATTTAATTACTAATATACATATCCCTAAACTAGATGCACATCAAATAAACAAAAACCAACATTAATTATTAAGAAGTACCCATGGATATTACTTGAAACTGTATTTTTGTACACTTTTAGCACCAGCTTGAAGTTTACGATTGCATTTTGCATAGTCTACAAATTCCTGACAATTGTAATCAAAGTTTACAGTAATTTGTAACACTGCTTTTATTAGATTTACATTCAAACGGTTTCTATCACCACACCATTTGTTGTTCATCAACGAAAATATTCGTTTAGCGTGAGCTGGTATACTGAGAATAAAGCCAAGAATTTTATTTATCTCATGAATTTTAATACCTTTGAAAGAACAATATAATGCTGAAGTCACGCTTACAGGGTGAACAATGCCTTCTATAATTATTATTTTTGGTGGATTAATCCATGAATAAGTTTCTTCCTACTTCTGGAAGACACGCGCACGCACACACACGCGTGAACTGTCTATCTCCATCCATAATTCACAATTATGAATTTACTACAACAAATAACTTCAACTCAACCTGATTTCAACTGATGCACAAGCGGAAATCAGCGAAAGGAAATGTCATCACAGATAACGCCTCATTTCCTTGAAGTCATACTATCGATATTGCAATATAATATCGATTCGTGTGCTGTTGCTATTAATACAAATGGATGGTAGACAAAATAACCGAAAGTAATGTTTTTAAAAAATGCGCGGCAGGCTTAACAGTCAACCTAGTGTCACTTTATGAAATACGGCAGATTCGAGCTCCCGGGCTAAATCAAAACGGGAGTTGGCAACCCTACTTTCAGCTTAGCTTTCGCACAGTAAACAATGTAGGCCTTTTTTAATTTCTTCGCCCCCTGAACCTTTACAAGGTTGGTCATGATATGAGTACACACCCACCTTTACATTCAAGAGGTTTTGAGTTCGCATTTTGGTTAGGTCGAGTTCCCCAATAATTTTGTTTTCTTCCTTCTGAGTGTTTCCTTAGCGTGTAATGAATGTCGGATAACCATCATAATTCTATGGACCGTAGGCTCATTTGAACACCATTTTCCCATTCCTTTCTAAGCCGACACATCAAAAGCTTTTAGATTTTAGCTTATATATCGAGTTTTGGATGTTTATTGAAAAAAAAAAAAAAATGCACCATACCTCAACGAACATATCTGCAAACTTTTAATATCCTAGGGAGGGGGCACACATATTTTGGACATCATCTTTAAAATGGTGCACCTCTGCCTCTGCCTTTTAAATGGGCATGCCCGCACCTGCAATTTCAACTTCAAACTCATTTTTGGCGGAAAAGACTTTTTTGTTACTATCTCATATTCAACTTCTCCCATAAAAATCCAGCTAGAGTTCTAAAAAGATTTTCCAATATAGTTCAGAATATGGACAGTAGAATTTTCGTTTTGAATTTTGATATTGTTTATACCTTTCTTTAAAAAAATAATGTAATAATGCGCTGTTTTTATGACATATTTATACTTTGTGGCCTTAATTTTTTTTAAGAAAAATTAATCACTATATCAAACTTCAAACGTAATAAGGGATACAATTTTTAAAAAATCAATTGTGTTTTGATTATGCCCAATAAAATGTATATAAAGTAATTAATATATCAGGAATGTGATTAGATATTTTAATGCTACTTGGTACACACATTTCTTTAGTTGTTACTAATGTCTGTGCAAAAATAAATAAATTTCACTTCATTTTTTCACTTTGGTGTACCCTTAACTGCAGTCGTAAATATTTTTCCGCTTCTACAAGGAAAAACCACACCCTTGAGTAAATGTCTGAGTAAAATACGCACAATGGTGCTGCATCTTAAGTACGTGCTATTTATAACGAAAGCATATTACGTAGAAACTCCAAAAGCTAAATAAATGTGATTCAAGGTTATAAACTTTGGTACAGAGCAAATCGAATTTATAACGTTGGTAGTTTATCAGTTATTAAGTCAGTCAAGGCAAGGCACGTCGAGGGAATGAAGTCTATGCGATTAGCACTCCGCTGCCGGAATGAGTTTTTTTGACACCCCTGAATTAGGTATCAAAGGACCTCTGTGATGCAGATCCTCCCAACCAGAAACATCTGTTGAGGCATCTTACTGTGAACTCTGTTAGACTTGGAGAGGCAGGATAAGACGGTATCTTTCACAGTAGCTATACACAACACGGGCTTTAATAACCTATGTTGCTGCCTATGTCGACTTGAGATATACATAAAAACCTTATACAGAAAACTAGCGTGTTGTCATAAGTAGAATACACTTGCCAAACACCGGCATTTATTATTACAACCTATTAATTCTCGAGTAGAGCAGGATATACTATGCTATTTATATGATCTATTTCATAAATAAAGCATGAATTTAAATATCGTAAAAAAAGGGGCAAAATCCAAAATCTGGTTACTTTCCTAATACTTTATTGTCTTCTAAATTTTATTACAAATGCACAATTTCCTTCTTGTTAACACAGTTTAAGGTCTTTTCTATTATTACAATTCACAATTGTTATTCTGATTATCTTAATCAGTCTTTCAATGTCTTTCTCTGTGCCTTATATGTGGACTATTACGATACAATCACTCGACGACATATACGTACTCACTGACAGGCTGGCCGACTCACTCTCGTAACTCAAAACTGTATACGACGACTCCAACTAAACTACTCGCGCTGTATACGGTCTTATTTATACTGGAGCCGATGTTACGTGACCTTTAGAGTGCAATGACTCAGCGAGAATCAGCGAGAAACTTCTCGGTCCCTCTTGTTGCTATCGCGCCGCCACGGCCACGCACACAAACAGCTCCAGGCTGCCCGGACCCCTCTCGTCCGTATATTGTTGTACGACCAATGTCACTATTATATATCGCAAATATATGACCATAAAATGTTAAATTATATAACAAATAATCTAAAATATATTCATTACAATTAGTGGAGTTCTGCATACTGGGAGATAGGAAATCCAGGAGTTACATTGTTTTGATTTTTTCTTGTTCTTATAACAGAAAACCAATAAATAATCTCAAATAAATCTCACTTTTAATTTTAACTTTAACTTTAATTTTTAACGTTAACAGCCTTTGCAAGTTTTACTGAATATGCATGCTATCTCTTCAGTTGGTGTTCCATCATTTCCAAGTTCTTGTTAAAAATAACGGGCCAGACACTTGAGCCCTTCACCCCTACGCCAACCTAGTTATAATGAAGCAACGTGACACAATTTCATTTGCTAGCCGGTGGACCTATTTTTATTACATGTAAATTGTATTTTGCTCTTTTTAAGGCAGAGGAACTAACCTTGCTTTTCCACGAAAGCGGTTCTAAGCTTTCGTTTTTGAGTTTCATTTTTCTCGCTCTCTATTTCACTTTCACACTGCCTCTAACTCGCACATACACATAGATCTTCTTTTCAAAAATTTAGAAGATCTCAAAACACCTGGATACTATATTAATTGGGACAAATACAATGCTTTCTCCACTGAATTGTCTACACTCTGGAGAAGATAAAAATAGGAGACCAAAGCTAAATCCTACACTCACAAAACTCCTTCTGCAATATAAATAATTCCTTTTCTCTCTGTCTCTCTCTCTCTGTCTCTCTCTCTCTCTCTCTTTGCGAACGTCCTTCGCCCATGCATAGATTCCCCACTGTTCTCTCGTTCTATCCTCCGCCCTGTTAACGCCTATTGGCAATGTTGAAATATTTTGATAGGCAATTAATAAGATAAATTATGAGCATTTTGGCACAAAGTGTCCCCACCCCAACATAAATTTACCTTCCATCTTCTCACAAAGCAACCTACTGATGTCATTTCAAATATATACAACTTCATTATGAAATAAAGCGTGAAGTCAGTCGGTGATAAATGTTCTATTCAAGATTTGTAATCGACACTAAGTATGTTATTAGTGAGGTAATGTGACATTGTTATTTCACACTTCAGCTACTCTGCCTGCCTACACATTCAGTGCACAGTTGAGCATGATAAACTGACCCATCACAAGAAGCCACATGCACAGCCCTAACAATGCTGGAATTAATTAACTAATCTGCTAAATTAGTACATTATGCGACGAGAACAGAGTGACACAAATTATTGTCTCTAATGTCCACATATCGATCATGTATTGTTTATTCCAGTGCGCATACTAATAATCGATATTACGCCTTCAACTGCGAGATTATTGATTTTGTTATGTTGGTCTTGACATAGTGACAGAGATTATGTATGATATAACTTTTAAAAAATTAGACTTTCAGAAAAAAGAAGGCAAATTGAATTTACTAGAATGTTATTTACAATAGTAACACTACTTATTAAGTAAGCAGAGTAGATTATTCCAAATGTTTAGTTCTTCCGGGCGTGTAGGCCGTGGTCTAGAAGGCATGGTAGATACCAACGTTTCGCCAAGTACTGCGCTTGGCATCATCAGGAACGTCTCCGACCGGATAGGCAAGCTTCTCCGATCACATGGAGTTGATACTGTCTACAGACCGACTAACAAGGTCAAAGACCTCTTGAGATCGGCCAAAGACAAACGCCACCCACACACATCTGCAAGTGTATATAAAGTTCCCTGCAGTTGTGGCAAAGTATACAGTATATAGGCACTACTATGCGCAGTGTGGCCACCAGAATAAAAGAACATGAGCGTCACACCAGATTGGGACATACGGATAAATCGTCTGTGGCAGAGCACGCCTTGTTATTCGGCCATGATGTCAACCTTAAAGAAACCCGAGTCCTGTCTTCTACAGTTAACTACTATGCCCGACTACAAAGGGAGGCCATAGAAATCTACAAACACAAAGACAACTTCAATCGCAAAGAAGAAATACTACGTGTACATAAAGCATGGATACCGGTTTTAGATAGACTTTCAGACACACACAACAGTTGTAATAAAACCCCACCTGCAACCGGCCAATCACTACCGTAGACGGCGCAACAATGCCCCGCCCACCCCCACCCATATAAATTAACGGTCATTTCTTCCACTACTTCTCTGTTTCCACATTCTAACTCTGACCAGTGCAGATGGAGGATCGTGTTACCCTGATGATGCCAAGCGCAGTACTTGGCGAAACGTTGGTATCTACCATGCCTTCTAGATCACGGCCTACAAGCCCGGAAGAACTAAACATTTGGAATAATCAAGACACCGGCCGTGAAAGCCTAAATACATATATTAAACAGAGTAGCTTTATTTCATTTACGGGTATCGCTTCGCTTTCAGCTGCAGGAGAATGTGTGCAGATGGCGAAGTTTTGATTGCTACATGTGGATCTTTTGATTGGTGGTTAGCAGTGTAATTATGAACAGGTGCACCTTTGATTGGTCCATTGCTCCATTACAGTGGCGTATAAGCGCTATGTTATGACATGATAGAGCATAAATGCATAAAACCCATTCGCTTTAAGCATAGTGATTGCAACTATCAATTAAAGAATATACAGGGTGTTACATGAGCACCCAGATTTCACGTGATGGTACATTCAAGTATGAGGAATAGAAAACTCCAAAAAAATTCACCTATCGTGAAACACATAATTTTTTATACATTTCTTTTGTGGAGTGGACCATTTTGTAGAACTTCCTTGTTATTTGTGTGAGTTTTGGAATAAAAATTTCGTGAAATGGAAGATCTTTATTCATTAGTCTGTACAAGACTAGAGAAGATCATGTGAGTGCAACACATCAGACTTGTTATTTATGCAACCGTACACCGTTGAGTTAAACGGTGTTATAGCTCAAAAAGTCCCGGTCAAACTCTGCGCAATCATGCCCCCAACTCTTCTTCACTTGTTTACGCTTCCCTTAAGTAGGACTTACACCCCCTAGGACTTACAAGCCAGTGCCTAGGGTCAGACGCCTATCGGGGAACAGAGGAACCTATGGACCTTTTATGATGCAAAACCTTATTGAGTCAAGACGTACGGTAAACAGAGATAGACCAAATCTTCATATACAAAAAATTTAGATCTTGCTAAAATACACAATTTATGTCTGAATAAAATTTTTTACAGAGTGAATCGTTTCGGAGATATGTCTTATTATTTATGTCAGATTTGGAGAACCTACACTTCTCTCAATTGAAACATCGTTATTCTATTTTGTATATGTTAACCGTACGAATAGAATGGAATTTGAAAGCTTTAAAACATTTGATATTGCTCGAAGCCTACTGCATTTCCATATTCTCGTTCCATCTACAAGGATATAAGCAAAGAAAATTTCTGCAAATTTTTATCTCATCTAACACGAAGAAGGTATAGGGATGAGTTAGTAGGAATGGTTAGTACAAGAGTAGAGAAAGTCATGTGAGTGTAACACATCAGTTTTTTTCCCCCTATAGATTAAGATCAACGTTTGCAGAGATAATTTCATCAATGTTTAAAAGCGCCCTGTTATGGATTTCAAACTCCTTACTCTTTTCAAGACATTAGAATTAGTCTTTAATGCAATTTGTGTACCTTTGCAATATCTTGTGAATGGTTGCATGTAAAAAGTTTCATATTTTGAAATATTGTCCTGATTTTAGCTTGAGTATTTCATACATATCCAGAGGCGTTACATATCATATAAGGATTATCATCTGGTTATTCTTTTGTTTTGTGCAACTTATCACTAGGTTATTCTTTTGTTTCGTCAGTGTCGCCAAGTGTATCCCATAAATCGCCAAAACACGATTTATTATACATTACAATCCGTTAACTGTTAAAATAGAACTAATTTAAAATTCACCAGTGTGATTTTAACGTTTAATAATTTATGTACATTTCAAGAAGAAAGGTTATTTGTTAGTGTTGAAAATAAAGCGAGACTTATTTGAATCAACTGCTTTTCTATTAAGAGTTTCGTTTCTTCTTCTTTTTTTTTTTTTTTTCTCTCAGTTGGCAGGGCTGAGTAGGTCGAACTACAGTAATCGAAATGAATGTTTTAGGCTATTTCTATAGAGTTTAACATTTAGGGGTCAAATCTTTGCGATATAGTGCTTAAATTCGTGTTTTATTTATAAAATAATCCAGGTAAACATCACAACGCTCTGACTTTCCCAGATAAATTCTCCCGAGATTTTGTTGGTTAGTTCAGACGTGTAATGAGATTATTTGTGATAATGTTTTAACGTGGCGAAAACGTAGGAGTAATTCTAATTAATAGCAGGTTGTTATATTCTGATTACTTGTTCCAGGCAGTTTACAGTGAACAGATATAGGTAACAGATGTCTGTACGTCACTAAACTGTCAGTAAATCATTAACTCCATATCATAAATAAATGCAAACACAGTCTCAAGTATATTTATGCATTCATTAAATTCCAGCTGCTGTGTAATATTGGTTGCCTGAGTGTATTTTCGTGTTGCTATTTTTTACGTAGTGTTACACATTAAAAATGTGGATCGCCAATTGGTAGACTCGTTAGTTAACAGCGTGTAATAAGCGTAAAACTGCATTTTTTCTACGGTGAAACCGCGTGGGCAAAGACAGGTTATTGTGATTTAACAAACCTATTAAGAAAGAGCGAAAATATAACTGTGAAACTCATAAATCAGAAGGAGCATAATAAGTTAATCTCAACGTCAATGGAAAAACATATGCAGCTCAGAAACAAAACCTTACGATTCTGATAACGTTAACTTTCAATTGTTGCGTCTTAGGAGTTGTACACAAATCCTAACTCATAGTGTTGCTATTTGGCAGCAAATATCTTTGTTTAATCAAAGTTTTAGGACATTGTAACAGTGTTTGTGTCATATTAATATTATATTTGGATTTAACAATAAAATAAAGGCATTTGTCGCTAATTATATCTTAAATGTATCACTTTATTTCAGTAATATTTTAATTTCTTTTATTTCTTTTTCTTTTAAAAAAATCAAAATCCACGCAATTGTAGTCTAATGTAACCCCCTTTATTACAGTCATAACGCTGGTTATTTTACGTGTGCCCTCCCCATCCTTTACTACAGCCACATTTCATTGCAATCGTTGGGATTAAACTCACCACGTTCTAAGATAGTGAGATAGTGTAAATCTGCAAATACAGTCTTACAATGCAATCGTCTTCATCTCGAAAACAAAAATATTCGTACTCCCATTAAATTGTGGGTACTACAATATGTACTTCGCGTCATCCGCCTCTGACTAGCAGGTCTGGTTCTGCTTGCCTCGGTCAGTGGAGAGGGGGAAATGACGTGTGCTTGCTTGTTGAGCACCCCTATGCTAAACATACAGGTCCTGAGCAATTTGCGCTCTCTGAGCACCACCTGCCCAGCCCTGCATTACGTCTTGTGGAATAATGGCTTAAAGTTTAGTTGTTTTCAAGCAATAAACTGTTCTAGAATGAAATTTCCAGGAATTTTTTTTAAAAATGAAGACTTTTATTGCTTGTATGCATTATTTATGAAACATCTTACACAAAAGGGATGCACATAAATTTGTAATAGATGGGTAAGGTTATATTGTTACAACACATCAATTTCATTTTAATTTTATTGTTGGGAAGCAACAAGCTCTAAAACTGGCATAAGAAGAATAATGGAATGGTTTCTACAACACGGTACCTCTAATTCAATTTCGATTTTGGGTGGACTTAACAGGTTTTAAAAATGAGCGATTGAATTATTATTTTGTGGTCCAGCATCAAATGTTAAATCATGGTATTGTAATTATAAAGTACAGGATATGACAAATAGCTAGTCTACAGCGCCCACCAGTTTTTGTTCATACAGGCTTAGATGTAATTATAATGTTCATAAACGCCCATGAGCGGTGCACCTGTGTCACTTTATCATCGCCATGGTCATTATCTGCCTCAATATTGGGTTAGAAAAACTTGGCTTTTATTTTCCTTTTTACTTACTGTACTACGTATAATAACTAGGGGAAGTGTTGCATCCCAAATAAAAATTCTATATGTAGATCTCATTGGAAATATATGTTTTGTGACTTCTAAATATAAGAAAATGATTTTTAAAAAATCTGACACGTTGCACATATGCATTTGTTATTAGACTTTTTACTCACATTTGAATATACTCCTAACAGTTTGTATTTTCGGTATACAAACCGGGAACTTTGGATAACTTAATTTTACATCTATAAACGATATCTGAAGGTTCCAAATGGATATGTCAGTTACGTTGTCAGCAACACCAATTTGAAACCATGTAAAATTCAAGTAAAAGAAGAAAGACAGAAAACAGCACGCAGAGTATGAATATATCATTTTGTTGGAATGGTGCTGCACTGTTTATGCTTCAAACGCCTCCCCCCCTCTTCTTACGTTCTTCTTGCTTTCCTCTTTCTTCTTTTCCTCACACTGTCGCGACAGAACGAATAAGGCTTAAGGAATAACGACTCAAATGTTGAAATAACGCTTTGTCACTGGCACAAAAAATAAAATACTTCCACTTGCTATAAATAACTCGGCTGTTGCAAATATCCTCATTTAGTGTAGAGGAGTTCGTTAAAATTAGATACATCCTTTTATTCGTCACAATTGACTCCTGTCGTATTTGCTTCAAAATGCATTCTGCAACTCCGAAAGATGAGACAAATTGGAGACTAAGCACGCCCCATTATTACGTGATAATGATGAGAAATGATTGCAATGACTTTCCTTCTGTCAACCTTAATTACTATTGAGTGTTCCAAGGAGAGCACAGCTGTTGAACATGCTGCCTAGGCTGTTATAGTAAGAATCTTAGAAGTGTTATGGACAAAATTGCACATTTGAAAACTACCTGTTATATTGAGAACGGAGGTATACCATAGCGTTACAGTTTACTGCAATTTGGACATGCCGCTGGACACCATGTTTTGCAATTATACAGGGTGGAGGGGAAGTCATTACATTAATTTAAACTAGTGGTAAATCTTTGTATTTGGAGCACATTTTTTATCTTACGTTTTAGTCTCTGACCATTTCCTATGGAGATAATTTAGTTTTGTCGAAAACAAACTGGTAACGCTGCACATTGTAAGAAAGTGTTCCTCTAATGCATTTTTTGGAACCTTACAAAGAGTACGGGATTTCAAATTCATCACATAGCGACCAGCTCTTAAAATATATGACTACCACTTAAGGTCTACTGTATTCGCAATTACTCTTGCAGCTACAAAAATACCAATAAGACAATTTCTGCGGAAGTTTATCTCGATTAAGATGAGGAAGATAGAGGAATATAGGTTGGTTCATAGCCACGCGGTCCCGCTAACCATAATGGCAACGGGAAGTAATGCATCACTGAACATTTTGGTTCACAAAAGCCTGGCAACGAGAGCAGCTGAGGCGTATTATCGATCAGCTTATCGATAGAAAGTGAAGATCGATTTGCGCATTGGGAATTCATTTGTTTCTAACTGACCGATGATATTTTTTCTTGCCTGCTACTAATAGAGAGGGCTGTTTCATGGCACGGCCGCCTTGAATAATTTCTGTAACAAAAAGGCTGCTACGCACAATGTGACTCTGAAATGGAATGCCTGGTAACGGGAACGAGAAAGTTGAAAGTTGACCAAGTCTTCTTTGCTGTTCCCGGGGCCCGGTAAAACTTTCCATTTGAATACATGTAGTTTAACTTTCTTGTTCTGGTTATAGTTAGCGTTTGTAAGAATAGTTTGTACAAGAATAGAGAAAGTCGTGAGGACAGCACATCATACTTTTCTGAAAGTGCTTGTATTTGGATACAGAGAACCTTAAAACGTTCATGCCGGTGAAATCTCCGTGGAGTTATCGGGTGGAATGCAATAATTCCTCTGCTTATGGGAAGGTATGTAGCAGAGAAAGCAATAATGACTTCACGTTGACAAAGTACGATATACTGAGTACTAAAGGAAGCAATATAAAATGCAGTTAGCATTCATAAGCTTCTGCCTCTTTTTGTGCTCATGCATTTATGTATGTGTACATACATCTACTTTCATTGAGTAAGCCTTATAGATCTGAGACTCATCCAGTGTTAACGAGCTAAGATGTTTATGCATTTGGGTCACGTCTTGTAAAACGCCTGCTCATTACATGTACCGTATATTAAAAGCAGGCAATTTGTTACCACATTGAATAAAACTGATTTAGGTTCTCATAATGAAAGTTAAGAATTTAATACAAAACCGTTAGTCTTGATATTTTAGGCCCGTGTTCCATAACCCAAGGCGTTTCATCTCTATTCACAGACTGTTATTAAAACCAGCCGACACTGCTATCGTAGGTCAGAAGAATGGGCATTCCATGGTATAATAGCTACATTGTCTTATTACTTTCTACAAGTACATGATGAAAATGTATTGCATAGTACCCAAAAATTCGATGCAGAGATTTCACTGGAAATATACTTCACCTGAATCCAAACAACGGTGTTTTAAAAAATCTGATGTGTTACAGTCACATGACATTCTCTACTCTCGTAGTAAATATCCCTACAAACTCTTATTCCTTTATCTTCTTCCTGTTAGTTGAGATAAACATTTGCAGAAATTATCTTACTATCTTCTTGTAGGCACAAGGAGAATATAGGAATACAATTGGCTTTGAGCGATAGTCAAATTTTTAAAGCTCAAATTCCGTTCTCTCTGCACGGTTAATGTACAAAAATTTGAATAACGATGTTCCATTTGAAAGAAGTATAAATTCTTCAAAACTCACACAAATAACAAGGAATATCTCCGAAATGGTTCACTCTACATAAAGTTGATTTAAGGGACACTGGGAGTGAAATTTGAAAGTTCCACATTTCTTGATAGATTTTTCTGAAAGTTTTACTGTGTTTGTATTTATATTAGAATAGGAGGAACTTCAAATTTCATTAAAATTGGATAATTCGTTTATGATATATAAATTATTTTATGAATTTAATAGACACATTTTCAAAATGAAGCTAGCGTCTATTAACTTTTCACAATTCATTTATGTTGACAGAACTGGTACTCTAAAACATTGGTAACAATTGTATGAAGGGCTATTTCAAGTACGTTTGCTGATTATGCTGTACATTAATAAAATAAAATTTAATCTTAAAAATTATTCATTTTTTCATACAAAAAAATGTTTTTGGAATTCATATTAATGATAACATCAATATAGAATCAGTTTTGTTTAGCTGCTATTTGTGAATAATTTTGGAAATTTTCATTGAATTTGAAGCAAAACTCAGGCGCGACCTTCTTTTGGAATATGATATGCAGAAATGTAGTTTTGAGAAAAAACGGGCTTTTTTATAGGAACATACTGTGCACCTTACGGAAAGAGCACTACTCGAAAGGGTCGCAATGACCACATGGAGTGGGGGATATGAAAAATGTCCGCTGATCCATATGCACAGGGACATTTCAAGGCTTTAAAAAAAAAAAAAAAAAAAAAAAAAAAGAGACTTTGTGACAATTTTGACCAACATTTCACTCCCAGTGTCACTTAACATAAACTTTCAGTGTTAGCAAGATCTAAATTTTTGTATCGTAAGATTTGGTCTATCTCTAACGGTTTACCAATTATGCAAAAGTCATGCAGAGTAAATACGACTACAGGGGCTAAAACCACAAAATTCAAGATATACATTTCATTTGTCATTAAAATATCTCAAACATTGTAATCAAAGTATTTTCGAAAATTTTTCCATGTAAAGGGTAGTTTAGGGTGGAGGAATTTTCTTCAAGATCTTCATGTCGCATCCTTGGAAGACAATAAAATTAAATACCAAATATGGGTTTTAACAAACTTTTCGTTGTTGGGTTATGCTGTCCACAGACTGAGAGAGACATACACACGCGCGGATCTTTTTCTAAAAATGCTTTTTTTTGGATTCAGGGGGCCTCAAAACATATATATTCCCCTGAAATCTCTACATCGAATTTTTGGGTGGAATACAGTACTTCTTCCTCTGGCATAGTAGAGAAAGTAATAAGAAGGCGAATAATGATGTTCCATAGAAGATTGCTGTCCACCTTTATCGTCTGCGTGGTGTGTGGCAGCGTCACCTTGAGCGTCTCTGACCGGCGGTCGGTGCTATAAGAATAATGCAACCAAACTCGCGAAAAATGACAGAAACCTAGAATTTTTCTTAAAAATAACTTCGAAATCACATATAATCTACTAAAAATGTCCTAAAATATAAAAAAATTACTCCTAAAAGCGGTTCATTTCAGTAAAAACATTATGAGCAACGTATAGTTTTCAGCATAGTTACGCCCATATATCATCAGAAAAAAGATGCATAGTCATCAAAATGTTGCCCTAGAAATGATAATGAAATATACGCTTAATATGATTCATATTTAAATAGCAACAGTCCAGTTCCAGGGATTTGATTTACGGAGATGTAGCCAGGGTTTCTCTGAAGACGGAACAAGGTACTTGTCCACTTTCCTTATTCATTAACCCGCATTTTGCTCTCTTCTCTTCTTGGAAGCTGCAGCTTGTTAGAGGCTTGAACATAAATCCAGTTTTTTCTTGTGCCACTGGCGCCAAGAGGGGTAAGTAAGAGAATATGTATAAACACATCTTATGGATGATTTCTTAGTTCATCTTTGGTGATTTTAATGAAAATGTGATATATTACATCCATTGCTAGCTACTACGTACTGGCAGTAAGTAGAAGTATTGTATTCCAGCAAGATGTCACCAGAAATATCTGTTTTGAAAGTCCCTGACTCATGCACTTTTAGGAAAATGTGTTTGTGTGTGTGTGTGTGCGTGTGTGTGGTTTGTATGTGTTTTCTGCCTATGAACAGCATAACTCAAAATCAAAGTATTTGATGTGTTGCACTCACATAACTTTCTCTACTCTTGAAGTACTAACTACTCTTACAAACTCTTATGTCTCTGTCTTCTTGAAGTGAGTTGAGATAAACATTTACAGAAATTATCTTATTCCTAGTTTTCTTGTAGGTGCAAGGGGAAGTTTGAGCGATGGTCAATTCTCTTTTCACGGTCAAAGTTGAAAAAGTGAATAACGACCTTCCATTTGAGAAAAGTATAAGTATTGCAAAACTCACACAAATAACAAGTAATATCTCCGAAATGGTTCACTCCACAAAAAATACATTTGGACATACGAGTAAATCATGTGTTTTAACGAGATTCACATTTTTTCTATAGTAAGATTTGGTCTATCTCTTACAGTTTACCAGTTATGTAAAAGTTGTCAAGAGTAAACAGGACTACATAGACTATGACTAGAAAATTCAAAATATACACGGAACTTTTTCTAAAAACGCTTGTATGGAGGGAGGGTGGTTCAGGGGGCCTCAAAACATATTTCCGGTGAAAACTCGACATCGGATTTTTGAGTGGAATACAATACATTCTCTACTTACTACGTAGTGGAGAAAGTAAAAATCGGTTTGATACCAAATACGGCACATATTTAAGCTCAGCGTATTCCTAGGATGCGACACGAAAATTAAAGAAAAATGATCTCCCCATCCCAGACTACCCCTTACACGGAAAAGTTATCAAAATGTTTGACCGTCTCAAAAGCTACTCTAGCGATGTGCATTAAATTGCCACTTGTCTGATATTTTCATCACAAATGAAATGTATACATTTAATTTTCAGAGAATCGTTTCCGAAGTTTTATTTATCCTCAATGACCTTTGCATAAATGATAAAGCGTAGGACATATTACCACTAAAAACGGATAGGTATCGTTAGACCACACATATCAAACAATTTCCTTTCAGATTTTCCTTTTTTTAAAGAGTTAAATATTGTGAGATATTCCTTATTATTCGTTTAAACTTTCCAATACTACTTTTATACTCTCTCAAATAGAAGTCGTTATTCGTGTGCTTTCTCCTCTAAGTTTCCATCCATACATAGCGACCAGCTCTTAAATTATTTTACTATCGCTCAAGCCTACTCTAGTCCCCTATTACCATTGTACCTGCAAGGAAATGCATAACAAAACAATTTCTTCTTAAATGTGTATATCGTTTAACATAAATACGCGTTTGTAACAACAGTTCAAATTAACACCAGCGCATTACATTACTAGCATTGGGATAGGATTGGATGTCGCCGAGGGGATTCGGCACGTCGACCCTTAACATCTTTCGGTGTTATGTCCCTTGCTGGGCATCCCGGGAGGAAGGAAGAGGCGCGAGAAGACAGAAGACGGACGACCCAAGGAATCACGACAGAGCAGAGGGCAACATCCCTACCATTTGCAGATTGGAACTCCCTGGGGTGGCCACTACAACCGGCACCCTCCCTCCAAACCCCTATCTTACACATCCCGCATGGGGGTTCAGAGAGCAAAGACCGCCCCGCCGAGAGAGCATCCGTTTTCCCCTGCCATACAACGCAGTGACCGCCGCTGACACTTACTACCCTAAAAGAGTTTTAACCAGGTGAACGATGAAGAGAAATGGGTAATGACGTGAAATGGAGGGACGGGGAATTCGGGGGATGTAATGAACGTATCCGGGATTCGCCCCGGGGAAACTGACTCATGGGTCAAGTAAGCCGGGCGCTCGGATGGGCCCCGCGACCTCGCGAATGCGGGTTACAGACGAAACCGTCTGAGTCATTCCACTCGGTGTCACACTCTAAGTTTGACCTGGGCGGTCTTGAATTTCATGGTAGAGCTGGGAGTGGCGTTAACGATAGGAAAGAGTTTTTGTGGAAGGATGGAACAATTAACAGACAACTTCGGTTCAACATCTAATTTAATTAAGTATGAGATACGCTACACTGCCGGACTTGTTAGAGGTTAGGAGTATAGTTTAGCCGGAGAGACGGTGTTGCCAGTGATCCGAAGATGAGGTAAGGAGTTCCGCCCTTCGATATGTCCCTCTATAAGTTACAAAAAGTAGGTAATAATTTGTCACAAATGACGAATTGTCACTCCCGAAACCAGTGTGACAAATGACAAGTCTAGTTACTCTAGTTCTTTATTTCTTTTCTAAAACAGAATCAGAAAAGCATAGCATTATTTTATCGTTAACACAACCTACAATTCGTCATGACCTTTCAACTTACAGCTGTTCTGTCTTATCTTAACACAATAGGCCACTACCTCTCGACTGCTCACACAAAGAACTCTGACGTGACGATTAAATGTCTAAAACTGTCTTGCATACTCTCAATACTGATGTACTCAACACAAACATAGAAACTAACTACTCCTCTGTCCGTCTCTCACGCTCTTATAATCCAGGTGAAGCGCCGTCGAATTCTCTGGAAAATATTTTTCTCAAGAAACATCTCCTAGACAAGCCTGATGTCGAAAACCTCTCGAATCGAGAAAAGTCGGTTTTTATTCCTGCCCACTCCATTATTGTCTTCTGTACTCGCCGCGTCGTGGTGTGAGGTGGCCGACATTTGATGTGCGACCGGCGGCCGTCGACGCACTATTGATTATAATTGGTGTAAAACAAAGGAAAAACTGAAAGTAGTGTTGAGAGTGCCATTTTGTGTCTTCAGTTCTTCGTGTCTCAATTAGAAATTCCTGTGGAAGTAGACACAAATTTATATGGGCAATGACTTGCTTCAGCCAAGAAAGACCGAGCTTTTCCAGTAGTATTTACCCTTGTCATTTTTCCGCGTTTTCGTGACAAGGCTTTGCTACAAATATTCACAAAATTCTGAAATATTCAACTCGCATTAGGCTTAAAGGACTGAGGCGAGGCTAAGGAAGGATTTTCTGTTGTGAAACGACGAAAAGTCTTATCTTGGTACAGATTTCAGCCATTAGTCCAGATGCACTTCAGTGAGGCACACATTGTCGTTCCTGTATCGTTTTACAGTTAAACTTATGCGTATACCTTTTACCAAGTAATACTCTCATAACAAATATACTTTCAATTCCTCTGATCTTATATCTCCTGTAACAGCCATAGGAAAAATCAGCTCTAAAAGGTCACTCAACTTAAACGCGTTCTCGCCTCACTCCACCGGCCATCCTTCCCCTTTACTGTTGTTTAGTTTCCAGCACGCCTCGTTCAGTGGTGAACATGATTTCATCTGTTTCATGAGTGCTAGAGATAATTTTTTCTAATACAAAAAACACGAAAGTTTACTGTTAGAATATAAAACGCTACATTGATTAGAAGCATAAAGCAAACTTTGATCTTAACAGGTATTTACTTACAACTTCAAAAGATAGCTTCTGAATATTCGTATTCGTAAACATATAAAAGGGACAATATGATTCCGCTTTTTAGAGGTTTAGTATCTTATTAGTTTATTTAATTCAAGTTATTGCATTTCGTGTTTCAAAGTTTGAACACAACATTGAGTTTAAAACTAAACAATTTACTAGGCTGATGTTTAAAAACATTTTAAGACTAAATAACAATATAACTTTACTGTTTTATTTATTGTAGAAGAAAAACAATTTAGTATGTTAATCATAAGGTAGCGTAAGAATATTAGGTGCATAAGTTATAAGAAGCTTATAAACTCGAAGATTATGTAATTTGCCTAACTGCAGTAAGTGACTGTAATAGTTATTGTATGCAAAATATGTTTCATATAAAGAAAATAGTTAAGAACAGCGTAGAAGTTATTACTACCGCACAGGTGGAACGAAGCCTCCACTGCACTTGTATCAAAACAACCTTCGTCACTCAGCAAGAGTATGTGGGATGAGTATGGCAAGTTCAATCGCTCTACCTCTTCCCTCGTGCCCATACCTTCCTATAAACTAAAACCTCACAGGAGTTTAAAATGGGTCCTGACAGCAGTCCACCCCAGCAGTTCAGGTGACTACAATGCCACTCATCCGTGGAGAACAGCAGTTCACAAAGTCCCCACGCAGCAGCGCCAAACTTGCCCATCGCCAATACTTCTTATTCGAAAGACGGATTGAAATGAGGGTGAAATGAAATGGAAGGACAGAAAATTTGAGTGATGTACATATTATCCTTCACAGCATGTGCCTGGTGACCCTGGAAACCCCCGAAAAAATTGATGGTTCAGGAGTGTCATAGAACCTATGACCTCACAAATGCGAATCTGGCACATAACCGCGGAACCATTTCGCTCAGTAGGACCCATGAATATGAAACAGACTTTAGAGAAAGGTACTATGTACGAAAATATAAGGTAACTATAACGAAATTTATCAAATTACCATTTTTTTTCTGGATACATACATGACAAATAAGTTGTATATATTGACTTTTCTGCGAATAGCCCGCGAAGTCCATTTTATTCAATGGAGTAACTATTATATAACTAGAAACCTACGAGCTACACATAAAGCTTCACAAAGTATAGATCTGTTAAAACAGACAATTTTAGGGCATTAACCTTTTCCAAGATATTCGTGTTATTGGTGTAAGTAGAAAAAATGAATTGATAAGTCATACAGAGAATAGCAATGGTAACGGAAACTTTTGAAAAGTGTTATAATTTTAATATTATAGCATACTCTCTAATAACAAAACTGCATCAAATAGATTAGTTTTGCGAAATTTTCAGTTAGAATTGGAGAAAGTTTTTTCAAGCCGGTATATTATTCTTTTTTTCTACGTCTCCTAATGATATTTATACCAAAGGAAATATGGAATTACAAGACATGAATTCGTTTCCAAGGAAACGCATGTCTGCCAACATAAATGTGGCGGCTGTAATAACATATAATATACATTAGGGCGTCAAGTAATATGCAACCCAATTTTTCATGCTTCTGTAATATCTGTGTCTTCATAATCCACGTCCCCGACTGTGAATTCTTCTTCAAATACTGAATCTATATTTTTCATCATCATCATCTGGATCAAGACAGGTCAAATTGACCTGTTCCGGCTCAGAAATCATCCTCCCATCGGCGTCGAGGTCTTCCAACATCTCTTCTTCCCATAGGTTTATATTGCATTGCCTGTTTCACCGATCTATTAGTCGCATTCGATATCAATCATCAAACAAAATTAACTGAATGCCTACCAAGTTACCATGTAGGTAACGTTTTAGTTATAGATCCTGAATTGTCAGGTTTGCATTACGGGAAATTAGACATGATTTTGGGAAGTTCCTTTTATATATGGGTTGTTCATTAATTACCGGCAACAACAAGTTTGTATGTGACACTATCAGCAGTAAAGGATGCAAGTCGATAACAATGATAAAGGATTTACGACTACTATCTGTAAGTATGAAGACAGTAATCTTATTTATATTTTGTCGACTGTTATTTGCAGCGCTCTAAAATATTTAGTAAACAAGAGGGCAATTCGGAAAGTAAGGTCTGAATCGCTCTAGATCATCGAATTTTGCACGAATATTTAAACGCGCAGGCGCACAGACTGTCGGTTCAAAGCGTTTGAAACAATGGTGGGCTTGCCCTATTCCTCGATTGTGCAGTAAAGCACTTCCCACATTCATATTGCAATATACTGTGAGAAATGACAAGGATAGTTACTTTTAATTCTTAATCCAAAAAACAATTGTCTCTTTTATCAGTCACACAATTTACAATTCGTTGTGACCTTGGAGCCACAGCTGTTCTGTCCTCTAATAACCTTGACTCACACCCCTCTTCTTTCTACTCTCTCTCTCTCTCTCTCTCTGTCTCATTAGCAGCTGACTTCGACGATACACTTCCTAAAAACTGCTTCACACAACAAACAACGCGACGATTAAATGTCTAAAACTATCTCTGACGACACACGCACTTAAATTCTGTCAACACAACACACAGAAACTGTTAGCAGAGAATGACGCACGGATTTTTCTCGAAAACCAGCTCTTCGTGAACAAGCCCGGCCCGCGAACAGTTTCTCGAATTGTCTGGAAACGCTTTGTCCTGCCGCGCTCATTATCGTCCTTGTTCTCATCGCTCTATTGTCGTCGGGCCGCGTATTTACAAGCAGTGGTTTGAGACAGCTTGACCTTGAGCGTATCTTTGACGGACGGGCGGCCGGAATCAGAGCATATAACAGCGATGTCCAGCCTTGTCTCTTCGGAGAACCTTGGTGATCGATTGCCATAAAATGCATTGTATTGTTGTTGTCATTATTATTATTATTGTTATTATTGTTATTATTGTTGTTGTTATTGTTATTGTTATTGTTATTGTTTATTATAGTTTCACGGGCGATCAGCCGTGTGAGGTTTGAAAATGTTGAGCTTTCGGCCATTCTAAACTCCATGGACTTCGTCAGAATGAAGGTCATGGAGTTTAGAATGGCCGAAAGCTCAATATTTTCAAACCTCACACGGCTGATCGCCCGTGAAACTATAATAAATAACGTGCGCCGTGAAAGCTTTAAATCTTACATTGTTATTGTTATTGTTATTGTTATTATGAGCGCCTTCGTAGCGTAGTTGGTAGCGCGCCTGCCTCTGGCGCGGAGAACCCGGGTTCGATCCCCGGTACCGGCATGGGATTTTTCCCCGCTGGGAGGTCTGGTACGGGGTGCACTCAGCCTCGTTAGGTCCCTGAGGAGCCGATTGAGGAGCTATCCTGATAGAAAGGTAGCGTCCCTGAAAGGTCAAGTAGTCGCCTTACGGTCGGGGGAGTCGGCGTGCTGACCCCCGCCACCCCCAACCTGCACTCTTCCGTGGCCTTGGCTACGGCTGGAGGACGCAGTGGCCGGGCGATGAGGGTAATCTCTGCATAAGGGGTATACGCCCTAGGGGAATTGTTGTTGTTATTGTTATTATTATTATTATTATTATTATTATTATTATTATTATTATTATTATTATTATTATTATTATTATTATTATTATTATTATTATTATTATTAGTAGTAGTAGTATTAGTATTAGTATTATTAGTGTTATTATTATTAGTATTATTATTATTATTATTATTATTATTATTATTATTATTATTATTATTATTATTATTATTATTATTATTATTATTAAACATTCTTTTAATTCCTTTGGCAGCTCAGCTAATTACGATTCATGATCTAATACTCAATAGAGTCCACTGAGATTAGAGTTATTAGACTTTAAATTCCTATTTCAATGGCGGCGACAGGTACAATAATAATTTTGATATCTGTGTATTATGTAAAAGACATGTATGATAAGCGAGTTTGTATAAAAGTCGCTGTGTTAGTAATGAACTCGTGAAATTTATGGGTATTGTTCCTGTATTCGTTGTTTGAATTATGCTACCTTAGGTAATTACCTTAATGGCACGTATGATGTTTGCAAGAACGGGTATCCCAAGATTGCTTTGTAAAGGTGGAACACACAAAAGAACCCGTAAACTATAGCAGAGATCTGTCGCACCCGACAATTACCACCTCTGAGAGCCGGGCAATTATGACGTGGCTAGAACAGTGAACCTACTTCTCAAAGTGCCGCGATGTCCTGGGGCCTCCACAGCTAACTACTGTTTCCAGTTGCTGACCGTGGGCAAAGACCACCCGCTTGTAACAACTTGGGCGGGGCTCTCAGACTCCACCGAAGACCATCCCAAGGAGTGGTAGTATTTTTTTCCTTCTTCTAAACATACACTTCCTAATCCGTTCCTGGGCCACCTACAGGTTAAATACTTGATTGCTAAAGGCTAAAATTCTACACTGCAAACTTCTGCATTGCTCACGAAGAAGTGAAAGACCTGTAAGAATCTCTAAACAGACCGAACCAGTTATCTACCTGGCATAACGGAATTCTTAACAGGTGAAATCAACAATGTCATAGAAAGGTACATTTCCACGGATAAACGGATTGGATAGGACAGGACTGGATTCGATTTAGATAGGACTGGATTAGATTGGATTTAGATAGAGTTGAATTATATTGGATTTAGATAGGATTGGATTGGATTTAATTACGATTGGATTGGTTTTAGATAGGATTGAATTGGACTTAGGATAGATGGGATATATTGATAGATTTTACATAGCTTTTCATATACTTTAAGTCTTCATCTACAATCATGGATTAGGCATTGATTCCCAGGTCGTCCTCTTGGTTTATACCCCATTATTTGTTTGGAGATTCTCTCTTCAGTCATTCTTCCTAAGTATTGAAACCAATTTTGTCTATGTTCCATTAATTTTGTTAAAACAGAATCAATGTTTAATTCGTTTCTATTATTTGAGAGGTAAAATCGCAACTGAAAAATACGAATCGCTTGGAGAATTCAATGTCATTCTGGCAGGTTGTCACAGTAGCTTAATGGTTAGAGCAACCACCTGGTAAACGGAGGTTCTGTGGTTCAAATCCCAGCTGTGACATTGAATTTTTCCGATTCTAGCTCTCAAACATTGGCCACACATGGCTTTGTTTTTCTTTTAAAACACCAACAGTAACTTTGTTGGCATAAATAAATAATAATTATCATTTGTAATATCTTCATTTCTAAATTGGCCTTCTCTTGTACATCCTTTGGCAGATCTTAGGAAACGAGTTTCTGCTGCTTGTAGTTTACTTATATACGAGAGAGTAAAAATTTAATTGTGTGTGTCTTCTTGTTTTGCCTTTTAGTGCCCTTGCCCTTGCCCACAATCTGTTCTTATTATGTATCCATATGAGACCCATATTCTCCATTATTGTTCAAACTTACGCCCAAGTAACCAAATTCTTTTACCACCTATGTTCTTTCCATTTACATACCATTTTCTTCTCTTTTTTTTTTTTTTTTTTTTTTTTCTAATTTTAGTTTTCTTCATGCTTTAAGATGTGTCATCTCACATGAATGGAAATTCCTTGTGTGGTTTACAGAGAAAAATGCGAGTGAGTTGGAGAATTTAATATCATATCGGCACGTTAGCCATGGCAGCTTAGTCGTTAGAACAGCCGGAAGCAACCGGCAGATCCGTGGTTCAAAACTCGGCTGCGACATTGAATTTTTCAACCTCATTCTGCCCTTGCATATAAACGGTTTATTATTCCATTAACTGTCGCGCAAACATTGTGTGAACAATGCTGTAACATCATTTTTATCTTAATTCGAATGCATTTAACCGCAATTTAATGTTGAAATGTCCCGCAAAGTTTAATTTCTAAGAAAATGTGCCAACACAATTGACAACTTAAAACCTTCTTGTCACGTGTTATCTCGATAACTGAACGGCCGGCACATTTGGATGGAGGAGGGTTATGGAAGATATTCACTAGCTTCACTAAAATTGAGGGGGAAGGGAACGGCAGGCGACAAATTAATACAAGTATAAGTATTGGTGGGTAGGGTGGCAGCCTTAGCTGTCATTTGTAACAAGGAGGCATTTAGTGTTGTTTCAGCCCGGTAACCTACAAAAGATTCTAATTGTTTTAGCACAATTACTTTTATTTGTGCATTAAGGGCAATTACTATTGTTTTATCTCTTAACGGATAATAATAATAATGTGCATTATTGGGAAAATCTGTATCCCTTTATGTCAACATTTTTTCAATCCTAAAATACGTGGTTTTCGATTATTTCTTTTTTTTCTTCTACCTTAACTATGCAGCACTGAATCTTCATTATTACTTGAACGAGTACATCTTTCAGCCATAACATTTCAATTCGTGTGGGTTTGACCGACAAAGTGGCCACCTCAGTGGTACGGTAAACGCGCTGGGCGAGTGTTTTGTTTATATCTGAGGTAGCACACACGTAAACCTTCAAGAAAAGAAACCCTGGCGGATTATTAGGGCCTTGAGGAAGGACAAGACCCAATACCAGCATCCCTTACACGGCACTCGTGGGCGGCTCGCTTTTGAGCCAGACGAGAAAGCCACTGTGTTCGCGGACCACCTTGAGGTACAGTTCGAATCCCGGGAGGACCCGCAAGACGAAGACTTTACTGAACTCGTGGATGCAGCCGTGGATTACCTCTATGAGGAACCGCGGCGGCTACACGAGGTGATCCAACTTCCCATAATCACCCCTGGGCATGACGGCGTCACGGCGCTCATGCTCCAGCACCCACCCAAAAAGGCTGTGGTCCGCTTGACCCGGATCTTCAATGCATGCCTCCGTCTTCGTCACTTTCCGGTTTTCTGGAAGGAGGCGAGGGTGGTATATATATTGAAACCGAGCAAGAACCCAGTCTTTCCTAACAACTACCGTTCCATCAGCATTCTCCCAATCGTCTCAAGAGTTTTTGAGCGGTTGCTCCTTACCCGCCTAATACCTCTTTTTGAGGAGAGGCAACTCCTACCGGATCACCAGTTTGGTTTTCGTCGGGGTCATTCCACGACCATGCAGTTGCTGCGTGTGGCCGAGATGGTATCCCTGGGTTTCCAGGGAAACATCAAGACCATAGCGGTGCTGCTGGACGTGGAGAAGGCTTTCGCCACAACTTGGCACCAAGGCCTACTGTACAAACTAAAGCAGGCAAATATCTCTCCTGCATATCTCACTATTATCAACAGTTTCCTTCAGGACCGCACTTTCAGAGTGAAAGTGGAAGGAAAACTGTCTACAATAAGACAAATAGCGGCAGGAGTCCCAGAGGGCAGTGTACTCTCCCCGCTACTCTTCGCAGCTTACATGTCCGATTTCCCCACGGAACAACATACTGTGACATGCCAGTATGCGGACGACGTCCTCATCATGGCACAAAATAAAAATGTGAGATATTGTCTCCCTCCCCTTCAACGACAACCCGACGCCGTCGGCCGTTGGAGTGAGAAGTGGAGAATGGCTATTAGTCCGGGGAAAAGCTCCTCTCTCCCTCTTGGTAAGGTTCGCCATTGGCGGCCGGAACGGTCTCTTCGGCTTAGGCGGAGAAATATCCCATGGGTAACCTCCGCCAAATATTTAGGCGTTCTCCTTGATCGCGGGCTAACATACGCCCCACACGTCCGCGCAAAGGCCAAACTTGGTCACGCTGCGCTCAGACAGCTCTGCCCTATCCTCAGATCTACCATGCCCAACCACCTGAAATTAAGGATTTATCGGGCAATCATTCCGCCATTGATCCTATACGGCTGCGAAGCCTGGGGAGCGGCAGCACCATCTAACATGCGCAAACTGCAGTCAGTGCAGAACAGGGCGTTAAGAATGATATACAATACCGGACGTAGATTCCCGTCTCACATCCTTCACAACCAGTCAGGACTTCCCTACATCATGGACTTGGTAAGGGAGCGATCCCGAACCATGCACTCCAAACTGAACTCCCACGCCAATCAGCTGGTACGGGCATTAGGTCATTACGACCACAGAGCACCTCGAAGAAGGAAAAGTTACTGCCTACCCAAGGACGCCCTTGGATAAGGGTAATGCCACTCCCATCTTCTAACACATCATTACCCCAACACCTATTCCTGCCCCCTTTCTGTATCCTAAATTAGGTATACAGAAAGAATCCATTGCCCAGGACACAAAAGCATGACAAGACAAAGACAACCTCCAATACCGCACACATAAAGTCGCATTAGCGGCTAGGTGCTGTGCAACCACGACATCCCGTACAGGAGAACCTGTACGACCTGAACTTGGTCACTGGTCCGGTCGGGAGTAGCAAAGTCCGCAGTTATGTGTGATCCCATCAGCTCAGGGCTGCTATTTGTATTGCTGAAAAAATAATCACTTTTACAAAGCAATTAAACCTGCCGAAATAAAATTAATATTTTATATTTCTTACAGCTACATCTATTAGGCAGCTTATTCTGGCCAAAGAAGTTCCTTCCAACCTGTGTATATACACGTGCGTTCCTGAACAGTTAGTGTGTAAATTTGTGGCCATGCTGTATTTATCAGAACTTCAGTATTCCTATAAGATGGAATGTGACAGCTAGTAAACATGCTCAGCACTTAGCTTTCTCCCTCTAATATTAATGTGATTTCTTCTCATATTTCTTGAGCACATACCATACAAAGCAATGTGTCATAAGTCATAATTAGAAATCAGTCGACATTATTGCTGTACAATACAACTTCACAACCAGTCTGCAATGATGTATAACCGACCTACTTCCTAACAGAACGTAAAATATGGTTATTGTCCGTGACCAAGTTACTAACATTCCTTTGGTTCAACGCAAGGTTAGTGTGGGATATTACTCAAGCAACCTGTCTATATCTTCAACAACAACTCTCAAACTTTTTAAGACATGGAGAATCAAAACATTAATATCGAGAATATTGTAATATAATTTAACCATCTAATGTTTTAAAATACTGTAGCATGATATTTGTGATTTTCATATTATATTGACGTTTAAAAATAAAATAAAGGTATTAGCAGCTATTTATATTTTAAATGTATCAATGTATTTCAATCTTTTTTCCAAAAATCAAAATCCATGCAGTTGTAGTCTAATATAACCCTGCCATCACCCACGCGTACTAATCACTGTTTACTTTACGTGGACCCTCCCCATCCTTAATTATAGCCACTGTTGATTGAAGTCATTGGTATGAAACTCACAACGTCCTTCTTTGAATGAATGGCCGTCCAACTCATGACCAGTTCTACCCTCATAGTGGTCTAAGTCCTACATTAGGGGAGGATAATCAGGTAAAGAAGAAGAACAAGAAGTTCACCATAGAAAACAATAAAATTCCCACAACCTGTCAGCGTGCATAAGCTACCGAAGTCATGTTAACTAAAAGTTACTGCGTTCCTGCGCCACGCTGTGTGAAACTTTCCTAAATTCATCACTAATGCATCACTCAACCTACTTGGAAAACTGTGGACAAACTCATACCTCTAATTTTAGAGGCTGTCTATGTGATGTTGATTTCAAGTAGAAGGATCCACCAAATTCTCCTTCCCCAATACAGTCGCCATTTCCGGGCCAACTTCGCATGCTCCTAAAGTCCAATTAGCCAGCTATTATCATCATAAAAACTATCTTCCCCTTCCTTTGGCATAATTGAACATTTGATAGAAACTGCAATGAGTTTACTGAAACTATATCTTCCTTTAATCAAATATTTCTTTTTGCAGCTTATTACAAAACAAAAAATCTCTAATTCCTTGCACTTCTTGCACGTCATAGAAGTCGTCACAAACTCGTTCGCAGAGTAGCACTTTCGGGATTCACTCGTTAACACACCAACTCGCATATTTCCCCACCTACAACACTCGCTTAGTAATAACTGGTTAGAATTCCAGAATATTCTAGAGACGGAAAGAAGGAAAACCACCTACCACCTAGGCGGCCCGGGTTCGATCCCAGGGACCCGCATGTGGTATTTGTGGTGGACGAAGCGGCGTCAGGGCGGGTTTTCTCCGGGTGCTCCGGTTTCCCCCACCATCTCATTCCACCGGTGCTCCATCTTCATGTATCATCAGTGTCACCGCCTGCGGTGCCGTAGTAGTAAAAGCGGCCGTTAAACACTACAACACAGACAAGGAAAACCATCAGAAGATCGTGGTATCTGTCGATAGCGATTCCCGGTGGGTGTTTTTTTTTCCAATACAATATTCACTCAGCTAACAATATTGAACGACATTGAATGCAAAGTGTGTCGAAGTTCATTTACTTTCTCTACTACGTAATTTGCGAAATTTCACCGCAAATATATGTTTAAAAAAGCATTTTTAGTAAAATGTCGATGTCTCTCTCGCTCTCTCTCTGTGTGTGTGTGTGTGTGTGTGTGTGTGTGTGTGTGTGTGTGTGTGTGTGTGTGTGTGTGTGTGTGTGTGTGTGTGTCAGTGTCAGTGTCAGTCTCTGGACAGCATAACCCAAACGAAAAGTCGGTTAGCAACCAAAGTTGGTATTTAAGTTCAATGTGTCTTAAGAGTGGGACACGAAGATTTTGAAGAAAAGTTTCCACCCTAAACAACCCTTTATATGTAAATTGTTTCGAAAATTTTTATTTTCTTGAAAATGGCTTTAAAGGTTTTGATTAAAATGTCATATGCTTGAGGTATTTGTATGGCAATTGAAATGTATATCTTGAATTTTCTGGCTACAGCCCCTGTAGTCGTATTTACTCTGAACGACTTTTGCATAACTGGTAAACCGTTAGAGATAGACCAAATCATACTATACAACAAATGTAGATCTTGCTAAAATACACAATTTATGTCTGAATAAATTTTCTTGTTCAGTGAACCATTTCGGAGATATTCCTTGTCATGCGTGTGAGCTTCGGAAAACAAAACTTTCGTGAAATGGAACACCGTTGTTCATTTTTTTTATATGTTACGTGTGCAAAGAGAACGGAATCTCAAAGCTTTAAAATATTTGACTGTCACACAAGGTCTAATGTGTTCTAATGTTGCCTTTGCAACTACAAGGAAATAGGCAATAGGATAATTTGAATGTTTATCTTAACACGAAGAAGATATAGGAATAAGTTTGTAAGAATGGTTAGTACAAGAGTAGAGAAAGTCATGAGCATCATTTCACCCGATATGACACAATGTTGGAGGACGTAAATTTAAAAAAAAAAAAAAAAAAAAATCAGTTTCTTAGTATCAATTTCCAGTCACAACCATGGCAGCTTGCATTACTGAGATTCAGTTCACTTCCACCAGAGTCAACAATATCTATAGAGTCCTCGTAATGCTGTTACAGCTTCTGGTTGTTTTGCAAAGATAGTGAAGGAAAATTTTTAACACCAGGTTGCTCTGTTAAAAGTTTAACACATTGTTTTCCTAAAGTTACTCCCGTGGCAGCATACAAACCACCAGCGTCTGCATTAAAGAACTCTTACATACGAATTTTATTTACGGAGTCGGCGCCTGCTCTCCTTGTAGGAGACCTGAATATTAAACATGGCATGCCGCGTAAGAGCTTCGAACGGAGAACGTCTCGTAGAGGTTACTGAGGACAACACAATGTTGTAGTTCCACAGAATCTGCTTTCCATAAATAAAGCGTTCCTCCGATATATTAGACAAATTTTGACATCCATTCAAAGCAAAGAGTGTTAAGTGTATGAATGGACAAGCTTTGCCTAATGGTAGAATCAAGTATGACGAAGATAGGCGTCCAATAATAAATTCATCTATAATAAAAATTAAAGGACATAGTGAACATTATTGGAATACGTTAGATTTTGCTGTCAACATGCCTGACCTTCCGCTTTGTACACACGTCAACGTTGTGCGATTGCTATTCGTCGTCGTAAAAGTCTGCACAACGTACGACTAACACCTTGTACGTAGGCCATGAGTAGGCCATGATTGAAATAATTTGCTAATTAAAGATAATCCACCAACACAAACACAGCCTCAGATTCTGTTTAAAGAGCTTATAAAATGCGGCATTCTTCTACAAACATTGAACAGTATAGTGAAGCCTGGTTGTGCCATAAGGTGTATTACAAATATATTAGCTCTCTTCTTTTCTCCCCCTACCCCGGAGCAGTTTATGAAGTTCGACCACAACAGAAATGTCTCTTTCCTTGTTACTTTCTCTACTACGTATAGTAAAGTGATGAAGCATTGTATTCCACCGGCAATATATGTTTTGAGGCCCCCCTGGATCCAAAAAAGGCATGTTTACTAAAAGATCCGGGCGCGCGCGTGCGTGTGTGTGTGATCGACAAGCTTTTAAATCGGAGAAATGGCTGGTGTCTGCGAGAGTACGGCAGAATAGGGCACGCCGATACACTCTTTGTGTTAATCACAATGTGCGTGCGTTCCAACCTTTACTTTGAATAGTTAAGTTGTGATTAACTGTAAACAATAAGATGTTTGTTTTGTTTGTGTTCTGTGTTTGTTGCTTGCATTAAGATTGTTTGCCTTACTAAGATAAATGCAATACTAATTTGCATTGTTGATGTTGCAGTAAATACTTAAACTGGGTGGGTGGCAGTAATGTACGACATTAACTCGTCTAGCACTTAAACGAAGCAATAAAAAAAAAAAAAAATCTTTAACAAAAAGTGTTTAAAATATGTTATCTATCAGCTCCCAAAGGTTGTCGGTGTAATTTTGTTACACCCTATACATATCCTACATTTCAACACATATGTGGGATCACAACAAGAACTCTAGAAAACAAAACAAAGAACGAAACAAAACTAAAGTTTTATACCACCATGACGGTTCTTGTGCTCATATTTTGTAGCGAATCGTGGACAATGATAGAAACGGACAAACTGAAATCCAGACAGAGAAAGCGAAATTTTTACAAAGAGCCAAAAAGTGCACTAGATTGGGCTTAATAAGAAACGAAACAATCAGAGAAGAATTGAATATTTATAAGTTAAACGACAAAATCGAAGAAAATAAATATAAATGGAAAGAGCACATAAACTGCATTAGTGAGGAAAGGATATCTGTTAATCAAGAGATACAAACCAATAGAGAAAAGAGTCACCGGACGCCCCTGAAAAAGATGGGAATAAAGAAAAAATGCGAAGGCTCAAACGTCTAATCCTTCAAGTGTAGAAGAAACTCATTTCTTTTTCCATGTACTTCCATTAAGTTTGTGTCCAAACTTGGTAAGTTTTTACTGTTTAAGAAGCTGCGCTCCACCTTTTGGAAGCAAAAAATTGTTCGAGTAATAATTTGTTCAACTTTTCCCCGTATGTTGCCGAAATGTGTGTCGAGTCTTTTTGTGTGCACAAATGTGCACAACCTTCTGCCAGCATCGTCAATAAACTCTGAGTACATTAACAATTTAGATAAAGTATGAAGAACTTAAGCATTTGGATAAACTGCGAACACACAACAATGATCAGACCGGAACAAACCCATGATGAAAATAAGAACCACTGCTGCGTACAAAGTAACTACATTTTAATGTCCAAATGACGAAAAACACGAAGGAAGAATCCAGATGAAATATCTAGTCAGCCTGCTTTTTAGAAATTTAAGTAATCGGCTTAGTAATTCCTTCAAGGAGGTCACTGAATTGAGGGATGTGTGCAATGACACTGGAGGAATAGAACTCCCCGAGTCGGGTCAAGTTTCCCGAGACCAGACATCCATAAACACTAAAATTATTTGGAGTTCGTCATGAAAATAATGTGCGACCATTATAAAATAGTGCATAAAACCGTAAGAATGCCTTAAACGGAGCTAAAATATTAAAAATAACCTAGTAAACATTAATATTTATAGTGTGGGAGCAATGATAAGAGTTTACATTGTATACATCAGCAATGCCCATGATGCAACAGTTACAAGATGACGTGGCACAGAATCCGGGTCCTGATGATGACGCAGTGCCCGTATCCTGGACATTTCCTTCGAACTGAAGTGATTTATACAAGAGTCCACCATGTTTTCTTCCTGATGAGTAGATGACGTTACTGTAAGATGGCGTAAGTCCACTTTCGATGTCAACATTTCACAATACGGTGGTAATGTAAAGTACGATTCTTTTGAGTGATCTTTCCAATCACGTAACTCTGAAACATGTAAATGTATTCCCGATCTCTGTGAATAAGATTGAAGACAGTACGTATATATTCATGTATCGCAACTTCCACGCTTTTGAATTACCTACCTCAGAAGTCATGTTTTATTACAGGCAGTGACGTTTTAACGCATGGATGAACACGGCGGTCGCCTGGGACCTAGGGTGGTGCTCAGAGTGATGCTCCTTTTGCTACTATTACAACAAAAATAATTAATAATAATGCATGTACTATATTATAATTCATGTTATAATGAAGCAGTTACCTAAATGTATCTTGGAATGCGTAGTTAATACTAACAGAATGTTTGTGTATGAATCTATGTTGCTCGGATTATTATAAAACTTGGTTTGTGAAGCATTCTATAGTGGACACAGTTTATCGGCAGTTTCCAAGAGTTCAACATGGCCGACATTACAATAAACATCTGAGGAAAGCATCCCCAAAAGCGGTCCTGCCGAGTATGTAATAGGCATTTCTAACCTCAAATATCACAGAGTTAAAGTAACATGCTTTCAAACGATAATAATGTTTAAACATGGTTACCACACAACACAAGATCAACCTACTCATCTTCGGCAAATCTTGTTCTGCAATAACACTTTTGGATAAAATCACTTCCGAGCGCTAAATATCGTAGCATAAGTAAATTTAATGCACTACAGTATAGCAAACACAAAAATAACAACGGTAACTATAACTGCATATACTGCTCTAAAAGAATTCAAGACAAAATCACGCAAACACGAGCAGTAATTGATTGATTAATTAATTTATACGGCGTCTAAACAGAATTTTGTCTTAAAATTTATCCGGTTGGCCTCTGCAACGCGTTCATAAACAAGGGCTTTTGTGGCAACATAACACCAACTAACACCGTAGCTTTACCATGGTTATGTTACGAACAGTTGGCGGCACTAATGCAAGCTATGGAATGGAATATCACCAAATATAACCAGACTGCACCATAATGGTGGAGGGAGGTGTCAAGGTTGTTTTTTGGGGTATCTCAATAAGCTATACCGGGTCATCCTTCCCATCCTGCGGATTGGTAACTCAATCCTGCATTTTACATCGATGGGAAATGCAGGTGCCGATACCGCATTCACCAGCCTGCCGATTAGGGCTAGGGTAGTGCTCATTGTTAACGCACTCTAGTAGCGCAATGGTTAACATGCTGGAAAGTCATAGTGAACATCGGAAGTTCAGATCCCGCCTGCAAATAAATGCACTGTTTATCCATTTATGTTTCGAGAACGTTCTAGCAAATCATGTGATCCAAAGTTCCAGCCTTTCGTGCTCTCTGTATTTTCGAATAGATTGTATTTGAACATGCTGTTAGCACACAGAGAAGACCAGCAGAATCAACGGATATACGATCATAATATGCGCTTGCAAACGTTGTCTAGTTTGTGTGTATGTAGATGCTGTATTTTGTAAACTCTCAGAGTAATTTCTTGGCTCTTTTTATCAAGGAATAGCTTTAAATAGTAAAATATGTCATGCCGCCATAGTTTTTAGTTATAATTACAATTTTATCTAATATCAAATTAGGAAATATGCACATAAATATGTATGTTACCAAAATTGGTGAAATATGTAACGAAACAATTTTATGCAACTAATGCCATGCACAGTTCTTTGTAAAACTTACTATTAGATGGGGTAGACTGCCTCTGTAACTGTGTAAGAGTTTCACAGTTACCATGTTGTTTATTCCTATTATGCAGATTGCTTCGTAAATGCTATTCAGTTTGAGATTTCATCGTACACCCTATATGTTTACCAAAAGTTTGGCAGAGGACTGTTTTAATATCACTGTCCACGTTTTCAGTTTTAATGATAATGAACATGCAACCGGTTCCATGATTAACTCACATGCAACTGACTTAGAAATTCTGAAGCGTTTTCCTTTCTTTTTCTCACACGATTAAAACTAGTCATTGTTGTCCGCACTTTAGCTTTGAATGTAACAACAATGTATAGGATTGACAACAATGATGAGAACCACAGTAATAAAACTTGCAATATTTCTCCCCTTTCTTGCTATAATGAATGAAATTGACGAAAATTTATAATAAATCCGCAATAATATTAAAGTAAGTTCAATTATATATTATGGTAACGTATATGTACTATAGCTCAAAATGTGTAAAAATCTGTAATTTGAAACTTTGGAATAAGGGTTCTATGAGTGTAATTCGTCGATATTTCACCTTTTCTTATAACTACATATACGAGTACAGGAACAGAATATGTAATTACATAAAATCCGGACTCTAGTTATTATGCATCTATTTATGTTCATTAAAACATTCTGAAAAGTAACAATTTTTGTTTTCATGAACTTAGTGAAACAACACTTCGATGCTAAACTGTTAGTCCTAGTCAGATTTAGTAAACATTAAAAGTACCTTTAAATGGCATTATTTGAACCTAGGACTTTCATTACTAAAAGTCAACGTGAACACTTTCGCATTGTTGAGATCAAGTCTCTCCACACACAGCGGGGCAAAGCAGTTATTTCGGGTGAAATTGATCGAAGAGATGTAGTGGACATAGTCTGTAAAATGCAGGGTCTGCATAATTTCTCAGTCCGTAGGCTGAGAAGACTCGCCTGGTCTATAAATTATAGAAAATAAATTATTTCTCTACAAAGGGGTGTGTATTGAAGACGCGCAAGCTTGCTTTTCCTTTTGAGGGCACTTCCACTTTTCAGCGGTTACCCTTAATTCACATTCTCTATTTATGTATTGAATGCAGCCAATTCCCGCGGTCCATCATCCGCAACATTCCAGGACGCTCTAGGACGCCCCCGTTTCCTTCTGCCCGCCGTACACGGCTCTAACAGGACAAATATAAATGTGTGTGTGTGTGTGTGTGTGTGTGTGTGTGTGTGTGTGTGTGTGTGTGTGTGTGTGTGTGCGCGTGCGTGCGTGCCACCTCTCTTCATCCATCCTTGTTATGTAACGATACCATTGAAGTTTTCTTTAATTTTTATTAAAAATCTTACGTGTACTCTCAGGTGGACTCTTATAAAAACTATTTTTAAAGTTCTTATTCTCCTATCTACTTCATGTTAATCAAGAATAATGTTTGTAGAATATGGGAATACATTAGTTACAGTGGCAGATCTTTTAAGAGCTGGTCGCTATGTTATTGCTTAGTGTAAAAACACTAACAACCATTTCGTACTTGAGAAAAGTATCAAACAAATCTGATGTGTTGCACTCACATGACTTTCTCTACTCTTGTACTAACCATTCTTACAAACTCTTATTCCTATATCTTCTTCGTGTTAGTTAAAATAAACATTTGTACAAATTATCTTATTGCTTATTTCCTTGTAGGTGCAAGGGGAGTATTGGAATACAGTAGGCTTTGTGCGATAGTCAAATCTTTTAAAGCTTTGAGATTCTGTTCTCTTTGTACACGTAACATAAAAAAATGAACAACGATGACCCATTTCACGAAAGTTCCAAGTTTTCCGAAACTCACACACATAACAAGGTGTATCTCCGAAATGGTTCGCCCTACAAGAAAATTTATTGAGACATAAATTGTGTATTTTAGCAAGATCTACATTTTTGTATAGTATAATTTGGTCTATCTCTAACGGTTTACCAGTTATGCAAAAGTCGTCCAGAGTAAATACGACTACAGGGGCTATAGCCAGAAAATTCAAGATATGCATTTCATTTGTCATAAAAATATCTCAAACATATGACATTTTAATCAAAATCGTTAGAGCCATTTTCAAGAAAATCAAAATTTTCGAAAAATTTTCCATGTAAAGGGTAGTTTAGGGTGGGGCTATTTTCTTCAAAATCTTCGTGTCACATCGTTGAACGACATTAAATTTAAATACCAACTTTAGTTTTTAACCGACTTTTCGTTTTTGAGCTATGCTGTCCACAGACTGACAGACTGACAGACTGACAGACTGACAGACTGACAGACCGACAGACTGACAGACGCACAGACACACAGACACACAGACACACAGACACACAGACACACACGGGGACCTTTTTCTAAAAATGCTTTTTTTGGATTCAGGGGGCCTCAAAACATGTATTTCTGGTGAAATCTCGACTTCGAATTTTTGGGTGGAATACAATACTTCCCTTACTTACCAGTAGAGAAAGTAATAAGGGGGACACTTGCAAAATTGGTAAACAGTAAGAAATAGACTCAGAAACTGTAGATCTAATTAAAGCACACGATTTACGTAAAATATGTGCAGTATAGTACTGTCTAGACTTCCTTGTTATTGGTTTGAATTTTCAAATACTTGAAAAACATTAAATCTAAGCTGGAAATGAAGCAGCTTCATTCCTAACCCCTCAAAAAACTCAAAATTACGATATGAAACAGAGGCATTAAGAAGTCGTGCTTCATTTGTCTTATAAACAGCAACAGAAAATATACGACGTTGAATGAAAAGTTATATGTTGTAAATAGAAACTATTCAAAAGATTGTTAATTAAATCAGAGATCTTATTGAAGGTATTGATTGCTTTCAGCATTTATATATATATATATATATATGTGTGTGTGTGTGTATATCTTAACCAGCACAAAAGCGCCTTAACGCCAGAGAATACAACTAAAAAACATCACAAATGTCACCGCAACTTTTGGATAGATAAACACCATTAAATAAAGCCAGTTACAACACTAACTAGAAAATGTTCATGTTTGATTTGTATACTATGGCCAATATTTGGAGCAAAGGTAATCCAAATTGATTGTTTTGTACTGAAAATCCTTGATCATTTTTTCTCAAGAATTAAAAACTCATTTCTTATTAGAATAACTACTATTCTACTCATTGTAGAATTAGGAGAAGATATAAACCAACCCAATCTTTATATAAAAAAAATTAAACCACTAATATATTTATTTTGTCTTTCAGATATTTTACGCATTATTACCAATTAGCACAGCTTAAAAGAAACTGTGAGGAAAAAGAACATGTTTGCGGCGGAGACAAACTGGCTTGAGCGTTGTAGTTCGTATAAGAGGATTAGGGACAAAGACTCAGAACAGGAAAGTCTCTAAATGAAAGAAAAAGGGAAAGAAATAGGTTACGAAAGATAAGTTAACTACCGTGACAAACGCCTGAGAACATGTGATGCAATTTACGGCTCCTTGCGACGAGACTGTTTTACGAATTTGTTGCATTTATCGAATGGAATGTGTGCTAGTGCATTTCTCGGAAACCACTTGCGTGTGCGCGCGCTTAACATCTGCTGCCCGAATTACTGAGAAAACAAATACTGCATCAAAGCACGATATTTGCATTATTTCAACACTGGTGTAGGGATAGATAAAACATCATTTTATAGTAACTTCAAGTGCTGATTCCAAAAATTAAGTCCATTTTTACTTTCTCTAATGGTCGAGATTTCACCGGAAATGTTTTTAGGCCCCCTGAATAAAAAAAAAAAGCATTTTTAGAAAAAGGTCCGTGTGTGTGTCTGTCAGTCTGTGGACAGCATAACTCAAAAACGAAAAGTCGGTTAAAAACCAAAGTTTGTATTAAAGTTTAATGTCTTTCAAGCATGGGACGCGAAGATTTTGAAGAAAATAGCCCCACCCTAAACTACCCTTTACATGGAAAATTTTTCGAAAATTTTCATTTTCTTGAAAATGGGTCTAACAATTTTGATTAAAATGTCATATGTTTGAGATATTTTGATGACAAATGAGATGCATATCTTGAATTTTCTGGCTATAGCCCCTGTAGTCGTATTTACTCTGGACGACTTTTGCATAACTGGTAAACCGTTAGAGATAGACCAAATCATACTATACACAAAATGTAGATCTTGCTAAAATACACAATTTATGTCTCGATAAATTTTCTTGTAGGGTGAACCATTTCGGAGACATTCCTTGTTATGTCTGTGAGTTTCGGAAAACTTAGAACTTTCGTGAAATGGGTCATCGTTGTTCATTTTTTATATGTTAAGTGTGCAAAGACAACAGAATCTCAAAACTTTGAAACATTTGACTATCGCACAAAGTCTACTGTATTCCCCTTGTACCTACAAGGAAATAAGCAATAACATAAGTTGTACAAATGCTTATCTTAACTAATACGAAGAAGATATAGGAATAAGAGTTTGGACCAATGGTTAGTACAAGAGTAGAGAAAGTTGTGTGAGTGCAACACATCAGATTTTTGTTTCTGTGGAAATGTATATCCTCATTTTTACTTTCTCCATTACGTAAAAAAGAGGAATTATTGTATTCCACCCAAAATTTTGATGTCGAGATTTCATCGAAAATATCTGTTTCGAGGCCCCTGAATTCAAAAAAAGCATTTTAGACAAAGTTCCGTGTGTGAGCCTGTCAGTCTCTGGAGAGTGTAACTCAAAAACGAAAAGTTGGTTAAAAACCAAAGTTGGTATTTAAGTTTAATGTCTTTCAACGATGCGACACGAAGATTTTGAAGAAAATTGCTCCACCCTAAACTAGCCTTTACATGGAAAATTTTTCGAAAATTTTGATTTTCTTGAAAATGACTAACGATTTTGATTAAAATACCGTATCTTTGAAATATTTTTGTGACACATGAAATGTATATCTTAAACGTTCCGGCTATAGCCCCCGTAGTCGTATTTACTCTGGATGACTTTTGCATAGCTACTAAACCGTAAGAAATACACCAAAATTTACTATACAAAAATGTAGATCTTGCTAAAATACACAATTTATGTCCAAATAATTTTTTTTATAGATTGCACCATTTCGGATATATCCTGCTCGGCAAATATCGGAAAAGCAGAAGACCGACAGATTTGGTTATAATGGGCCAAGTTAACCCTCTATTGCAGGAATTATTATGCTACGCATGCTGTTCTTTTTCTAATTCCCAAACCGGTTTAGGTATCCTTGTCACAAGCACTTTAAAGGAAATAATTCGAATAGGCGTGATTGTTAAATGGTCATCCATTCAAAGTAAAACGTCGTGAGTGTAATTCCAGCGAGTGTAATCTAATGTGGCTACAGTAAAGGATGGGGAGAGCCCACGTAAAATAACCAGTGGAATGGTACACATGATTCATGATGTAGTTACCTTGGACTAGAGTAGATTTTGATTATTGAAAAAGTAAAAAAGATAAATATATACATGTACGACATAAATAGCTACTAATACCATTATTTACCAAGCGGGGTGGCTTAGATGGTAATGTCTGTGACCCGCATTCAGGAGATCATGAGTTCGGTCCCCGTGACCACGCACTCTGACATGGGTATTACTGTGGTCTCCCTATGACATCTAGGCGAATGCTGTGGTGCTTTTATCCCTTCTCCACGACTTCCCTTTCCCTTCCTTTCTCATTTCCTTTCATTGTCATCTTTCAGGTTCCGTTGGTAGTGTGGTTGGTTCCGGCGTTAGCGGGTAGATGGCATAGTTGCTTGCTTATGGAAACTCTCTCCCTGGCCCTCTATGGAAGTCGTTGCAGTAACTGAAACAATTTCTTATGAAGTTAGATTGGCTTTAATTTATTATCTTTTTATTGCATTAGAGGATTTAAACTTAAAGTTAGGACCGGACCAGTTTTTGCAAAACCTATCCAGGTATTTGTGTGTTTGTATTTACGTTAAAAGTGGCCTACACTGCTTAAGTAATAGAAACCTATGTTCGTTGGCTGTTTAGTTGCTTAAATAAGCGTATACACAGAAATTATTCAGGGAATACAGATGCTATTGCGTATTTTCTAACCTATATTTCATCGCTGAATGCTGTTCGTTTTTTAATTTCTATGGCAGTATTCTAAAACCGTTGGATGGTCTATTTGGAGTTTTTCAGAGTTTTTCCAGCTTTGCTGCTAGCTGGCTGGTTAATCCACAACACCTTTCTATTGCTTCTAATGCTAGAAGAACTGCGATTGACCACAAGACGATGACATTGATAAATACAAACTACGACGCATATATTTCACTAATCAAGGTAAATGATTTAACGGTTAAGGGCGAGAATTATTCTGCTGCATAACTCTTACTCTAATTCCTAAACCGGTGTTTATACCCCTTTAACTGGCACTTAGGCTTGTATTCATAAACGGTACTTCCAATCTGGACTTTTTAGAGACTGCTTTGCTAGGAAAGTTTAGCTTTCCTGAAAGTCTTATGCACAGACGTCAGTTTTGATACTTCAATTCTATTTCGTTACCAAGTTCCAATGTTGGCTAATCCAGAACCACAGCCCTCTATAGAATTTAAATCAATACTTGTAGATATAGACTCTACTGACGATTGCAATAGAGAAGGCATTGTCCAAAGCGTCTGCAGTTCCCTCCACTTTGGTTATATAATGTGTTTTGCGAGCTTTTTTTTTTTTTTTTTTTAGATGAATGCCAAAAGAATGACGCCAATGAGCGATTAAGAAAGAGATGTGTTAATAGAATTAGTTAATTGATATCCAGTGTAAATGAGATCAATAATGGGTTATTGGTATGAATACTCAATTACCTTTCCATTTCATCATAGTGAAAATTATGAATCCTGAGTTGGTTTGTGATCAAGATAAATGCAGTAGAAACGTGCCTCAAATTACCAATGCGCACCATAAACTAAACCTCATTTTAACTAAAGGTGGCAATGATTAATGTTTATTTGAAACTATTAGAAAATCAAGTAACTTACCTGTAGCACAATCGCAGTGCAACTAATAATAGTATTATGGGCGGAATATGTAGTCGTCTTGCAGTTTTTTTAATGATGTTATGTAAAAACATTGCCAATATATCCACCACAGTCTATCAAAACTATAACTGGATCTGAATTCTCTGTTACTATAACACTAAAGCTGTTTTTGTGCATTTCTTGTAATATGTTGAGAAATAAGAACATCGGCAACATAGTGTTGGATTTGTTCCATATTTTCGGCAAAGTCAAGGAAGTCGAGAAAATCGGAAACTTCGAAGTAAAGTCCCGATCGAGACTATGGCTTTGGAAAGTATCGTTTTTGAATAACAAATTGACAATTCCGTACTTTTAAATCTCTACAAAGCCTCGTTCATGAATACAAATGTTAGTAGTAGTGACTCGAGTAGCCATGGTAATTAAGGCGATACGATATGGACCGCCCATTCATTCAAAACCGAACATTATGAGCGACAGGCAGTGAATTGTGCCTTGTAGTAAAGGATGGGGAGGACCCATGAAATATAAGTGGTGTGATGGAATTTCAGGATAGGATAGCACCTCGACCAATGACATTTTGTGTTTATGCCCCTGGGCCAATTATTGAAGGGTGGAGGTGAAGATGGTTGGACACGGAGAGACGACAGCAGAGGGCGAGGTCCCTAACGACCACAGTTTGCAACTCACCAGTGGCGGCTCGTACACCGGCTCCCCTCCACCACCTGCGGGCTCAAGGTACCCTGGGGCTGGGACTCTGAGACCTCCCTTGATCCGGAGCACAAGGATTTATAAAGAACAAACACTTGCCATGCACACGGAAACTCCCGCCGACGCTCAGAACCCTGAAATGATCAAGGGGATGAAAGGTGAAGTGAAATATAAAGTGAGACGAAACGGAGGGACAGGAAAACCGGCGGATGTAATTGTGCTCAGCATTCGTTAGCAAACAGGGAAACCCCGAGAGAACCCATGGGTCAGTCTGCCACGGGAATGGAACCTACGACCTCCAGAATTCGAGCCTCACACTTTACTGCGGAACCATTTCGCTCTGAGAATAAATATAACTTTAAAACAAAAAGAAAAATACAGGTAAAGGTTTCCATGCGTTAGTCAGAAGGTAAACATTCCCTGACATTTACCTTTAGACTGCCGTAAACAGATACGCTTGCTGAAGTAATCAACAGGAAGCAAATTGCTTCATCATAGACAATGCAGTAACGTAAAATTTGATGTTTTTAATCAAGTAAATAATCAATAATTCAGAAAGATGAACTAAGCGACCAAGTGATATGATAATGATGAAACCGGTGAGAAAAGTCATGCCTGTTGGATCCCACGGCGTGCCTCTCAAATCAGCATATTGGAATGAACAAGCAAAAATAAATTCTACGCGCCCATTGCAAACATTCCGTCAAAGTAATTCCTTCAATATTCGAACGTATGGCTTAGGATAGATATTTTGTGTACTGGTCATAAAGGTAAAGGTTTAGTAACGAGGGGCTCTAGACCGAAGGGAGTGTTTTAAGATCCGCGAGTTACTAAGCCTAACTTTTGAAATGTCTAAAATATTTTATGTACGTTAGAAGTATTTTAGTATATGCTGTATATTTAGCATATTTAACCAAATTTATTTATTACGGAAACGATATGTACAGAGAAAGAGTAATGTGGACTTTACGAAAAAAAAAAAAAAAAAGGCACACGATACATCAACAAGCATTGTTGCCCTTTTCATATGAATTTAAAAAAAAAAAACTGATGTGTTGCACTCGCATAACTTTCAATACTCTTGTACTAACCATTCTTACCAACTCTTATTCCTATATCTTCTTCGTGTTAGTTAAGATAAACATTTGTACACATTATCTTATTGCTTATTTCCTTGTAGGTGCAAGGGGAATATTAGAATACGGTAGGCTTTGAGTGATAGCCAAATCTTTTAAAGCTTTGAGATTCCGTTCTCTTTTCACACTTAACATGCAAAACAAATGAACAACGATGTTCCATTTCACGAAAGTTTTAAGTTTTCCGAAACTCATACACATAATAACGAATATCTCCGAAATGGTTCACCCTACCAGAAAATGTATTTGGACATAAATTGTGTATTTTAGCAAGATCTACATTTTTTGTACAGTATGATTTGGTCTATCTCTAACGGTTTACCAAGTATGCAAAAGTCGTCCAGAGTAAATACGACTACAGGGGCTATAGCCGGAAAATTCCAGATATACAGTTCATTTGTCATCAAAATATCTCAAACATATGAGATTTTAATCAAAATCGTTAGAGCGATTTTCAAGAAAATCTAAATTTTCGAAAAATTGTGTGGCAATTTTCTTCAAAATGTTTGTCGCATCCCTAAAAGACATTGAACTTAAATAGATACCAATTTTGGTTTTTAACCGACTTTTCGTTTTTGAGTTGTGCTGTCCACAGACACACAAACAGACACACGGGCCTTTTTCTAGAAACGCTTTTTTGGATTTAGATGGTCTCAAAACATAAATTTTCGGTGAAATCTCGATATCAAATTTCGGGTGGAATACAATACTTTCTACTATACTATACGTAATAGAGAAAGTAATAAAAAGTCTGGCACTCACATCTCTTACCATAAGATCAACAGGAGTAGAACAGATGTTATTTTGGACTTAAAATCCAGCCAAACTAAAGTAAGAATGTTCTTTTCATTTGTATGTTAGATGGCTAAATTAATTGAAACTTTTATAAAATTAAACAGCTAAATTTACTCAAGTACGTCACCAGTAGCCATTACTGTAATAAATCTAAAATAAAGTTTAGAGGACAATTTAATCTGATAAATTTTAGGCATTAAAGGTTAAAGACAAAAATTTAAGGATATCAAGAAAATAAATTGTTTATTTAATAGTAGAACAATTAAACTTGAGATATGAATCTCTTACTCTTTGGTTTAGGCAAAGTAATCAACATTTACCACTACATAGCTTCAAAACCCCGCCACCTTTATAACGAGTTGGCGGGTTTCTCATTTGGGGTTCCTGATTGGGGCACCGGTACGTCCCTGCATACTATCTATGTTTTGGAAATAACTGTTGTTGAGGACAGAGTCGGAATATCAGCAGGGACCCAATATTCATTTCCCGGACATGGCGTCATATTTCTCAGTGTGATTCACACAGACCTGTGTGAGTTTTAGGTTTGTGGGGCAGGATGGCCTTGGAAAGACTCCGTCAGGAATTCGGAACTCCCGCTCGCCTGCTCGCTGGTGTCTGATGTCATTGTGCTAAGAATCACATCACGCCCTTAGGCTCCCACCCTGGGGGGTTTTCCCCCAAACGACCCCACCCCATCACCATGGGAATGTCCATCTCATGTCAGGTTATGTTTGTAATTCTTAATGAGGCCCTTGTCGCCTATAGCGTCATACTGTCTAGTAACTAAAGGACTGATTCACACGAACTGACACACAACATTAAACATTGATCATAGAACCTTCTATACGTCATATAGTTCATACATCTATTTCTTGTTATGACTATTTCTACACAGAGGCATTAATTAGCTGCAAGGAATATGTTAAGACGCCTGACCCAAGAAGTAAATTCTTCAGGAGAGCGTGAGAATTTATCTGTGATGTTCAGACCATCGAATCATATTTATCTACCTGTTTCAGAAATAAACGTGAATTTAAGTGCTATATCGCAAAGATTTGGCCATAAAATTGATAAATTCTATTTTAAAAAATCTGAAATGTTGCACTCACATGACTTTCTCTACTCTTGTACTAACCATTCTTAAAAACCCTTATTCGTATATCTTCTTCGTGTTAGTTGAAATAAACATTTGTACAAATTATGTTATTGCTTATTTCCTTGTAGGTGTAAGGGGAATATTAGAATACAGTAGGCTTTGTGCGATAGTCAAATCTTTTAAAGCTTTGAGATTCTGTTGGCTTTGCACACTTAACATATAAAAAAATGAACAACGATGTTCCAATTCACGGAAGTTCTAAGTTTTCCGAAACTCACACACATAACAAGGAATATCTCCGAAATGGTTCACCCTACAAGAAAATTTATTGAGACATAAATTGCGTATTTTAGCAAGATCTACATTTTTTGTATGTTATGATTTGATCTATCTCTAACAGTTTACCAGTTATGCAAAAGTCGTCCAGAGTAAATACGACTACAAAAGCTATAACCAGAAAATTCAAGATATACGTTTCATTTGTCATAAAAATATCTAAAAAATATGACATTTCAATAAAAATCGTTAGAGCTATTTTCAAGAAAATCAAAATTTTCGAAAAATTTTCCATGTAAAGGGTAGTTTAGGGTGGAGCTATTTACCTCAAAATCTTCGTGTCACATCCTTGAAAGACATTAAACTTAAATACCAACTTTGGTTTTTAACCGACTTTTAGTTTTTGACTTATGCTGTCCACAAACAAACACACACACACACACAGACCTTTTTCTAAAAATCCTTTTTTTGGATTCAGGGGGTCTCAAAACATATATTTCCGGTAAAATCTCGACATCGAATTTTTGGGCGGAATACAATACTTTCTCTACTTGCCAGTAGAGAAAGTAAAAAACCTAAGATATACTCATTTGAATTAGTGTAGTTCGACTCGCTGCCAACTGAGGAAAACAAAACCCAAGAACTGCATGTATTTCGATCTTTTCTTTTTATAACAGAAAACCAATTTATAATATCGAATAAATCTCATTTAATATAACAAATAGCCTTTCTTCTGGAAAAATAAATTAATTATTAAAATAATTCTTGAAAACGCTTGTCAAATTGAAATGTAAAGCTATTTTCATTGTTAATCGATTTTAATGTGTGATAAATTGTTTTTATGGGCTGCAGTTGGCGACACTGACTAAACAAAAGAATGACCCAGTGATGATGTGAGTAAAACAAAAGAACGGTCAGGTGAAAATTGTCAATGCCTCTAAATATGAAATAGTCGTATAGGATTTACTACCTGGTCATTCTTTTGATTTCTACCAATTATCACAAGGTCTTTCGTTTGGTCAGTGTTGCCAACTGCATTCCCATAAACCGCTAAAAAAGAATTTATTACACAAATCGATTAACAATCAAAACTCAAAGTGGAGGGCAATTAAAAATGGTTTGGTGGTGAAATTGAAGCATAGTTTAAAATTATATACAAAGCAATGCGATAACAAATAAATCTATTGTGTGGAATCAATTCAATGATTTGTGTAACAATTCTGTAGCAACTCGGGGCTCCATAGCCATTTTGAGAAATCATTTGTATAAGTTTTATGATGTTTTCCACTTTTCTTGTATTTTTATATAGGTATTTTTAATTTAATTACTTTGTATGTGCATACATTCATTTTAGACTTTCTATGAACTGTTATTGCTAATTATTATTTGTTATTAATTCTGTTATTTCCTATTATGTTTTATATCACCGCTATATATGTTACTGGGTTTCCTATATGTACCTTAAATTGACACACATTATAGTATCATTCATACTTTCATGCTCCAGAGAGGACTCGAAATTATCCTTAGTAAAAAAAACTATCCATCTCCAGCCTGGAATCGGATACCGGTTAACCACTAGACCAAATAGGCAGTCGTCTGAAACTTGTATATCTTGAAAAGGGCCAATATTGTGTTATCCACACAATGAAAAACGTAATGAGATGTTCTCCTTCGTACTTACTTCGAAGGTGTCCTTGATTAGGCTGTCAATAAATTTGCTAGCAACAACAATTCCAGGGTTGTCTGCTTCGTACAAAAAGTGTGTGTGTGTAAATGTGGGCCTGCAAGACTTTCTTTTTATTCTACAGGAAGATCACGATTCAAGGATTCCTCAGACAGGTTTCTTGAAGCTCATATGCCACTATTGTGTAAAGTATCAAATCGATCAAAGCTATGTATCTCTTTCTACTGAAAGTAAACTTGATGTTTTATCGGGTGAAATCCATCCTTAGTCTCTAAAACCAATGGCATATTCACCTGCCTGTCCGATAAGGGCAGCTGTGGTTGCTGAAGTGTATGTCTTTAGCGCTCAGTGCGCAGAAGGTTGCAAGTTCGAGTCCCGCCTCAGGCATGGGTGTTTGTATGTTATGTCAGACCAAAAAGAAGTAAACAATCGGAAAAACAACGAAAACGAAAACGGTAAAAAGATAATAGTCGGATGGTAGGTTAAAGTAGGTGAAGGTGAGCCATGTGTCACATCCTGAAGGAGGGTTCCTGTCACGTGACGTAGCTACCTCTCTCGGAATAGTGGCGTAATGTGATTCTTAGTTTTCAACAACTAGAAATGCCTATTAACTAAAATACAAGGTATGCATTCAATGTCAAAGTAAAATCATCTTGATCTATCCAAAATACAATCACTATAAAATAATTACATTTTCTCATTCTACTTTTGTCACTGAACAAGTGAAGACTTGATACACATGCACTAAATGACTATCGATGTGGCGTTACAGAAAGAAGCTATATAAGTGTTTTACTCATTATTATTATTCACAGAGTAAAGTTTCCAAACTCAAAATGTAGACTGTTAGAGATAAAATTGCAGATAGTTTGGTAAGTGGTACCTTAATATGTATCCACTTAGGTGTGTTAGTTGTATTTTCTCTTCATCTAACAGATTTCCCATAAAAGAATCTCAAAGTACTTTACCCCCCCCCCTCTCTCTCTCTCTCTTTCACCACCAAATGAACACGCCTGTCAGTATTTACCAGATAAATAAAACTAAAAGGTAACTATAAGCCAGTATTAGATTATCCACAAATTTCGAACGAACTAAATACAATGAAATGCCCAGAGATAAATATAAAGGACAAATACAATGAATTTATTTGGTTAGTTCTTACCATTGCCTGCTAATGGTACATTTCTTTGTCTGAAAGACTGTACGAGGACCAATACCAGTGTTCACGTCAGTCGTATCTGTTAAAATATTTTAAAAAATTTAAGTATTTCAACTCAAAATATAGAACTATGAATATTTAGTAAAAAACTACGAATGACTGCAATTACAGCATAGAAAAGTTAGTTTCATTCTTTTCATTAAATATGAACTGCTATTAACACAAAATATACAGTTATATTGTCATGAGATAGTGAATGAAATGATCATTTGATATTATTAATGTACAATTTCGGTCGAGCTAATACTCCGTGCTCAATTAATTGCTAGTAGTTACTTGAAACGCGTTTCGTTAGACCTTCCTAACATCATCAGCTCAGGTCGATTCTTTGAGTTTGATTTAGTGAAGTCTGGCGAAGGTTGAGGGGCCTCTCTCGGTGACCTGATGAACTTGAAGTTCGGATTCTCGTCAAACACCTCCTTCATATTTCCTTATGAAAATATTTTCCCGCTTGGATTATGCTGTTGGATCCTGTAGCTCAGCGATATCCAACGTTTGCGAAAGAAGGGAGGTTGTATTTACCTCCTTCCACTATAACCGAACTTTGCTACTCTTTAACACACAGACGCGTATTGTCTTCCATTGACGGTTTTTTATAAGTACGTTGCGTTTGCTTAACGAAACCACTTTCAAATCTTATGCGATAAACATTGTTCATTAGGGACTTGTTTGGTACTGCTTACGTTTAAGAAGCCTATCATTATTTGGCAACAAAGTCAAAGTGCATAGCTTTAGAAGATACGTCAAATGATCGTCGCATAACCTATTGCGACAGACTTTTAATATAGTTCAATTTGGAGAAATTTTGTTCGCAAATATATTGTCACCGCGCCCGCCGCATCTGATTGCCTACACTGGGGAGGGGGGACCCAGCCAGTCGCCTGCCTGGCCTAACAACCTGCCGCCGACAACAATAGGAGCGTACGAGACAATAGCAATTACATGGCGGTGCGGTTTCTGGACCGTTCCGCCACAGGACTCCCGAATATTCTACCTCCAGAACTTTCCCTCTGTCTAAGGACCTATATAAGTCGCTGCCAAGCACCGGACAGGAGAAAAAGAGACGTATGCGAAGCGTTGAGGAGTCGTGCCGACTAGTAGTTCAATCTGACAGTTCTTATTTGTGATTCGGCAGTTGTTCTGTTGCTCTGAGCTTGGACAAAAGTAATCTGAGTGTAACGTTAGCACTACGCTAACTGACTAAAAGGCAATAAAGTGTGAATAGCCGTAAATGGTGTTTTCTCCATTTGTTACAATATGTAGAGTTATAATCACTCTTATGCATAGTATTCTTACAAATGCCAACTTCTCTATCTGCTTCATTTTAATGGACATAAGGATTTTCAGAAATTATATTACTAATTTTCTTGTAGGTACAATGGGAACATGCGAAAATAGTAGGCTTTAAGCGATAGTGAAATGCTTTAAGAGCTAGTTGCTCTGCGATGTCTTTGAAATTCCGTTCTCTTTGCAAGACCGAGAGATAGAAACCGAATAACGCGTTTCAGTTTGAGAAAAGCATAAGTACTGGCAAATCCACGCCAATCATAAAGAATACCTCGGAAATGGTTCACTGAAAAGAAAGAAAAAAAAAAAAAAAAAAAAAACTATTTGATATAAATTGTTTTAACTAGATCCACATTGATGATAGTTTCTCGGGCTAACAGCCAGGCCTGGCTGTTAGCTCGAGAAACTATCATCAATAATCAACGCCGGGAAAGCTTCAAGTCATTAATTAGATCCACATTTTTTTTTTTTTTTTTTTTTTTTTTTTTTTATTTCGTAAGCTTTTGTCTGTTTCTTACTGTTTACCATTTATGCAGAAATTATCGAGAACGAAGAGGTCTTTGAGGACATTCCCAAAAATTTCAAGGAATCACCTTTTTTGTGTCCGTCACTGGATACTTAGTGTCGGGTTGCGACACAGGCACGAGGTGATTCACCCTCCGACTGAAGGAGTGGCGTGGGGAATAGGAGCTAATTACGTAAGCGTCTCCAAAGGGACAAGGTTGGACATCACTGCTCTAATACGTATAACCGATAAAGGGCTTTATTCCAGTCACAATTTAGTTAACTATCTAACTAAATAGCTTTATTAATAATTTCAGGCAAGTTATTCTTGTGAATCTTGCGAACCGTTGTTATTTTATTCTCTAAACATAAGAGGACCGGCTTCTAAAGCTTATAAACCTTACATATAGCTTTGAGGGCTCAGAAAGAAAACCGTGTAAACCCCAAAAACCTTTTTATCAATGTGTTTCGTGTACTACATCGTGGTGCTCCTTCCAAAAATGGTACGCCACTGCAGATTTGTTGTTCCTAAATGTGCATATTCCTTTAATTTTGTAGTCTTACGTATATTGTTACGTATGCCAGGCTCAACATGGTGTTAAATTGTATACATTTCAAAGAATTTAGAGAGGTTAGCTCAGTTAGAAGGTAATGAAAATTACACCGTCTATCAAGTAAATGTTTTTGGACATGTTGATAATACAAAATGTTTAGTATCACTTGATAATATTTGTCAATAACTTTTTAAGAGAGGCCTATAAATGAAATTTTAAAAACCTATGCTATGGTTAAAAACACATACTTGTCAGAAACTATTTAATGCATTTAATTATGGACAATATGAGTGGATTATTTTTTTATCTAGTGAAATATAAGCTCTAAGAAAATTTTTGGAAAAAAATATTCTACTTAAAATGTACATAATTTTTAAAAGTTCAATACAATGAAAATAAACATTATCCTACCTTCCACTTTGTTAAACCACGAGGTTCGTGACGTCACAAACGTTTTTGGCCCTCTAACATCAGTAATTTATGAGGAAAGCGTACTGAAAGCTGTAAAATTTGAACTTGCGAGAAAATTGTAAAAACTAATATTTTGGGCTAATTCACCAAAATGTAAACATTACTGCACCTTGTTCCAATGGTTCTCGATGTTTGTTCTTCCTCTTTAGCTTCTTTTCCTGATTTTAGTATCCGATCAATTTGTGAGCAAATCTTTGTGCAGACTCATTATATCAGACTTGAGGTTCTTTTACGTACCGTAAATCTACGACATGGTACCAGCGGATTTACTTCTATTCCGAAGGGAGACATGCCAAGCATTCTTAGCCTGAAAAGAAATCCTTCACCCTCCGCCGAGTTTGAACCCGGGACCTCCGATACCAGAGGCCAGGGTGTAGAGCACGTACTGAAATATAGAGCACTAGTGAGTGAAGTGAACATGGTTGGTGCAGTTAGTAAGTAAGTAGGAGCTGAATGAAACATACATAGCAGTCAGGTGCACTGGGCAGGCATTAATCAGCGGCTTACCAGTCTATTATGCCACAACTACGAAAGATATGTAAATCCCCTATGGATTACCATAAATTAGAAAAGCAAAACAGCAGTAATAAAAAGCCTATACTTCAAAGATGTCATCATTAGAGCAGCTCTGCACACGCATCAGCCTGAACGGTGAGGCATGTTTTCATCGGATTTGGACAAAATAATCCTTCCCAATTAGAGAATTACATTAGCTCAATTAGTAGCTATGACCAGATCATTAACATTAGTAAGAAGCCTTACATAACATTAGTGTAACTTGGCAATTTTTATAAAACAATATCAACTATTATTATTATTATTATTATTATTATTATTATTATTATTATTATTATTATTATTATTATTATTATTATTATTACTCAGAGTCTCAAAGTGAAACTCCGTTGAAATCTCGGTATTGAATTTTTGCAAAAAATATACAATTTCCCCCCCCCCACTTTTTAAAAAAAAAAGTAATAATGTTGTGTTCCATTAGAATTATCAATTAAACTTGAATTTGGGTGTTATTTATGGACGCTCTCTAATTGTTGTGGTTCTCATAATCCCATTCTACATTCAGCGAGAAAATCCGTATAACTTAGCTCGGAGCATCACCGGCTTTACTTCCCTTCCGAAGGAAGTCATGCTAAGGATTTTTTACTAAAAAAAAAAAAAAAAAAAAATCATCAAACTCGTCACCTTGGGAACCAGGAGCTATGATGTTGCCCATAGACCAGGGAGGACGATTAAGATAAACATAACCTCTTTTCTAATTTGGGCTAAGTTTCTAAAAATGGTTAAGTTCAAAGCAAATATTTAAAAATAAATTAAACCTATGGATTTTTTTTTAATTTTCCCATGTTTTACCTTGAATTTTAGCATAAATCATGACAATTATTCATAGTGCACCCCATAAACGATATCTAGTTAACATTTTTAATAAATTAAAAATCTAGGTTTATGTGCAAAATACTTTTAACCTCTATCTTTATTACATACAGGATGTTATTACTACAGATGCTTTGATAAATGATACTTTAATGTGTATCCACTTTGGTGTGTCAGTTATGTTCCTCTTCGTCTAACAGTTTTCCCAAAACTAACCATATAATTTACTACCTGGTGTTTCTTCATGGTCGTAGCTACGCCGCCAAAGGGACAGCGATTTGCCTTGCATTATTGTTTTACACAGATGTTGAAAGAATTCCGATTGAAGTGGTGAACTTTCATGTTTTTCCGCCTTCTTACTACCTGAAGATGCAACGAGTTATACAGTATGTTTACTACAAAACTTGGCCAGCAGGAGCACGGCCCTTCTCCCGGACACGTGTTACACGACTCGACTGGCAGTTGTACGGTCCGTCTCCCGGTCACACATGCATGGTCATCAAATCCCAAATCACATTAATAAGAGTAATCATAAAGCATGCTTTATCACAGGAAATGTTGAAGGTGCTGTCCATCTACATCAGTACGTCTACGGCATGTTCTGAGGAAATTTTCATTCACACGTATTATTCCAGCTGCCGAATTAGCTATAATTTCTCTCCTGATGTTCTGTTTTAATTTTGCCTTGTGCAAGGAGCCTAAGAGATTTTCGAGATGACCGTTCTAACCTTTCTCCAATTTCGTCTGCTTTCTATTCCGTAAGCACACATCGTTTTACCTTTCTTTTCCTATCATGAATTGATCCCGTCTCCCTGAATTTATTTACATGCAAACAAACAGTGTTACTGCACGCCAGGAAATTTAGTTTCAAATTGCCCTACAAAATGACGTAAGTACTTATATCGTACATAAACAATCTTAGTTGTACTGTATGCTGCAATCGATTCATTTTGAAAAGCCTTCCAGCAAAGCTAAACACTTCTAAACACTCCTAATGCTGTTTTCCTGTGAACTGGACTAGAACAGCACAAAACACGTAACAGAAGATTGATGAACGTGTGACGATCAGCACGCGCGAGTAGGGCAATGTAGTGAAGGTCACACGGACCATGTACCTGCCGGTCACGTTTTGTAGTAAACGTACTGCATTTGTCTGTACAAGGGTGGTTCAAATATGAACGGCAATTCTGCCAGAATACTGCGCAAGGAGATCCGAGTCCGACGGTGGAGTGGGGAGTTGAAGGTCAGTGTGTTAGGGAGGGGGCACCAGCCTGGTTAGCTGAGTGGCTAGGTTTTGGCGTCAGTACAGCCATGTGCGAACAAGAGGTTCTTTCGTTTGTTGCGCAACGCATTATTATAAAGTTTTTAACCAATGAAGTGGTTAAATCCTGGGAATTTTAACTCATTTGAAGGCACACTACACTCTCCCAGAATCGTATGTTTACTTGGGCCAGACAACTCAAGGACGGCCAATACATTGTGCTCGACGCCCAAAATCAATTCTCACAGATGACAACATCGTACTGTTCAAGAGCTTATGGAAGATGATCCACGCTGCACTGCTGAAGAAATTGCATCAAAATGAGTGTCAGCATTGGGAGTGCTCACACCATTATCAGTTAAAATCTTGGATTTAGAAAAATTAGTGCTGAATCAGTTCCGAAGTTTTTAACCCAGCAACAAAAACAGGTCAGGTTGGAGATCTGTGATCGACTTCTGAATCGATTCCGGGAAAAGGGGGAGGTTTTTTTGAAGCGCATCGTTGCATGTGAACAGAGATGGGCCCACCATTACACTCATCAATCCAAAATGGTGAGCAAAGTGTAGCGAAGAAAGCATGAAGGTCAAAATTCACCTTGCAGCCGGAAAAGTTCTCGCAACTGTGTTTCTTAGCTACAGAGGAGTTTTAAACGTTGATTTTCTTCATGATCGACGTACGGTGAATGTGGTTTACTATTCCCAATTGTTGCGGTCAGCAAAAGCCACCTACCGATACAAAAGACGTTGTCATCCTTCTCCAAGAATAAGTTAAGCCTCATACTGCGAAATTGACAAAGGACACATTGGAGCACATGCACTGGGAAATCTTTGACCACCCTCCCTACAGTCCAGACTTGTCCTCCCCACGGACTACCATGAAAGAATCGCCTGGAGGGAAACGATTTGAAAACGATGAACACCTTACCGAGCATATGCGCATTTGGTTGATGACACGCCCTCAAATTTTTTTGAACAATGAATGTTCAAGTTTGCAAATCGTTGGCAAAATGTGTAAAGCATGAGGGGAAGTACGTAGAGAAATGGTGAAGGTGTTACTTGCGTGTATATTTAGTCAGTAGATATAAAAAATTAGTTTATATTTGACCTATGTATTACAGTGCTTTAACAATTTTCTTTACAATATACGAGTGACACAACCTATATTGTATGTTTTCTCCATTCATGTTGAAATTATTTGTAGCAAATTCTTCCACCAGCATTTTTAATGTAGCAGCACATGATTATTCTGAGTTACAGAAATACTAGTCGGAAATCTCCCTCACGGCAACCGCTACGGCAACCCGGTCTGAGGCACTACGGTTGCCGATAATCAGTCACAGTAAAACAATTCTTGAGGCACAAAAAACGCAAAGAAAAAGATATGAAATTTAGAAATACATACTCTTTTATTAACTAACTCCCGCCTGCATATCACTACCCCCACTAATATTTCTGCATATATTGCCAACTTGTGAAGCTACTAATCCACACATGAAACTAATTTCTCGATACGCCTTGAGCTAATGGTTTGATGAATGAATTCACTTAATCCTAATTACCTTAGACACACTGACCTACTTATTGCTTATCCTTAACAGGGAAGTTAGCTAATAACCTCAAAACTTTTGACAAATTATAACCCTTGCTTATTCACATTTTTTTCATGATTTTAATATACGGAAATTATTGACTGCAATTCTTTTATCTATCTCCCTATCATCTCATTATGAAATTATTAATTTTATATGTCAGTAATTCTTCATCAACTAAAACACATAATTAAAGTTCTTCTTAGCATCAATTATTGCAGTTAACCACTAGCTTTAAGGATGCAGTTACTTAGGCACTGCAATTTGGAAGAGCAGTGCTTGGAAGTTGCGTGGGTTAATTATACAGGTAATATGACAAGGTTGGCCCAACCGGAATCTGGTGAAGAAAACATAATCAGTCTGTATACAGGACAAGGCGTAACCTCGTTTCCCTGTCGATCTTGTAATTGGATGACGCCTTCGACCACTATATATCTGGAATGTCTGTCCATATGAATATAAATTAAATTTTCTTTTAATCTCTGTAGGAGGTTGGAAAGAGGTTCTCTTACCAAGACCAGTTTACTCTGCGTCGCGACTGAGTGAGTGGCAGAGTCACGACAGGACAGCGACGTGGAATACCGTCGTAATTTACTGATATCGATTCCTTCATGAATACCAAACGCAGTAGCTCGAAACTGATGCAATACTTGCGTCCCTGCCACCACCACCATCACCACCATCACCACCATCACCACCAACACAACCATCACCACCATCACCACCACCACCACCATCACCACCATCACCACCGACACAACCATCACCACCATCACCACCAACACAACCATCACCACCATCACCACCGACACAACCATCACCACCATCACCACCAACACAACCATCACCACCATCACCACCATCACCACCATCACCACCAACACAACCATCACCACCAACACCACCATCACCACCGACACAACCATCACCACCATCACCACCAACACCACCGACACAACCATCACCACCAACACAACCATCACCACCAACACAACCATCACCACCATCACCACCATCACCACCATCACCACCGACACAACCATCACCACCAACACCACCATCACCACCGACACCACCATCACCACCATCACCACCACCACCACCATCACCACCATCACCACCGACACAACCATCACCACCATCACCACCAACACAACCATCACCACCATCACCACCGACACAACCATCACCACCATCACCACCAACACAACCATCACCACCATCACCACCATCACCACCAACACAACCATCACCACCAACACCACCATCACCACCGACACAACCATCACCACCATCACCACCAACACCACCGACACAACCATCACCACCAACACAACCATCACCACCAACACAACCATCACCACCATCACCACCATCACCACCATCACCACCGACACAACCATCACCACCAACACCACCATCACCACCGACACAACCATCACCACCATCACCACCAACACAACCATCACCACCATCACCACCAACACAACCATCACCACCAACACAACCATCACCACCATCACCACCAACACCACCATCACCACCATCACCACCAACACCACCATCACCACCAACACCACCATCACCACCACCACCACCATCACCACCACCACCACCATCACCACCATCACCACCATCACCACCATCACCACCATCACCACCATCACCACCATCACCACCACCACCACCATCACCACCATCACCACCATCACCACCAACACCACCATCACCACCAACACCACCATCACCACCACCACCACCATCACCACCATCACCACCATCACCACCAACACAACCATCACCACCATCACCACCAACACCACCATCACCACCAACACAACCATCACCACCATCACCACCGACACAACCATCACCACCATCACCACCGACACAACCATCACCACCATCACCACCAACACAACCATCACCACCAACACAACCATCACCACCATCACCACCAACACCACCATCACCACCAACACAACCATCACCACCATCACCACCAACACAACCATCACCACCAACACAACCATCACCACCATCACCACCAACACCACCATCACCACCAACACAACCATCACCACCGACACAACCATCACCACCATCACCACCGACACAACCATCACCACCATCACCACCAACACAACCATCACCACCATCACCACCAACACAACCATCACCACCATCACCACCATCACCACCAACACAACCATCACCACCATCACCATCACCACCACCACCATCACCACCGACACAACCATCACCACCATCACCACCATCACCACCATCACCACCGACACAACCATCACCACCATCACCACCAACACAACCATCACCACCATCACCACCAACACAACCATCACCACCATCACCACCAACACAACCATCACCACCAACACCACCAACACAACCATCACCACCATCACCATCACCACCACCACCATCACCACCGACACAACCATCACCACCAACACAACCATCACCACCATCACCACCAACACAACCATCACCACCATCACCACCAACACAACCATCACCACCATCACCACCAACACAACCATCACCACCATCACCACCATCACCACCAACACAACCATCACCACCATCACCACCAACACAACCATCACCACCATCACCACCATCACCACCAACACAACCATCACCACCATCACCATCACCACCACCACCACCACCGCCACCGCCACCGCCACCACCACCACCATCACCATCACCACCACCACCACCACCGGTTTGGGTGGCTCAGTTGGTTAGGCGCTGGTCTACTGATTCCAAGGTCGCGGGTTCAAATCCGGCTCAGACCGATGCTTTTTAAGTGTGCTTAAAAACGACAGCCCCATGTCAGTAGATTTACTGGCATGTAAAAGAACTGCAGGATAAAATTCTGGCACACCGGCGACGCCGATATGATCCTGTCAATTGACAGCGTCGTAAAACAACATAATATTTGTTTAAACCACCATTATCACCAACACCAGAGTCCGCCATTATATATGATGTTAGTAATTTGAGGGTGCAGGTTTCGGATGATGATAGATTAAAACATGAATTAAAAAGTCTATGGACAAGTTAATCTACCGTGAAAGGTAAAGGAGTAAATTGATATATTTTCTGCACAGCCTGGCAACAGAGTGAGACTGAAGGAGAGAATGTTTTGCTTACTAATGCGGCTACTGCTCTTATGCAAGCGTTCACACCTACGACAAGTGAAAGTCCGAACTAGCCCAGCTCTAGAAAACTAGTTTCCTTGTCTGTCTGTTTGTTATCAACTACAGTAACTAACGAGGAGTGGTATTATTTGAAGCTTTCCGAGAAGTATTCACTAGACCTGAGCAGGTACTGTATGCCCAGGACAAGAAGGCAAGTCTTAGGAATGTGTAGCGTAATCACTTTGTGCTTCCCGCACACTGTTTATGTCTAGTTTCCGAGTATGATAAGGATGGTAGGTTCGTTTATAATACACAATGCTTTCGCATAGCTCATCCATAGCTAGAAGTATGCACTCTGATACACTCATTTCCTAGTAAACAGGTCCGCTACCGGAGCAGATAAACAGTTCAAGCCCCCTTTGCCTTTCATTCCCCTCTAGCCTTCTTGTCGTGGAATCCAGTTATATAATACTTTGTGGCTAAACGACTTACTTAGTATCAAACGGAAAAGACAGATATGGCTCAACTTATATAGCCCTGCCTCTATGGTAATTGCAGAAGTAAACACCAAAGGAGTGATGACATATTGGCAATCAAACAGTCGACCATTTTATTTTTTATTTGTGCAACCATGCACTATAGAGAAAAATGGTACAGGAGGTAATGTTTCATCTTCAGCACTCTTACCTCTAACTACATAAAAATTTCCTATTGCTTTGTAACGAACGTCCACACTCATTTGTGATTGCGTCGGTCTGGCATGGTTTATGACTAAAGCCTGGTACATATGAGCGAAGACAGAAAGGAAGATATTAATTGAGTGCCAGATAAGGGGCGAGGCTGGTCTTGGTAGAGATGCCTTCGAGTTTCCTTACCAGCATAAACCACTGTGCATTATATCGGCAATATTGCATGCACTTGACTATTTATTCATAATCCTTTTAATCCCACGCGAGATACCAATTTTCAAAGGTCTTATTCAAATTAAAACTATGAAAAGTAAGTAAGCTGATACGAACTGCATAGTAAATTTAAGGAATGTTTTTGTTTGTAGTTTTTTCCATAGAAAATATAAACAAAGCACGATTTTATAAACGGTGATTAAAATTACACAATTTTTATGTCGTTTAAAGTCATATTTTGCCTTTTTAGTATGTTTTTGTCATTTTCATATTGTCTTGTTTTTAGTTTTTCTACTGGTGAGTAGAAGGAAGTATTGTATTCCACCCAAAAATTCGATGTCAAGATTCCACGGGAAGTATCTGCTTTGAGACCCAAGAATCCAGAAAAAAGCATTTTTAGAAAAAGGTCTCTCTCTCTACCGTGTGTGTGTGTGTGTGTGTGTGTGTGTGTGTGTGTGTGTGTGTGTGTGTGTGTGTGTGTGTGTGTGTGTGTGTGTCATTCAGTCTGTGAGCCTGTGGGCAGCATAACTCAAAAACGAAAAGTCGGTTAAAAACCAAAGTTGGTATTAAAGTTTAATGTTTACCAACGATGCGGCACGAAGATTTTGCAGAAAATTCCTCCACCCTAAGCTACCCTTTATATGTAAAATTTTTCGAAAATTTTGTTTTTCTTGATAATAACTCTGACGATTTTGATTAAAATGACATATGTTTAAGATATTTTTGTAACAAATGAAATGTATATTTTGAATTTTCTGACTATGGCCTATGTAGTCCTGTTTACTCTGGATTACTTTTGAGTAACTCGTAAACCGTAAGAGATAGACCAAATCTTACTATACAAAAATGTAGATTTCGCGAAAGAACACAATCTATGTCCAAATAAATTTTTTGTAGAGTGAATCACATCGGAGATATTCCTTGTTATTTGTGTCAGTTTTGGACTACTTTCATCAAATGGAAGATCATTATTTGTTTTTTTATATATTAACTGTGCAAAGAGAACGGAATCACAAAGCTTTAAAAGATTTGACTATCCCTCAAAATCTACTGTATTCCCATATTCTCCTTGTACCTACAAGAAAATAGGCAATAAGATAATTTCTGCAAATATTGATTTCAACTAACAGAAAGAAGATATAGGAATAAGAGTTTGTAAGAATGCTGAGTACAAGAGTAGAGAAGGTTATATGAGTGCAACATTTTTTAATGTTCTTTCTTTTATTTAGCTCCTCTAGGCATATTTTCGATGAGATCTGGAAATACAATACTTTATGAAAATTCAATTCCTTCTTTACCTTTTGGGAGGAAAATTAAATAACAAATTAATACCTTTTTTAATTATTGTTTGATCACAAAAGCTAAAGACCTTGACGCGGAACTGCAAACAAACTTACACAGTAGAAAATACGGTGCATTAGAGGCTTTACCTTCAGGAAGAATGCTTTCCATGGTTATTAAACAGGTACTTGTATCAGCAAACCTATATCTCAGTATTTGTCTGCAGCGTGATGTCCATTTGTCAACAGTAGATCGTATCTGTTCTCTGAGAGAGCGGAATCCAGACTATTTATGTTGCAAGTCTGAATATCTGTGCTTGTAAATCCTATTACAGACAACACTAACTGTAAGGTTATCGCGATGAACGACGCGCATTCGGCTTTTAATCTGAGATAAGAGATTCCTGAGCACCGTAATTCTTCAATTTTTACTTTCTCTAGCATCTGTCTATAGTACTCTAGTGGATGGTGTATACATAATCAATAAAAATTTGTCATCAGCTTATATCTGTCGGTAACCAGAGTGTTCCTGCGTTACAGTAAACTAAATGAATAGATTAGAAAGCAGTAAACAAAGTACAGAAAATCTGATTTTTTGCACTCACATTACTTTCTCTACTCGTGTACTAACCATTCTTAAAAACTCTTATTCCTATATATTATTCGTGTTAGTTGAGATAAACATTTGTACAAATTATCTTACTGTTTATTCCCTTGTAGGTACAAGGAGAATATAGGAATGCAGTAGATTTTAAGGCATAATCAAATCTTTTAAAGCTTTGAGATCCCGTTCTCTTTGCATCCTTAACATATAAAAAATGAACAATGATATTCCATTGCACGAAAGTTCTAAGGTTTCCGAAACTGACACACAAAACAAGGAATATCTCCGAAATGGTTCACTGCAAAAAAGTTTACTGAGACATAAATTGTGTATTTTAGCAAGATCTACAGTTCTTGTAGAGTAAGATTTTGTCTGTCTCTTACGGTTTACGAGTTATTCAACACTCATCCAGACTAAACAGGACTACATAGGCTATAGTCAGAAAATTCAAAATATACATTTCATTTTTCATAAAAAATATCTCAAACATATGGCATTTTAATCAAAATCGTTAGAGCCATTTTCAAGAAAATAAAAATTTTCGAAAAGTTTTCCATGTAAAGGGTAGTTTAGGGTGAGGCTATTTGCTTCAAAATCTTCGTGTCGCATCCTTGAAAGACATTAAACTTAAATACCAACTTTGGTTTTTAGCCGACTTTTCGTTTTTAGTTATGCTGTCCACAGCCTGACAGACACACGGACCTGTTTCCAAAAATGCTTTTTTGGATTCAGGGGGCCTCAAAACATGTTTCCGGTGAAATCTCGACATCGAATTTTTGGGTGAAATACAGTATCTACTTTCTCTACTTACCAGTAGAAAAGAACAACGATGCTGCATTTGACAAAAGTTTGTTTTTCGAAACTAACACAAATAACGAGGCATATCTCTGAAATGGTTCACTCCACAAAAAAATTTATTTGGACGTAAATTATGTTTTAGCGAGATCTACATTTTTTGTGCAGCAAGATTTGGTCTATCTCTTACGGTTTATGCAAAAGTGATCCAGCCAGTAAAAAACCTTACTTAGTATTTAAGTATAACATATTTTAAGGATGCGACACGAAGATTTTGAAGACTGACTAAACTACTCTGTACATGGAAAACGTTTTGACAATTTTGATTTTGTGAAAAATGACTAACGATTTTGATTAAAATACCATATGTTTAACATGGCAAATTAAATGTATATTTTGAATTTTCTCGTTAGAGCCTGTGTAGGCCTGTTCACTCGATGACTTCTGCATAACTGATAAACGTAAGATAGACCTAACTTTATTATTCAGAAATGTAAATCTCCTTAAAACACACAAGTTATGTCATAATGCATTTTTTGTGGATGGAACCATTTCGGAGATATTCCTTGTTATTTTGTGAATTTTGCAATATTTAAACGTGTCTCAAATGGAAGGTCGTTATTCGCTTTTTCATCTCTTGGCCGTTCAAAGAGAGCGAAGTTTTAAAGCCTTCATAATGCGACCAGCGTTAAAAGTTATGACAATCGCTCAAAGCCTACTGTATTTCTCGTGCACCTACAAGCAAATATGCAATAAGATAATTTCTACAAATGTTTCTTTCGACTAACATGAAGAAGATATGGGAATAAGAGTTTGTTAGAATAGTTAGTACAAGAGCAGAGAGTCATGTGAGTTTTGAAGTATCTTGTTTACTTGTTATGCGACATGATTCCAACACTGAGAGTTTGGGGGACTGACCCGGTTCTCTGAGGTAGATGGTTAACAGCGGGGGGGGGGGGGGGGGGGGGGCATGGCCTGATAGCTAGCAGATGTGTGACAGAGTTTGTTGTTGTTGTAGTGTTTAACGCCCGCTTTTACTACTACGGCACCGCAGGCGGTGTGTGACAGAGTGGACGGGGTTAAAACTACGATGTAGGGGAAATGACACATTGAGTCGCTTTTCCCCACCTGTGGTCTAGTACCACACCACTTGTAATATCTGAAACAGGTTTGGAAAATATACACGGAACTTAAGATTTTGTAATAAATTTTACACACCACAATAACTGATTTATAATTATCACATGTGTATAATTTACCCAACCTTTCGCTATAGCGACTTTTAACACATCTGATATTATCAAATTAAGTCGTGTTATAGCATCAGGCAAGATAATATTTTACGTTTAAAGGGAACTTGAATAGTGGTGTAGCAGCCCTTTCCGGGCCAAGGCCAACCGCCCGTACTTTGCGGGCTCCACCTCCGCCTTTCACAGGTGTCGTGAATGTGGATCAGTACTGGAGGGTGAACGTAATCATTAATATTATATAAAAGAGCATACATTTATGAAGCAGTTGTTATTACCTAATGTAATTAACTATATATTTAGTATCACAGTATTTCTATGGTTTCTGTTTAATTTGTAGATTGCCTTAATTGTATATTGTCATATCGCCACTGTTGGCTTTACTGATGGACAATGGCTTCCAAGTACGTATATTTGTTTTTAAAAGAGTGTGAAAATGTGTTTCCTTTTATCTAAGGCATCTAATAATGGAGGTATTTAAATGTGTTTAATTGCAACAGTCTCAGTAAATTTATTTAGAATGCTGACGTTGTTCCATACGCTTAGTGGTAATACAGGGTGATTGAGAACAACACCAATTGCCGTTTTCAGGAAGAGACCCATGTACGGATAAGCGTGTTCTGGTTTCTTGGAGAGTCGTTTGGCAGCCCCTTGGTGATGATCCATGAGCATTCCAGATTCTCCTAAGAAGCTTCTACTACTGAAGAGAAGTATTGCATCTTAAATATTTTCAAATTGCCAACCTTATACTTGATTAAAGAACCTTGCTGTTTTGAGCGTTACTACAGTGTCGAACACAACAAACTAGATACGCATCATCAACATTGATAGACTTGCGGCCTATTGATCATCGGCAGTAGGGTTATCAAGCGCAGTTAGTCAATCCACCTTACGCTGATGGATATTGGGTTGCATAACCATTAGGATGTACAGATCATGTGGCAGAGCTTACCACAGGTACATGGAAAGAATGTATAAATAGAAAGGAAAGCACCACCTCGTCAAATATTCGTATACGAGCGCATGGGAGACATCTGCTTTCAGAAGAAAACTTCTATTACTATCCATGGGATCCTACCAGGCGTTGTTAAGGAATAGGAACAGAAGAAGGTACGGAGAGGCACAGAATTCTACAACATATTACTCATGATGAATAAGACCTGGCCAGAGGAATAGTAACAACAACAACAACAATAATAATAATAATAATAATAATAATAATAATAATAGTAATAGTAATAGTAATAGTAATAGTAATAGTAATAGTAATAGTAATAGTAATAGTAATAGTAATAGTAATAGTAATAGTAATAGTAATAGTAATAATAGTAATAGTAATAATAGTAATAGTAATAATAGTAATAGTAATAATAGTAATAGTAATAATAGTAATAATAATAATAGTAATAATAATAATAGTAATAATAATAATAGTAATAATAATAAATAATTAATTAATAATTAATAATAAGAAAAAAAGGCAGTTTTACTTTCTCTACTGGTAAGTAGGGGAAGTATTGTATTCCACCTAAAAATTCCATGTCGAGATTTCACCGGAAATATGTTTTGAGGCCCCCTGAATCCAAAAAAAGCATTTTTAGAAAAAGGTCCGTGTGTCAGTCTGTCAGTCTGCGGACAGCATAACTCAAAAACGAAAAGTCGGTTAAAAACCAAAGTTGGTATTTAAGTTTGTCTTTCAAGGATGCGACACGAAGATTTTGAAGAAAATAGCCCCACCCTAAACTACCCTTTACATGGAACATTTTTCGAAAATTTTGATTTTCTTGTAAATGGCTGCAATGATTTTGATTAAAATGTCATATGTTTGAGATATTTTTATGCCAAATGAAATGTATATCTTAAATTTTCTGGCTATAGCCCCTGTAGTCGTATTTACTCTGGACTACTTTTGCATAACTCGTAAACCGTTAGAGATAGACAAAATCTTACTGTAGAAAAATGTAAATCTTGCTAAAATACACAACTTATGTAGGAATAAATTTTCTTGTAGAGTGAACCATTTCGGAGATATTCCTTGTTGTGTGTGTCAGTTTCGGAAAACAAATTTTCGTCAAATGCAACATAGTTGTTCATTTTGTATATGCTAACCGTGCAAAAAAAAAAAAAAAAAAAAAAAGTAATCTCAAAGCTTTAAAAGATTTGACTATTGCTCAAAGCCTACTGTATTCTCATATTCCCCTTGCACCTACAACGAAACAAGCAATAAGATAATTTGTACAAATGTTTATCTCAACTAACACGAAGAAGATATAGGAAAGATATAGTCCAGTTTGAAAGAATGGTTAGTACAAGAGTAGACAAAGTCGTGTGAGTGCAACACATCCGACTTTTTAACATTATTCCTAAATATCAAGGATGCAGGTAAATGTATAGCCATTACAATAAATTAATAAAGATAGCACAGGCTTATAATGGGAATTTTGTGAATAAGCCAATTTTAAACGATATTAATATTTGCTATTGCTGTATAAATTAAGCATTTTCTGTCTGATAAGTCTATTACAAATATGAGATATGCATTCAATTAACAAACTGATTGATTACTCAATTATTATTTAGCGGTTTAATCGAAAGTCAATTACTACTGTGCGATTAATCTCTTATCCATTTTGAAGGGCTTTTGGAAGAATGACCCGTTCTGCATTTTCAGCGGTGCATGCAAACCAGTTGATGGACATTAAAAGCAGCAATGTTCGTATCAAGCAAGGTGATGAATATTTATACCTAAACTTTTATGGCCTGATGAAGGAAAGATACCTTATTAGGTTTGTTGGAATAAATTCAAGGCCTGAATCACGTTATGATTACTTTATGAATATAGACAGCCTTTTGTGATATGATTGTTATAACAATGGAAACACCAGCTATGAAGTTTGTAACAACTTGTTCTGATTATTTCATACATAGAGGCCATAAATTATCGCTTACGAATTATCACCTGGTAACTCTTTTGTTTTGTAGAAATTGTCACTAGGTTATTCCTTAGGTTAGTCATTCTCCAACTGTTTCTCATAAATCACTTTAAAACAATCGATTAATATTCAAAATAGCATTCCGTTTCAGTTTGACGAAAGTGTATATAGCAATTGTTCTTTTAATAACTGCAGTTTTCCACAAGAAATACTATTTGTTAATTTCAAAAATAAAGTGAGATTTATTTGAAATTATAAACTGGTTTTCTGTTGTTATGACAAGAGAAGATCGAAATACGTGTAATTCTTTGGTTTTGTTTTCCTCAGTGGACAGTGCTGAGTAAATCTAACTTCACTAATCGAAATAAATACATGTATGGTTATTTTTTATAGCATTCAACATGTTAGCTCAGACGTTTTGTGATATTACTGTGATAATGTGTCCTAGATACGTTAGATTATCATTGAAGTACGATTAACTACCTTGGCATTCTTTTGTTTTTTAACATTTATCACTAGGTCTTCTTTTGTTGCGTCAGTGTTGCCAACTGTATTCCATCAATCGCTGAAAAACAATTTATTACACATTAAATCGATTAACAACCAAAACTAAAAATGGAAAAGTGGACGAGAATTCGAAACGGTTTGGTAATGCATCAGATGATAAATTTGAAACAATAATTCAAAAATGTATAACAAATAATACAATAAAAAACAGAGGAAGTGTGTGGAATCAATTCAATGATTTTTGTACGACATCTTCACAAGTACTTCAAATGAAGATATTGTTCTATTCTAAAAAATTGGACGATGAACATGGAAGAATGTAATAGAGAAGAATTCAGTAAGTACCTACACCTTGAAGGCAAAGTGGAACGTCGTGTCTGAAACGATCCAAGAAAAGTATTATACAGAATATAAAAAGGAAATTCAACGCATTTTCCGACGTCGAACTGAAAGAGTACTGGAGACGTTAGAAATGTAAAAACAGTTATAACAGCTTCCGGAGAAAATAAAGGTTAGTTCTTGCGTTTTGAAAACACATGATTATAATTAAGTAATTGATAAATGTCATGAAAACGCTCCCACCGGTTTGTATACGAATTTTGTTTTCCTCAGTTGGCAGTACTGAGAAAGTCGAACTGTAGGTACTAATCGTAATGAATATATTTTAGGTTAATGTTTATCATTTTTGTATTCATGGTCAAACGTTTGCGATATAGATAGGTCAGATGTCTTATGATATTATAATAATCCAAGGGACAAACGCCCTTTCCTGCCCGCTGCATCCTCGACCTCTGCCCGCCTTAGGCGTCATGAGTGGGGTACAGTACCGGTGGGTGGTACAAAGTTCACGCACACCACTGGCTGAATTTACACCCGTGAATTCTGCAACTGTTTTAACGCACGAAGGGTTATTTACTTACCCCAAAGCTAGCTGGAGCGGGCCACCTGGTATATATATATGAAGGTATGGAACACTTTAGTCGCCTGTAAGTCGCCTGTATACAGGATGAACGATCTGAGCATAACATTCCTGCGCATGCGCTAAATTCCTCCATAGAGTCCTCGGTACGTATCCTACTGTGTTACTTGTCTACTTTCTAGTACATTTTTAACAACAGTGCGACAGGTACCAGTACACACCTTTTCAAATTGCCGACATGAGCTCCAGCACACTTTGGTATAAATGTGCGGAAACACATAAACGTCATATATTCAAGTTGACCACCGCCGATATAGGCTCTATAATGACGTAGGAGTTACACATTCCGAAGCCCGTTTGTAATGTAGACAGTTTGCTGTTGGGTTTATTGACGAAATGTGAACTCACGCCCATCTCACATTTCGCTTCGCTACAGCGTCCAAACCTTGCATTTCCGGGCAGGGGTTCTTATATGAAAACCGACCAATTTGCCATTCTTCACAACATAGTAAGTGTTGTCGGTGGTTGTTTTTTTTTTTTTTTTTTTTTTTTTTTTTTTTTTTTTTTTTTTGGGAGGTTGACACTCTATATATAAAATTCTTATGCTCACTCCTGATTTCTGTATAACATAGTTGTTACGAATGAAGCTTGGTTAAAATGTACGTATGGAAAGGTAACATAATCTTCTTTTTTCTAGGTAAGAACACTACGGAGAATGATGTGGGTTGCCGTGCATCGGAGTATACTGTAAGTTTTAATATTTCTTTGTCTATCCTATGGTTTCATTAGATATAACTAATGAATCTACCGGGTATTGGTCATAAAAATGCATGGAGGATAAAGGATCGACAATTAATTTAAGATTGCCAGTATGTATATGTGGATATTTGCATTTTTGTGGTGGGGAAAAAGGCACTTACGCTCTGACCCCAGGTAAGCCTGCGAGTGTAAGACTCTCCGCCCTGGATTCGAACGAGGGCAACACTACTTATCAAAAAGAACCCCCACCGGAAGTCTGAGGTCCATACCTCACTGTTGTGTGTTTCGTCACGAGAATACAGCAACTATGAAAAACCAAAATACTTAAGACCGGGTGGAAGGGAAATCATTACATTAATTTAAAATTAGTGATATATCTCGGTATTTGGAACACATTTTGTATCTCAGGTTTTCGTCTCTGACCATTTCGTACGGAGATATTTTAGTTTTGTCAAAAACAACCTGGCAACACTGCAGATTGTGTGTGTGGTCACTTTCTCTAGCTCAGTACATAAACAGTGTCTTAAAAACAAACAGATACCCTGCCTTGTCCTTCAGTGTTTACTGTGCGAGTGTAGACCAATCAAAAGCGTTAGCTCCCAACGAAAGCGAAAGTGTCCGACCTCTTTACATTCACAAACTAGGTCAATTACCTGACCAACCTCAACGCAACGAGGTTGCGACTCACCTAACGTCTGAGAGAGCAGCTCGGAGTATTTCTTCACGTTTTTAACTGATTAATTATTTCGAAATCCTGTACGATGTCCCATAATTACTACCGAAGCTATGAGAGAAATAAAGTACTCTACGTATCTTACAATTAACAAACTGTTATCTTTGTACATTCTTGTGGAATTACACATCCAATTGGTATAAAAAACCATTTATTTTTTCGAAATCGACTGATCAAAGAACAAAACGGCATTAGACCTTTTTTGTTTACTCGAAATAGTAACTATCTGTTTCCATAATCATAACGTAAAGTGTGTATTGCCGTTACTTGCACAAAGATTAAGCTGAAGTTAGCGAAAAATCTTCAGTGCGATCTTTAAGTGCTAGGGGGATGCCAGTAGATACTATTAGACCATAACACTTGACGGGAAAGACGCAAATTTTATAAATACGCGCTCTTTTATCGATTTAAGTCCCCTCTCCCTGTAAAACACCCTTTTGCTAAGTAACTGTCTAAAAGTCTAAGAATTTCTTTTCCTGTATAATTTTCCTAATTATGTGTGTAAGCTAGCAAGTGCACCTTCCCACGTACGACTTCTGATTTTCAGGTACAGCTTGAGGTAATCGTATTCTGTTGTTTGGGTTCCATTGTAACTTAGCTACACTAACCTAATTGCATTTACCTGAGCATGAATTGAATCGTTAATAACCTTAAGTTTTTAGCTAATGACAGGAACTCATAATGCATTTATTCTACCACTGGTACGAAAATATTTATTAAAATTATTTATCTATCACCCTATCATTCTATATAAAATCATAAACCTTCCTGTCAGTGATTCAAAATATGTTCATACTTACGAGTATGTGAGGGGGTTGGAAGGCTGCCACAAGTTTTCACCTTGCCATCTGGTCGAAGTTCCCCCAGCTGTTGTCTCGTGCTCGAAGAAGCTGTAAATCAGCCCATGTCCAAACGCAGGCTCATGACCAACGTTCCCTCATCCTCCCTGTGCGTCAAGAAGACTCTAGCTACTGACACACCCCTTCACTTGCCATAAATGCCATCATACTCTTTAACAAGCAGTGATGGATCGTATCGGAGAGTTGTCGCTGTGTAAAACTATTGTTAAAACCTTGTAAAGAGCATTTAGGAAGTTAGGTGTTTAAACTTGCTACTAGACATAAATATCCTCGTCTAGGGTATTTAGCACTTTTATATTTGCTCATATATACAGGATGTCCCAAAAAACACCGACAACGCTTACTATGCTATGTGGAAAAAATTAAAAAATTATTTTGTTGTTTAACGACGCTGTTAATTGCCAGGATCACATAAGCGTCATCGGTGTGCCGAAATTTAGTCCCTCAAGAGTTTTTTAATGACAATAAATCTACTGACATGGAGCTGTCGTTTTTAAGCATATTCAAAAACCATTGTTATGGGCCAGGTTTGAACCCGCGATCTTGGAATCAGTAGGCCAGCGTCTAACCAGTCACCCAGACCGACAATATGTTGCGCGGGATGGCAAACTGATCTCCCTTCGAACAAGTGTCGTAGATTCAGCGTCTCGCTGTTTAGAAAGAGTTCTCTTTTTAATGTGAAAATAATAAGACGTGCATATTCACGCCAATAACTGTAAAAGGTATTTTGACTGGTATTTTATGTAGTATGAATGAGAATTCAGCTGCATTAATTCGCCTTTCAGATATTATGCTTCTTATGATATGTCTGGGAATTCCTGTGTATCTCCGTCTTTTTCTCTTATCGGTTCTCTCTCCCCACATGCTGTTACAAATAACGCAAGGAAAGCTTGCCAACGAGATCTGCAGGAAACCTCGGTACTACTCGGCTCGACTGAAGGCTAAATGCCATTTCCACCCTCTCCGCATTGTACTTGCTTCTCTCATTGTCTATTTCTCCTCTACTCATTCGCTGCGATATGCACACCTCGAGATATTAAATAGTGAAGCCCATACTAGGGATATTGTCGCCGTTCAACAGGCAGTACGTTTTGCGAAAAGTCTTCTGCGCACTCTGACAAAACTCCATGCAAGACTGTAACATTTCATATTACATACTATTTACAATATTATTTTCAAATTCACACGCTGCTTACACAAGGGAATGATATAATTAGAATAGTTGACGTAAGGACAATTAAGTTTTGTACATGTAATTCACGTCTTATTAATATTACGTAATTGTATACAATAATAAATAAAATTTATACTTTATTTGGCTATCTTAATCATACATTTTCTATTAGCTTGAGCACATTAATTATGGTGTGGGTGTTCCCCTAAAAGACCTAAGTAGTCAGAAAACGGCCACTGTTACCCTAGAGGAAGATATCTTTGCTTTTACATGAGTCATCGTAACCTCTGTGGCCACTTCAAATGCATGAGGCATAAGTTCACGTCCTGTGACGTCAATTATTGGATGGAGCATGTCTCAGCTCAAGAAGGGCAGAGGGTAATTGTCGCCAAGCCGGGCAAATGTAATGGGCGAGTACTCAAAATGGAACTAAAACCATTAGAGGCGATTGCTCCAGATCACAACTGTTGGCTAGTTCTCTGTCTAACTTTGCGCTTCCTTTTACAGCAAATATCTGTAAATAAATTTGTAATTTGCGTACACATCACGAAAGAAACAATGAATGCATATCTATTTTATTTCTTTTGTCACTTTGGACGGTACCCTGCAAAATATTAATATGAATTATTATTGGTATTTTGTGATTTAGCCCTGTTTCGACAGTTTGGTTTCTCCTGCACCAATAACGTCGAGTATTTTCCTAGTTTAAGGAAATGAAAAGATTCGGAGGAAATAAATTGTGGACTTCATGTGATTGATGTAATCGAGGCAAAAATTGTTTCAATTTGAAGGGCAAAAGTAACACGGGCATAAAAAGTGCTATCTTTTGTCTGAAATATGAGAGGCCGAATTACTGCTCAACTTTCTGGATATTCAGCAGGTTTGCACAGCTTAAGTATAATAAGATATTAAATATTTTATTCCACCCAAAAATTCAATATCTAAATTTCACCAACAATATATATTTTGAGCTCTTCTGAATCTTGGAAAAAGGTGTATATTTGTGGTATGACAAAAAGACAGTGAGTAAGAATTTAAAATTCGTCGTGACCTTGCAATTCACAGCTATTCTGTCCTCTCGTAACTCTTACACAAATACTGTTCACAGTTATGCTACTCTGTGCAAAAAACAACTGGATCCGACAATACACTCGCTAAAAGCTGCTTCACACAGAAATAACTACAGCGTGACGATTAAATGTCCAAAAACTGTTTCTGACGATGCACTCATTCAAACTCCCTTAGCACCAACTGTACACAACATACCTACACTTAAAACTTGCGTCAAAACTGGATTCTCTCGCCGTCTCGACTCGCTTTTACGTCCAGACGTAATGCTGGCAAAATCTCTAGAAAACATGCCTTTTCTTGAAACTTCTCGTAAACAAGCACGACATGTGAGAAACTTCTAGAACTGTTTGGAATCGCTATGTTCTGCGGCGCTCATAGTCATCTTTGTTCTCACCCCTCCATTGTCGACGGGTCGCGCCTTTACAAGCACTTCACACTGGTGAGAGGTAGTTAACAACATGCTTCTTTCTGAAGGGTGGGTACTGGCCAGCGGCACAATATGTTCATTCACATTACTTACATATATAGTTCGGCCGAAAGTCGGCTTTCCAGTTCCTTAAAAGGCGACCGCTTTATTTATGCGTCAAGCTAGCGCGAAGCTAGAATCAGAGAACTCATACTGACTAGGTTACCCAAAGCACTTTCAACATTGCAAGACATCATTACCGAATAATATCTCGATTATTTGAGACTGCCTTGAAGGTTTACCAATACTTGAGTCAGATCATATGCGTACACGTTCTTATTGAGCTACCTAAGTGGTAAGGGCGGTTACAGAGAGCCGGAAATCCGTGGCCATGACATTGACTTTTTGAAATGTATTCAACTTTCCAAACATGTGAAGCCTTATCATCACTTAGAGTATGGACGGAGGGGATTCCACACTGACTCAATTGTTGAGGCTATTGTATGTCAGACTTCGGGAGGAAGGAATGAAGTGAGAGCATTTTATGGGTGTGTTGAAACCCGGGCGAGAAATTCTACATCTCGACACCAGGATTCGCCAAGCAGACATGCTCAGCTGACTACAACGCCACCCTTCCGCCGAGAACAACAGTTGCAGCTGGCAAAGTCCCACACAGCAGCGCCAAACTCGCCCATCGCCAACACTTGAGGTGAATGTGAAATGAACTGAAGGACCCGAAATTCGGGAGGTACAGTTATCCTTCCCAGGATTTGCATGGTGACCCGGGAAAGTCCCCATGGGTCAGCCGTGCGAATAGAATCCATGACCTCCCCAATGCGAGCCTCACATGTTACCTCAGAGCATTTCGCTGTTATCATCAATTAACATTGTTAAATACTACAACAATGTTGTTAGTTTAACCAAAGTAAGAAAGTATCCAGGATTAACATAGTTACATGATCGCACTGCACTCATTACATTAAGGAAAACTCATATAAACAAGGTGCAAAGAACAGAAGAAGAAAACAAATTTTGAGCTAAGTGATTTATTTCTTCAAACGCCTAACACATAATGTATGTTATGTACCTTTCTGCATCAACTTTTTGTTGCCGCTCAATCCGTCAAGTTCACTATTAACAGTATATATTTAAGTATTACGTCATGAAACTTCTTTTTCTTTCTTTCTTTCTCCACTGGGCGTGGTTCTCTGGCTATTAAAGTGACTGGCCAACTAAACGTTCAAGTCACATTTTCCGGAGAAATTATAGCATCAATATTCTTAAAACAGTATGAATATTAATACAGAAAGAAAGCCTAAAATATTCAGAAATATTATTGACGCATATTTGGCAATGAATTCATAAGATCTAAAAGTTTCATCAACAGGATGATATTGCACTTGTAGGAAACGATTTAGTAACATCCTCTGCTTTTGGAGCGTGCTTAAATTATAAATTACCACACAAAGTTGCAACACAAACTGTTTTATAGTTCTGAGGTAATTAATTATTCAATTTACTTACAATGTGAAAATATTAGTGCTCAAAATACTCAATGTATCTACATTAAAAAACTAAACTGGCACAACAGCTTTATTATTTTATAAACGCTGATTGCCCAACAAAGACCACCAATGTCTCACAGAAACAAAAATAATTACTTTTAGAGTAATTAATTTTCTTTGCTTTGATGGATATGAAAATATTTTTACTTTCTCTACTACGTATAGTAAATCGGTATCTAAGTTTTACATCTTTGAAGGATGCAACACGAAGATTTTGAAGAAAATTCTTCCATCCTAAACTATCTCTTACATGGAAAACTTTTCAAAAATTTTGATTTTTTTAAAATGGTTCTAGCGATATTGATTAAAATGAAATATGTTTGAGATATTTATGACACATTAAATGTATATTTTGAATTTTCTGGCCATATGCTATGTAGTCCTATTTACTCTGGATGACTTTTGACTAATGACTAAATCTTACTATAAAAATGTAGATCTCCTCAAAGCACACAAACAATGTCTAAATAAATTTTTGTTTGTAGAGTGAACCATTTCGGAGATATTCTTTGTTATTTGTGTGAGTTTTGGAAAACTGTGAAACCGAACATCGTCATTCATTTTTTATGTTAAGCGTGCAAAGAGAACGAAATCTCAAAGCTTTAAAAGATTTGACTATCGCTCAAAGCCTACTGTATTCCCATTGCACCTACAAGAAAATAAGCAATAAGGTCATGTGAGTGCAACACATCAGAATTTTTGTAACCCTTTTGTGTTTATATTTTTTTTACAGCTAAACTGCTGTTCAGATTTTGAAATCAAAGACTGAACTCCCATAAATAGAGGACATACCGGAAAAATTCTAGGAACACAGCACAAAATTTAATGCGCATGGAGCAGATAGTGTATTAAAAATGTAAAGTGGAGAAAAACACACCTTCCCTCTTTTGTATACCAGTCTCTCTCCTCAGTTAGATGCCTTAACCACTTCTTTCCGCTGAATTTGACTGTTTTTGAGCCCTTGTTGGCCCATAGTTTGTTCAAATACTGCTGTTCCTATATATTTTCGAGTTGTGCACACCGAGAAAGAAAACAGGAAAATGCTATAAAAACAGCCGAGTTAGTTTCCTCTGACACCTCTAGGATACACCACAATAGAGGACAGAAAAACACCAAAATTAGCGAATAATTTCATACTTTTAAATTGAAGGAAGAACAGTAGAAAATTTAAGCAACTAGAAAGAACATTTACATTAGAGGAAACGCTCAAGAATGCAAATAAAGATGTCGGAGTATAACCCAAGACAAAAAAGAAGAGTTGAATTACCATATTTGGGACGGAGATACCAGGAGTTTTTCTATGAAAACGAAAAGGCTCATCGAGTACTAAACAGTAAATGATGACACACCTTTGAGGCCCTATATCCCTAAAAATTGTAGAAACTTTCATACAAGCGTTTATTCTTCTGCCTAACTCCAATTAATGTAGATAAAGCCTTGCAGCGATTGTTTTATTATTATATTTCCTTGCAGACACAATCTGAATATGGAATGGACTAGGCTTAAGCATAATCAAGCATTTTAAGAAAATAGTAATAGAATAAAATGGACGCAAACACATACACAATTATTTGAACGTATTGCCTTGCAACATCTTTGTATACTAAGTTTTCTCTATCTCTTATACAAAAGTCATTCAGAATGAAAAGGAATTCAGAAGTCATTTCCAAAAAATTGAAGATATACGTTTCTTTTGTCATGAAATTGTCTTAAACATGTATTATTGTGACGCCGGTCCACGGCAGCGGCAACACAACAAAGGATAATCGGGGCAGCGCTGTGGCGCGGCGCGTAACAAAGGCGTTCAAGATACAGCTTGCCTACAGCACCAGCAAACACGTGACTAACAACAATCAAGCGGCAATAGAAAGGATTTACCAAAGCATTCGAGAAGTGTCCGGCAGCCGGCTTGTTTGCAGACGTTCGAGAAAGATCTGGTTACGTCATCGCCGACATAAAAACTTGTGGAGTGCCTGAAGACACGCAGCGTTTGAGTCGATCAGTGTGTCAGTGGATGCGAGAAAGCTGTGAAAGATATGTCGCGGGAGAAGTTTTAACATTGTTGAGTGATTGTATCTTGGGAATTGGAGTTTGAGAGACGGAGAAAGTGAAGAGAGGCAGTGAAAGGACTGAGTCAAGGCTATGAGAAGAAAACAGTTGTGAGTTGTAATATCACGGAAGACTGTACTGTGTTAACATCAGTAGAAGAGAAAGTTTAGGAGCAAAATAAAGTGAGAAAAAAGTTGGACTATACCTTTTGTCGTTTTGTCATATTATTTTATTAAAATTCATATAAGATCCAGTTTTAAAAATATTAAAACTTTCGGCAAATTTTATATGAAAAGCTAGTTTGGGGTGGGAGATATTCTTTGAAATCCTCGTGTTACATCTTGAAGATGCCAATCCAACTTTGATATTTATCGATTTTTCGTTTTGCAGCTGTATTTTTGCAGTGGGATTCAGCATGTTTCAAAAGGTTTATTTCCGGTGAAATCTCGATTTAAATTTTGAAATTAAGTGTTTCTCTATTGATTTTGTATGGATTTATAAGGCAAATAAGTGCCGTTTGCATTAGATTTTAAACGTTAGAAGTTGTTGAGTTTGGTTTTAAAATTTAATGACATAGGTACAGGTTTAAACTGTCATTCAAACCTGTAGGCCGTAAGGAGAGTAAGTAATAAACAATATGGAAATCGAAAGCGGATCTCTGGAGTTAGAGGCCGGCGTGTTGACCACTAGACTAGTCTACAGGGGCAGTCATGATTAAATTGTAAATGCCAACTTCAAAAGTAAAACCAAACAAAACTAAGCCGACCCACACGAGAAGAAATGATTACTTCTGCATGTCTGTGGACCTAATTATGTAAATTGAAGGAAGAAAAGAAGAAAACAACTCTGCGGGAATCGATCTGTGTGGAGGGAATCGAATGCCCCAAGCACCACAATCATTCAATACGTGCGTGCAGGGACATCCAGGCATCGAACTCGGACAATGTTGCGCGTGGGAAGTCTCTCACCCACTGGACCGGATGACCTCGGTCTCATTGGCCAGGTACTACCTAGGCGAGGCTTTCGAATTCCAAAGGGAACAGGTGGCGTAATATCCCTGTACATTGTTGGTGCACTTCCACAAATCCCATCTTTTGTGCCAAGAGAAATCTTGCCACAGTCGTTACATAATTGACAATCGTTTGTTGGACAGCAAAATATAAATCAGAAAACCATTATTATTTATTTGTTTATTTATTATTTTTAATAACAACTTAAGACGATAAGTCAGATGAATATACTTCCTTTCACACTAGCTGTGCATGGGACAAGCTTGGAGAGGTTGAATTAGACTGAAAAATTCACTGCCGTAGTCGGGATTTGAACCACGAATCTTCCGGTATCCGTTCGATTGCTCTGACCAACTGAGTTACCATGGCAATGTCGGCACGCCATTGAATACTTCAAGTGACTCGTATTTTCCCCAATAACCTACACGGAGATGTCAGATTTCAAATTCATTTTGAGGTGACGTCACACTGACCACTTAGAACGAGTAAATACTTTAGTTCCGGACTTCATAGATTGAGCAACTGCGTATGGATTAGGTCTTTAGCATTGTTCCACCTACACGTGATAGGTCCTTCCATTTTTTCCTCGAGCGTCCAATAACCCGATGGCCTCTGGACTATTAATACGTACTATCGTTTATTTGTATTGGCTATTAAGCCAATACAAGGTGTGGAATGGTATAGAGTTTAGTAACGAAGTAATTACAAATGAAGGAGCTTGCAATTCATCATGATATTCTACTTAAAAACAAATAAAAAAAGTTTGTTGCTTTCTTGCGCGACTGATTACTGCAGTGATTCCACAATAAGCTATGTATTAATTTTGCAGGGTTCGTTAAGCCAGTGGTTTAGATTGACTTCCTACATCCCTTGATCATTGCTGGGCATTTCTCGCGTCCAATGAAGTCAAAACTGGAAGTGAGCCGCCATGTTCCACAGGTCTGGTGTCCTTTCTTTACTAGCATACACAAATTAAACAAATATAAAATTCTTTTTCCTGACTGGCCCTCCTTTCTTAACCTTAAAATTTCAAAGAATCCAGGACACTTCTAATTCGTCCCTTCAAAAGTCACATGATATAACCACGGTTGGTTGTATCGCATCGTCTCATCTGTCTTACGTCAGTTTAACCTTGTCTCTTGTCTGTTCTATGATCTTGGAATCTGCTAACCCAAATGTGTTGCACTCACATGACTTTCTCTACTCTTGTACCAACCATTCTTACAAACTCTTAGTGCTATATATTCTCCGTGTTAGTTGCGATAAACATTTGCAGAAATGATCTTATTGCTTATTTTCTTGTATGTGCAAGGGGAATATGGGAATACACTAGAGTGTGAGCGAGTCAACATTTTTAAAGCTTTGAGATTCCGTTCTCTTTGCACGGCTAACATGTAAAACAAATGAGTAACTACGTTTTTATGACGAAAGTATTCCAAAACTGACACAAATAACACGGAATATCTCTACAAAAAATTGATTTGGGCATAAATTGTGTTTTAGCAAGATCTACATTTTTTTGTATGTAGAATAAGATTTGGTCTATCTGTTACAGTTTACCAGAAATACAAAAGTCATCCAGAGTAAACAGGACTAAATGGGTTATAGCTAGATAATTAAAAAATACGTATCATTTGTCATAAAAATATCTTAAACATATGGATCAAAATTTTCATGTATAGTTTAGGGTGGAGCAATTTTCTTTAAAATTTTTGTGTCGCATCCTTAAAAGATATTAAACTTAAATACCAACTTTGGTTTTTAACCGACTTTTGGTTTTTGAGTTATGCTGTCCACAGACACCCACACGCAGACACGCTAAAATCTCGATATCGAATTTTTGGGTGGGATACAATATCTACTTCCTCTACCTACTATATGTAGTAGAGAAAGTAAAAATATACTTGTGTACATACCAACATCATAATATGAACGTGGATCCACCTAGCTATTCTTATTACATCTAGATCAATATAGGTTTACATGATTGTAGTTTATGTAATTCGACTTAAGATGTGATTTTGTACAGAGGCAATTATTTATGGTTTAATAGAGGCAAGGCTTGTCTTTAACAAAATTAATAGTGGTTTATAGCCTCGGGAGTACTGGCACTACTTACAGACTGAAGGATATGAGGATATAGAGATATAGGAGATCAAGAAGGGGATGATAAGTTGGGTTACAGACTCAACACGCTTTCAACCCTACGTTGAAGTTAACGACAGTGACGCCGATATGTAAGGAAACCATATCCACCCAATGGTCAATGTGTGTGTGTGTGTTTGTAGTCGACACACGGGTGCAGGTTTTGCATCTCGGTGTGGACGGCCCTTCAAGTGACAGTGATGCATTCCGGAAGTTCTACCAGAGTTCCTGGCAGTTAGTGTCATGAATGCAAAACCAAGAAAGACATACGCGCATCAGGAATACCTCATGAACAGAAAACTGTGGCTCCTGGATAATGCGTATTTACTGACATTTAATGTTAGAGATGTTGGCGTCAAATTGACTGGAGACTAACAAATGAGCTATCGGCTGTTGGAGGATGCAAAAATCTTACTATTAGAAACTGTAACTATTAATGTATCTGAAGTATCAATATCTTTACGATTTGAAATAAGTTGTCCATACGTTAAACGAAAAACTCCATTGCGGCTTCCGCCAATTAAGTGATAAATCCAGCGCGGAATTTTAGGCGATACGATTGCCGAAAATCGATTATAGTAAGATACGCTTGTAAGAAATCCAGACTCTTAAGACGCGAAAGAAAAGATACGATTTTTAGAAATTCAGGCTGTTTTGTCAACGTCCCGCCTATTTCATGACTTCCAAAGTTCATAAAGTATACGTTGCAAAATCTTAAACTTTGGTATTTTTTTTACTAACAATGCCTTCTCCCCTTTTAATTGCCATAACTCATACACATGTGTATTTGCAACTCTGAGATTTCTGAATGTACTGAATTCTAAGTACTGGAATGTTTAACTAATAGACTTCTTGTTGCCTAAGTTCACCGGAATGCCTAATTGCCTTAATTACTCTGGCTTCTATTTGTGTTTTTCCCCCTTACACATAACTTTCCTTGCTAATAATTTATTGAAACTCATGCTTGTTACTTTATGCATTGATTTTAAGATCTGAACTTTATTTATTGCAATTACTTACCTGTCTCTCTATCATTCCTTAATAAAATTAGTGTGATGGCGGCCGCACACTTCAAGGACGACCATGGTCAAGCTATCTTGCACCATGGATTGTAAATGCGTTGCCCGACGGCAATGGACCGGTCAGAATCAACGTCGCTTGTGCAAATCGATGGATTGGTGGAGGTGCACCAGTTCCATGGCCTGCATGATAGGCAGATCTGCCTCCCCTCGACTATTTTCTATGGAGTTGTATGAAGAGTATGGTTTATGGCATTCCTGTAACGTCAGCGGAGGACCTTGTTGCTCGAGTCCACGGAGCGATTAAAAATCTTCAAAAACAACTGCACGTATTTTGCCCTGTGCATGAGGATCACCACCGCCGATATAGGCTCTGCAATGACGTAGGAGGTACACAGTTCAAAGCCCGTTTGTAACGTAGACAGCTCGATGTTGGGTTTATCGAAATGTGAACGTCCAGTCTGTAGGTTCCTCTGCTCCCCGACAGGTGTCTGACCCTAGGCACAGGCTTGTAAGTCCTAAGGGTGTAAGTCCTCCACATGGGGTCGGTAATCAGATAAAGACGAAGAAGAATTCGTAATGCCTAATTCCTGTCGCAAAGTTTCACGTTGACTTAAATCTCGCCTGGTACATTCTTCAATTCTTCTTTTCCTTTCTGCAGCTTGTATTTGGTTTTTATTTCTTTCTTTTAACATCCATGGCTCGCTTCCATACATACCCCTGGAACTGCCAGAATGTTTAAATAATTTCACTTTCGTTTCTTTCCTTGTCTTATTATTCAAAGTGCTTGTTACAGTTCCGCTATCTGCTGGACCTTATCTTCACTTTAAACGTTTGTTTCTATGTCATTAACGAATCATTGCAGAAGTACTCGATAGTTTCTCGTATCACTTCTCTTGTTTATGAAAGTGAAGAAAAGCAATGCCGCATGTGCAAGTGGTAGTAGCTGGGCAGCTGCCCAGACGCACATTCGCTGGGCTGGATTGAAGGAATAAATCAAGCCTACACAAGAACCAGAGCCGGTCCTTGCATCGCGGAAGATGCTGGTACCAACCGAATATGGGCACAACGTGAATGAAGAGGCAAGCTCTCCTCCACGTATTTCCGTGAATCTTTCCATCGAAAAATCTCACTTTAAAATACAGAAATTCGGATGGAACCCAGTAAATAATCCTTATTAAAAATAAGGAGATGCCTTACAAGAAAATTTATCAATGCTGTTACACGCATTTGCAAATGTCTGTTGTTTGTAAATAGTAACGATCAAGCAGCAACAAAGAAGTAATTTATGAAAATAAAATAAGTATCTTATTTTAGAAGGCCATTATTAGCTGGCCTCGACAAAAGGGGCTCCAGAAACCTTAACATAGACACTAAAAATTAAAAATCTGATGTTATTCCTTTATCTTCTTCGTTTTAGTTGAGATAAGCATTTTCAGAAATTATCTTATTGTTTATTTCCTCCTAGGTTCAAAGGGAACAGGGCCCTAATGACCAAGTTGTCGACGGGCCCTTAAACCCCTCACTCACTCACTCACTCACTCACTCACTCACTCACTCACTCACTCACTCACTCACTCACTCAAATGGAACATGGGAATACAGTAGGCTTTGAGCCATAGTCAAATCTTATAAGATGTTTGAGATCCCGATCTCTTTGCAGGGTAAACATAAAAAAACTGAATCACGATCTTCCATTTGGCAAAAGATTGTTTTCCGAAACTGACACGTACAACAAGGAATATCCCCGAAATGATTCACTCTACAAAAAAAAGTTTTTGGACATAGATTGTGTGCTTTAGGGAGATTTACAGTTTTTTATAGTAAGATTTGGTCTATCTCTTACAGTTTACGAATTATTTAAGTCATCCAGAGTAAACAGGACTACATAGGCTATGGCCAAAGAATTCAACATATACATTACATTTGCCATAAAAGTATCTTAAACATATGTCGTTTTAATCAAATCGTTAGAGCCATGTTTAACAAAATCAAAATTTTCCAACAATTTTTTCATGTCAAGGGTAGTTTAGGTTGGAGGGATTTTCTTCAAAATCGTTTCGACCACAGGGGATATAGTCATAAAATTCAAGATATACATTTCATTTGTCATAAAAATATCTTAAACATATGATTGTAATAGAAATCGTTAGAGGCATTTTCAAGAAAATAAAAATGTTCGAAAAATGTTCCATTTAGTTTAGGGTGGGGCTATTTTTTTCCAAAATCTTCGTGTCGCAGCCTTGAAAACTTTTCGTTTTTGAGTTGTGCTGTCCAGAGACTGACAGACACACAAAGACGCACACGCGGGCTCTTTTCTAAAAATGCTTTTTATTTGTTTGGATTCAGGAGGTCTCAAAACACATTTACGGTGAAATCTCGACATCGAATTTTTGAGTGGAATGCAATGCTTCCTGTACCTTAGTAGTAGAGAAAGTAAAAGTTACGTATACACCAATAGGAAGAAGGTCCCTGGGAAGACCTAGTAGAAGATTCTTGGAAGATTTCTGTGGACGAAACAGGCAGTATATGCCTGCGCCTTGGAGTGTAAGCAAAGAGAAGAAGCTGTATAAAAATATACTATAGTTGTAGAAAACTACATATTTTCTACCTGAGAATATTTGCAGGAATATAGATCCTCCATCAGAAGAGAGCAAACAGTCAATTCAAGCAGTGGATGTCTGTAGAACCTTCCTCACGCTGAGTCTTGAAACAAGTTTTTCCATTTCTATTACTCATGCTTACAGGTTTTGATTCATGCGATGACCTCATCTGCACTTTGCAAATTCTCATTTATCAGATCCTAATTCCATTCTCCGGTTTTATGACCCATAAAATGGCTAAGTATATCTTGGATGCGACTCTATAAATAACTAAATAAACCCGCGAAGTTTCAATATCTAGGATGTAAAAATATACCAGTTTCTCATTAGTAGACAGTCTAAACTTATGCTGCATCGGTTGTGGCCAATTAAATTTAATAACTGATTAGACCATATTTTAAATTATTCGTGTCGTTTCTCTCGTTTTATTTTTTACTTAGCAAGCGTTTGCAATTCCTTTCAAGAAATCATTTCTGCAATAAAATGAACCCGAGTGTGCTGAGCTGAAAGTTGTTCATGCCACATGTTGAAGAAAATGCCTCCATCTTAAACTACCCACTACCTGAAAACATTTTTCGAAAATAATGATTTTCTTAAAAATTGCTATAAGAATTTTGATTAAATTACCACATGTTGAATATATTTTTATAACAAATGAAATGTTTATCTTGAATTTTCTGGCAATGTTCTAAGAATACTTATTCATTCTGGGTGATTTCTTTTTATTTTTGCATAAATGGCAAACTGTAAAAGATACTGAAAATCTTATATCTCGGAAATCCTTAATGGGCTAAACTTGCGTGCTTTAACGAGATCTACATTTTTTCTGTAATAAGATAAAAAAAATTGACCGCCTCTGTAGCGCAACTTGGTAGCGCGCTTGCCTTTGGCGTGGAGGTCCCGGGTTCGATCTCCGGTACAGCATGGGGATTTTTCTCCCGCTGGGAGGTCTGTCACGCGGTGCACTCAGCCTCGTTAGGTCCCGGGAGGCAAATTAAGGAGCTACTTGATGGAGATGTAGCGGCTCCAGGTCGAGAAGGCCGCATAACTGGCCGGGAAGACTCGGGATGCTGATCACGTGCCACCCTCCTGTACTGCACCCCACCAATGACGCCGGTAGTGGGCAGAGGTGGGGGACGCAGCGGCTGGGCAGCAAGCCTTGGCCCTTCATGGACTCTTGCGCTGGAATTAGTTACTTTAAGATCAAGATTTAATGTGGTGTTAACATGCACAAATTTAAAATTACCTATTCTTGTTTACTTTTTCTATTACTTAGTTGCTGAGAGTAAGTGGGAATTAAAATCAATCCAAAACTCAAAAAAGATTTCATTAGAAATAATCATCGAGTTCCCTTGAATCCTAATGAAGAAACAAGTTTTGTTTTATTAAAAACTCCACGTGTATTGTATATAAAATACCAAAAAGAACAAAGCCATTAGTAAACAAAATCATTGGGCAGGTCTCCAGTTTCCAATGGTCAGGATGTGAGGGACGGTTTCTCATTTCCCGAGTGGTTCTTTTGCAATTTTGTTGCGGTGGGCAAGAGACTATTGTTATTTTTAACTTTTTAATTATCTCAGGCGTTTCTGGTCGGGTTCATTGTATTGGGGTTTCGGCGTCCAGACTACAAAAGATTTTAAAACACAATTAATATAAGTCCAGATTTCATTATTTTTGCAGTAATTACAACCCACATAAATTGTTACAGTTTCATAATACTTTTACACATATATTTTCATCCATTGCCAACTTGAACGATTCAGCTGTATAACCTCAAATTTAAAAAAGGTGACGCAGAAAATTAATTAAACACATTTTTTAAATTTAATGGGTATATTAAACGGACATTACTAAATTAAGGCCATATAAAGACGATTTCAAGATGGTCCTTATGATATTGATGATGATTTTGTATGTGTGTCGGTGAACAGTTTTACTCAGAAATAAAAATCGAATAAGTACTAAATTTTATTCTGTCAAAATTGTCAAATGAAGTTTTTCACAATTAATATCGATAGCAGGTTCTGGGCATGGTCAGACTGTCGAGTGATATTTATCTGGATACTTCATAAATATAATATGAATTTAAGTACTATACCGCAAAAATTTGGCACAAAATGTTAAATTCTTTAACATAACCAAAAAATATTTATTACGATTAATGCAGTTCGATTTCCTCATTACTGATTAAAGGAAATCTATGAATCACACGTATTTCGATTTGCTTGTGGTGTTATAACAGAAAACCAGCTGATAGTTTCACTTTATTTCCAACATTATTAAATAATCTTGCTTCTGGAAAAATATAGGTACGTTAATTATTAAAAAAACAGTTGTTAAAAACGTACTTGTCAAATTGAAATGGAATGCCATTTCCTTTAGAAAGAGTGGTAATTGAAGATGTTGATATAAACGCATTTTATTTAGCAGTTCCAAATGATGCATCATTTGATGCATTGCCAAAAGGTTTTGATGTACCATACATTTTGAACTTTGATTGTTAATCAAATATAAGATAATAAATTGTGCAACGATTTATGAAAATAAATTTGGCAATAATCACTGATGATAAATAGTGCAAAACAAGGGAATGATGATATAGTAAATTTTATATAACAAATTAACGTCTCTAGGTATGAAGTCGGTCTGGGTGGCTCAGTTGGTTAGACGCTGGCCTACTGTTCCCAAGGTCGCGGGTTCAAACCCAGCCCAGACCGATGGCTTTTAAGTGGGCTTAAAAACGACAGCTCCGTGTCAGTAGATTTACTGGCATGCAAACGAACTCCTGTGGAACAAAATTCCAGCACACCGGCGACGCTGATGTGATCTTAGACGCTATAAATTATCAAATATTGCTGTTTTATTGTGCAATTTTGGGTGCTAGTTTCATGTGTGAATTTAAAGTAAAAAATCTGATGTGTTGCACTCACATGATTTTCTCTACTCTTGTACTAACCATTCTTATTCCTATATCTTCTTCGTGTTAGTTAAGATAAACATTTGTACAACTTATCTTATTGCTTATTTCCTTGTAGGTACAAGGGGAATATTAGAATACAGTAGGCTTTGTGCGATAGTCAAATGTTTTAAAGCTTTGAGATTCTGTTGTCTTTGCTCACTTAACATATAAAAAAATGAACAACGATGATCCATTTCACGACAGTTCTAAGTTTTTCGAAATTCACACACATAGCAAGGAATATCTCCGAAATGGTTCACCCTACAAGAAAATTTATTGAGACATAAATTGTGTATTTTAACAAGATCTACATTTTTTATATAGTATAATTTGGTCTATCTCTAACGGTTTACCAGTTATGCAAAAGTCGTCCAGAGTAAATACGACTACAGGGGCTATAGACAGAAAGTTCAGTATATACATTTCATTTGTCACAAAAATATCTCAAACATATGACATTTTAACCAAAATCGTTAGTCATTTTCAAGAAAATCAAAATTTTCGAATAATTTTCCATGTAAAGGGTAGTTTAGGGTGGGGCTATTTTCTTCAAAATCTTCGTGTCACATCCTTGGAAGACATTAAACTTAAACACCAACTTTGGTTTTTAACCGGCTTTTCGTTTTTGAGTTATGCTGCCCACAGACTGACAGACTGACAGACACACAGACACACACACGGCCCTTTCTCTAAAAATGCTTTTTTTGGATTCAGGGGGCCTCAAAAAATATATTTCCGTGAAATCTCGACATCGAATTTTTGGGTGGAATACAATACTTCCCCTACTTACCAGTAGAGAAATTAAAATGAGTGAAGGCGATCATCACGGTTCATCAGGAAAAGTTTTAAAAGCATTCTAAGATGTTACTATTAATATACTTGCAGAAAAGTCAAGAAAAAGTTTATATAGCTATAAGAACTTCAACGACTGGTGTTTCAGTAAGTAAAACATTACGAATTGTAAAGGTTGTAATACCACAGTAACTGTTAAGTAAGGAAATCGTGCCAAAAAGGAATCCTCAGAAGCATCGTGGGTTAATCAGAAATAGAATATGAATGTGTACGCCTTTGATTTCCTGTAAGTAAGAATATGCCACCACTGGAAGTCAGTAATCACGGATAAATGCATCATTCTGTCCCATCGGGTCGAAGGAGTTCATTTCAACCTCCCCTAACTTGCCTTCGCTTTACCACCGCTGGTCTAACCGCTCGGCCACGGCGCCGCCCATTGAAATTCAATGACGATAAATACAAATAAAACATAAGAGGCAATTTACTTTTTTTAGTTTATAACATCTAGTGACCATCGGAAGAATAGCGTGAGCACCAAATTGGTTTCTAAACCACATTTTCACTTGAATGTAATTTAATAGGGTTTTATTCTTTCATTGTTAATAGGTTATAATGTTTCCGTTGTTGCTGTGCTGTTAGAGTAAAATATCACACTTTTCTCCTGACAGCTTACATTTTTTGTGTAAGGGCTATTGGGCAATAAAGCCTATCCGATTGTTCTCATTGTTTTGTATCTAATTGCTTTAACTGCCATAATTGCTGGCCAGTATGATAAATAAGCACATAAACTTTGCAGCGGTTGTAATACAAAAAGTGGCCATTAAGTCATCTGTTTTATTACCACGCCTGTTGATCCTTGAGAGCTAATTAACCCAAGTCGATGCCTGAGTTTTTGCACGAAGGTACTACAGTGTCATGGATACAATTGTAACCTGTTAATGGGGAGATTAAATTGCGATTTTTCAGGTCTCTGTATTTGAGTCCATCTTCAGATATAAAGCATCTCAATCCTGGGCACTTGAAACGGTTTTATTATTTGTGTGCAAGTTCTAACGCGTTATCCCTTATCTCTCAAGCTCTCCTCCTCTGTTTACAGCTAGCAAAGAAGTATAAAATAGCAAACTAAAGCTATAAAGTTTAATTTTCTTATATTTACTGCGGGATAATAGAAATCACGTGATACAGAAACCCACTTGACGACGTTAGTGAACGCAGATCGTCATTTGACTTTAGCAGTCGTATTTTTATAAGACATTATTTACATTTCAAAGTGAACGAAGTATTTGTTAATAAGAATAACAGAAGTAATTAACTAAAGATAATAAATGAATAATAATATTGATATAAGTAAATTTAATAAATGTAAATATGAAGAGAAATAAGAGAAACATAAGGGTTCAGGAGATGTAGTTTAACGGACTTTTCAAATGCATAGAGCCATAGAGAAGATAGCGTGGGTAAGTCAGTTGCAGTGCAGCGTCCAGTTAAAACGTTATTAATATGGAAATGCTCCAAGTAAAGTTTATATTTAAAAATAAACCACAAAGGTTTATTAAAGTACATACTGAGTTTAGTGAATTTCAAAGTATTATCAATAGTAGGTGAACATTTTATAATATTAGAGGTCGGCATATCTCGTTGTCAATAACAAACAAATTCAGACATTAAACCTGGTAAAAAAAAATGATTTCGTCATTTTTCATTACAGCTAGGCTCATCGAGAAATAAGATCCTTGCTCAAATAATAACTATTACTTTAAATACCAGAATTACGACCAATAATGAACCATTGTCAACCCAACAAAGTAATAATGGATTTTGTTTGCCGGACACGGTAATTCTTGTAAGGTTATTCTTGTGACAATCAAGAGAGAGGATTCCGCAGCCAAGGTAACCTGTTGTTGTAGTGTTTAACGCCCGCTTTTACTACTACGGCACCGCAGGCGGTGCAGCCAAGGTAACCTGCAGTTTGTATGGGACAAACTGCCTTTTCTACGTAAAAAAAAAGTAAACTTACTATCTCACTCGCATCTGTGTGGATGCATATTACCTGGCGCTGGCACTTACAGCTACCCTTTGAGCTTGTCGGCCAGAGGAACATATATAAAATTCAGCTTTTGTACTATAACCTAAGTACAGTTACAATTTATTAAAGTTTAAGAGTGTCCGGCGAGGAGTTGCCCTGGTACTAAGTGTCTGGCAAAGGATGACATGATTTCTAATATTATCCCTATTAAAATATAAGAAAATTAGGCAATTTTAAATGGCTATTCTATACTTCTTTGCTACCTGTTACCTGCCAGAGTCACAATGATACAAAATTCATAGTAGCCCCATTGTTCCTACCTGTGTTGGGGCATGCACTGAGAAACTTTCATCTTTTATAAAATAAAGGTCTGGCAGTCACGGTCTCTTGGACTATAACATCACATATTTTCAAACAAAACACAATCTCCTACCCCCAAAAATTAAACAGCCAGTATTTCGGAAACAGCTAATGCTACACAAACTTATTTGACCTAAATTATGAATGTTAAGGAGTCATAAGGTTTTTATGTACCTATGTGCTTCGGCTTTCACGGCCGGTGTCCATTTGGAATAAAAAATCTACGGGGCTTGTAGACCGTGGTCAACGTGTAGGGATTACTTCTGACGTTTCGCTCAAATCTGTGTTGAGCATCATCAGAGAACCCAACCATGAGTGTATTTTTATTACTTACAACTCGGTGTCCATTGTCGTCAAGTCATTTGAAGATCGCTCCAATAACGACGAAATTAAAAATAAAATTAATATATATGAATTTGGCCTAACTTGAGGGCCCCAAAAACCGGACTTTTGACGTCCGCTCGGGGCGTTCGAACGGACAACACAGTTTTATTTAAAAACCGGACACTAGTACCACAAGAAGCAAAGCAGAAACTGTCCGACGTTTGCGTACAGCTGCGTACGGAAATAGTTGAAGAATCTCTCCCAGCTTTTCTAGTTAAAAACGGAAACCATTTTTGTGTCAACCATCTGGTGTTACTAGTTTCTAGGAACGTTCTTTGCTTCCCGGTAGAACCTGATTAAGTAAGAATGTTCTCAAAGAGAACCGAGTAAAAGGGGGACGCTCTTCCCAGTAAACGAAAGTTGATGAATTTGAGTGTTCTCAAAGATCCACATGAATATAAAAGTGAGTGACATTTCCTTGTATTCTTGGAAACTCCTGAGTGCACTACAGAATGCCAAGTTAAAAACACAAGAGGTGAGCTCTGTTTTATTCAGCTAAAGTAGCATTTCTTGCAGCAAATATGATATCGATTGGCTGCACTTTAACAAATAAATAGTTCAGAAAAAAGTAAATTGTTTTTATGAAGTTATAATACTAAAGTAGATCCCCAATACGAGCACAGCTAATTATCAAGTAAGCCAAAGCGTTTGCTTACGTGCTGAATAAAACTTTCTGAATTGTATTAAACAATATAAATGTAATATAAATAGTAAATAAATATGAATAGCATATTCACTTATTTGTTGACATATTCTCATAAGCACCTGAATTTTACAACAATGCGAGAAGCAAATGTAGATGGCAGTGCTTATTCTGAGCGCTCTTATCTAAAAAACAAACTTTTTTTCACTTCATAGCATAGGCAGTCAAGTGCTGTTCCGCCTTCTAAGCACTCCAGATCGTTTCCTGGGTCTGCCCACCGATCTCCTACCTTTAGGATGATAATGCATTATTTGTTTAGGAAATCTGGTATCTGGCATTTTTTCGACATGTTCCTTCCACTTTAGTTTATAATCTTTTAGCCTGTCATTTATATTAAAATTCCTAACTAATAATTCCATTTGTTATTAGGTCTCTTTTAGTACATTCCTTCACACTTCTTAAGAATTTCATTTCTGAGGCCTGTATTTTACTCTGTATCTTTTTAGTTAATGTCCACGTCTCACTTCCATATGCAGCCATAACTTTGTAAAACTTTAATTTTATTTCTTTACGTACTTTCACGTTTTAGCGACCAGCCACAAGTTTGGGTGAAAATCTCCAACACATTACAATCCAGGTCAGAAACATTGGGTTGGTGTAATTACTTTTCTTAAGCGTAATACCAACATTTCTAGTTTTACATAAAAGCAGAGTAATAAGGGCTTGGGCCGGTACTTATCGGTAGTCTCTGCGGATAGTTATTGAAGTGAGTACCGCAAGTTCTGAAATACGTAATGCGCATTGCGTTTACAAAACCATGGAATAAAATAAAATGGAAAAAAATAAATAACAACAAAATAAAATTCGAATAATTTACTGATAAAAAATATCCTTATAATACCTAATGGAGGGTAGACGATGATATTATTTGCTAATAATGTCTGTGTAAAAAAAAAAATATGTGGGTTTAAGCTTGCAGAATACAACGAACTTGAAAACAGCATTCGCAAAAATGCGACAACAATCTGCCTCATAAACAAACACTTTCCCTACCAGGTATGCTAGATCATTTCTGATCTAATCTGCGTGGTTCACTCATTCTTGCTAACAATCATCACTTAGAACTGGATTATAAGTTGACATAATTTGAATAGGATTTCTTTTCGTTCACAGGAACCCAATTTGAGTTGGATATAAAGAATGATTTTATAATCATTTACGTTGCCGTCTATTAAATGCACTGTTTCGAGCCGATAAGTACTCGTGTTTGTTGTGAATGTTAATAATACAGCTTACTTGATGATGGTACCATATAGTTCTCTCGCACAAACTACACACAAATAATGGAATTTCTCCAGGATACCACACTTTGCACCACTTATACATATAACACTTGTTACTAATTGTTTACTTAGTATGCCAATTATTTTGCATGTCCACTTTTAATTTCACAAGGACTAGGTTTTTATTCCTCCATTACTTTAAAACAAATTTATCCACTACTTCTTGAAAAGCAACACACGTACAGAAAGAGAAACTGTATCAGTAATGAAAAATATGCACATCAATATTGAGAGTTTACTGAGTGTAGATATGACATAGAATGTATTGATCTGGACTTGTAAAACGTTGCACTCACATGACTTTCTCTACTCTTGTCCTAAACTTTCTTACAAAGTCTTACTCCTATATGTTCGTGTTAGTTGAGATAAACATTTGTACAAATTATCTTATTGCTTATTTCCTTGTAGGTGCAAGGGGAATATTAGAATACAGTAGGCTTTGTGCGATAGTCAAATGCTTTAAAGCTTTGAGATTCCGTTCTCTTTGCACACATAACATAAAAAATGAACAGCGGTTTTCCATTTTATGAAAGTTTTAAGTTTGCCGAAACTGACACAGATAACAAGGAATATCTCCGAAATTGTTCACTCTACAAAACAATTTATTTGGACATAAATTGTGTGTTTTAGCGAGATCTACATTTTTGGCACAGTAAGATTTTGTCTATCTCTTACGGTTTACGAGTTATTCAAAAGTCATCCAGAGGAAACAGGACTACATAGGCTATAGCCAGAAAATTCAAAATATGCATTTCATTTTGCATAAGAAATATCTTAAACATATGTTATTTTAATCAAAATCGTTAGAGCCATTTTCAAGAAAATCAAAATTTTTGAAAACTTTTCCATGTAAAGGGTAGTTTGGAGTGGGACTATTTTATTCAAAATCTTCGTGTCGCATCCTTGAAAGACATTAAACTTAAATACCAACTTTGGTTGTTGAGCGACTTTTCGTTTTTGAGTTATGCTGTCCGCAGTGAGACACACACATGCACCTTTTTCTAAAAATGCCTTTTTGGATTTAGGGGGCCTCAAAACATATTTCCGGTGAAATCCCGATATCGAATTTTTGGGTGGAATACAAAATTTCCTTTACTTAGCACTAGAGAAAATAATATATAAACATACAATTTCGTTTAGCAGATTACTGTTGGCTTCAATTCATTTCATTCATTTTATTTCACTTCCATCATATACAATCTATTAACTCTTTGCATCTCATCCGTAATACATAAACACACGCACGCACGCACGCACGCGCACGCACACACACACACACACACACACACACACACACACACACACACACACACACACACACACACCTATTCTACCAGATAGGCATCCTTGCAAGTATACAATTTTATAATTTTAAAATGCCTCTCTTGAATTTTTCTTTCTTCCTTCTTAATAATTCACCCAACTTCCTAATCTCTTCTGTGTTTGATTTAATTTTCATTTTAATTATTTTTTTCGGTAAATTCAATGACTTAATTGATACCCATTTATCCCTCCATAATCTATTTACTTTACAATCCAAAATAATAGGCACTTCTGTGGGTTCATTCCCCTAAATTTCACAGCTCCAGATCTAAACCTTGCCCATCCTTCCCTTTCCAATTTATTAGACACATCAATATATTTTTCCCCGCATCCAATAATTTTTTATTTGTCTATACAATACCAAGGTTCTCTTATCCCTAATACTGCTAAATATCTCTTGTATATTGATATTCTCAAATCTCTGTCTGACCTCTTTCCAAAACTTTCCTTCTAAAATTTGGCTTCAATTCAATCTACAGATACCTATTTAATTTTTAAAATCTTCATTAGTAGTATAATTTTTAAAACTGATAGCACAAAGTTTGCACCAACTTATATTTTGCACAAATGTAAACTTTTATTTGTGTCTTTTTGCAACATTATTTTATTCCCTAGGTTAAACCCTAGCTTTAATACCCTAGAAATTCACTGTGTCCCCTTAAATTGGCTGCTATTACTTTTTAATTTATTTTCATATGTGTGCAAGTATATATAATCTCCTGCCAGAAATTTCCAGCTATTACTAGCTACAAAAAGGTGACAGCAGAACCAAAGGAATCGTTCTTGAGAACAGCTCCAATTACGTTTGTGGCATTTGCGGCAGAACACGGTATATGCTCAAATGTCAGGCTGTCCGAGAACAAACTGAACATACACAGGAAGACTAGCAATAACTTAGGCAAAACCGTCCTCCTCAAATTCAGATGCAAGACAAACCGGAAAAGAGATTGTTCAGAAGATTCCTATGTTAGGTATAACGTTTCTACACTTAGATTAACATTTTCTCAGAAAATACACTACATTAACTTTAAACTTCTGACCGCATAATGAACCAGTTTTCTTTAATGAAATAAATTCTTCAACATCAACATGTTTTTAAAACATGTTGAAGGAAATCCAGTTCATAATAAATAGGTGCAATGTTTAGATTAAATGAATACATGTTTTCGAGGTAATGCTATGGATAGCTTTACAGAAAAGTGAACCCAACGTTTACAAACTTCGTTCCCGGTTCTCGCTCTGAAGGCCTTTGGTTCGATTCCCACCTGTGATGTGATTTAAGTCGGTCTTATCTAAGCCTTCACCTCTCACTGGCTCATGCGGAGTACCCCCAAAGCTCAACGCTAAAAGCTGTAGGTCCTCTCATTCCATCCCAATGCTCATCGTCCACCTACCATAACGCCCTCTGGGTGTCCGGTTGTCGCTTGAAAGAATGTGATTACCCTCTCGCGGACTCACTACGGTCGTAATTTGACAACGATAATATGACAAGTGGGCTGTTGTGGCATTATTTGACTCTCGTATTTGGTTTGATTTAGCAGATCAGTCAATAAAGTCAACTGTGAAGTCTTACTCTTCAGATAAGAGGCAATATTTGTACCAATTTAAGGTAAAGATTAACTGAAAGTGGTTGCATAAAATATGAAGTTTACTACAGACCTTCCTGGAAACATAAAGATATTTGAGAGGTAGAATCGGAACTGAAAAATTCAACGCCACAGCCGGGATTTTTCAATTCCGATTCTACCTCTCAAATATTGCCCACACTTGACTTTTGTGTTTAAAAATACCAACAGTAAGTTTGTTGGCATACATAAATAATGAAGTTATTTGTTTCTATTTTCACTGATCCAGCTTCAGTTCTTTAATTTGAAAGCTTCAGTGTTGTTATTAGGAATTACAGTTCTGCTTAGGTTCACCCATAAATAATACAATCTCACAATCACCTTTTATCACTTTATATATGCTTGATTTACATTGGTCAGAACTGACATCAAATATCATAAACATAATTCAATTTTACTATTTGTACACAAACCAAAATGCTTCTTAAAAGTTATTGAAGCTATAAGAGGAGGAATCAGGCCTGAAAAATTCAATGTACTGGCCAACTTGCCAGTACTACATTAAATTTCACAACCGATTCGTAGAATACTTAAAGTACTTACAATTGTAAGTCGCTCTTGGGGTATTTATCTCTATGTGAGATTACCTTGTGGTCTACCAGGTAAAAAGTACGAATCGGTTGGGGAATTTAATATCATACTAGCAAGTTGGCTATGGTAGCTTAGAGGTTAGAGAAGCCGCGCGTGAAGCGGTAGATCCGTAGTTCAAATCCCGGCTATGGCATTGAATTTTTCAGTTCTGATTCCTTTTTTTTTTTTTATTTATTTATTTTTTTTAATTATTGAAGGAAACTCTTCTGTACAATTAGGTACAATATGGTTGAGCTAAGCTAGACACAGAACAACATAAAACGTGTAATTGGGGTGCCATCCGGCGATAGTCCCAACATTGTAACACAGAAATAGGGAAAACAGTTACAGAAAAAGCATTTGTATAGAGCTAAATGTTCAGTCGCAATCAGAATGCCAACGGCGCTTCAGTCTTCGGCATAGAGGTTCAGGAGGAAGATAAATATGGCGGAGCAGAGGATTGTCATGGCGCAGACAGGATTGATTCAGTCTTCTGTAGCAGATGCGGAGGATACACATCACCTCCGGTAGACCTATATCAGCATGCAGCGTAGAGTTGCGCACGTACCAGGGAGCGCCGGTCATGAGGCGTAGAAAACGATTCTGTGTACGCTGGATCCTCAGGATCTGCGATGGAGCTGCAGAACCCCAAATGGCACAGCTATACTGCCACATGGGTCGAATTAGGGAAGTATAAACCAGGCGCTTGTACTGTAAAGGCAAGGGCGAGGAACCAGACACAAGATGATGGACTTCGCGGATACGGTGACGAATCCTCTGCACTAGACTACAGAGATGGGGACCCCATGTTAGCCGGCTGTCCAAGATAAGGCCAAGGTATCTTATGGAAGTCGCTGTGGGTATCTCCGTCCCATTCAGGTAAAGGGGATGGTGGGTCACGTTCTTTTTGTAAGTGAACTTCACAACTCTGGACTTATGAGCGTTCATAGTCACCCTCCAACGTTGACACCAGGATTGAATTTGATTACAGAAGTCCTGAAGGTGGCTAGCAGTCACAGCACAAGTGCCCACACTCAGGGCCGCCACGTCATTGGCAAAGTGAGCGATGGTGAGTTGAGGATGACGAGGAAAATCGGAGGTATATACTAGATATAATAAAGGCCCTAGTACGCTTCCTTGCGGCACACCAGAGGATATAGGAAGGGCCTTGGAGAAGGCATGGTCATATTTGACGGAAAAGGTGCGATTATGCAAATATGACTGTAGAAGGCGAAAATAGGTGTCCGAGAGATACGGTTTGAGCTTGAATAACAAACCATTGTGCCAAACCTTATCAAAAGCTTTCTCCGTATCCAGAAACAATCCTAAGCACACAGATAGACGTTCATAGGTATCAAGAATAGTATCAACGACGCGGTGTAGCTGTTGAGAGCAGGAGTGAAAAGGGCGAAAACCAAACTGAGTATCGGGGATAATTGGTGCGAGCTCAGAGAAGAGGCGAGGTAGAAGGAGACGTTCGAAGATTTTGGAGAGAAGGGACAGTAAACTAATAGGACGATAACTGCGGGGATCGTTTTTAGCTTTGTCAGGTTGAGGAAGAAGTATAACAGTAGCATGCTTCCATTGGTGAGGGATATGAGCAGTGCGGAGAATAGCGTTGTAGATCTGTGTTAGCAGGACCAGCGCATTCCGGGGAAAATGATGTAATAAGGGTTGTACAATAAGATCAGGACCTGGAGACTCGTGAGTTGAGGAGCGAACGATGATATTTTTAACTTCAGCAGGGGTAAAGTAGTGTCGAAAAGGAGTGAGTAATAAAGGTTGCGCGAGTTCTTCCTCCACTCGATGATTAAATTCCACGTCGAGCACAGTATTGGGTGAAAACTGTCGTACCAGGAGTTCAGAAAACAGGTTGACCTTCTCAAGTGGCGTAGAATACAAGTGTTGCCAATCTTAAGAGGTGGTATGGCGGCGGAATGACGTGTCAGAGTTCTAGTCTTCTGCCATAAGGAACCATCGCGGGCGTTTAAGGCTCGTAGTTTGCTTTCAGCAGCATTACTGCGTGCAGCACGTAGGGCAGCCTTCAGTTCCCGAGTAGCGCGGTTAAAATTAGTTTTATGAAGTGGGTAATGCGTACGTTCCCAGAGTTTCCTACAGTCCTTCTTGATGGAATGTAGAAGACGAATCTCTGGAGAGCAGAAAGTCACAGACCGAGGACGGAGATCGTGGATATTGCTGCTGGCAAGGTTGGCGGCACACTGTATATTACGAGTCAGGGTAGAAACAGCCACATCAACATCACGGGGTGACTTAAGCGGCACAGTCGTAACAGTGAGGTCAGCAAGCAAGGAGGTGTACAAAGGCCAATCAAAAGGATGCCGTACCAGGGACGGAAAGAGGTCTTTATACTTCACTCCGTCAGAGAGAGTAAGCAGGACTGGTAAATGATCGGAGCTCAGATCGTGAATAACGGAAAGAAGGGAACAGTGATGGGAAATATAACGTCCGATGAAGAAATCCAGCACGTCTGGAGTCCCACCATTGTGCGGTTCAGCTGGAGAGATTGCATCTAGGTGTAACTGATGAATTGCAATGTGTAAGAGTTTACCTCTAGGATTTGAGAGATTCAAACCCCAAAGAGGATGTTTGGAATTAAAGTCGCCTCCGACTAGAAAGGGGGCCTTGAAGGCATGAGTAATACCCCAGAAATCAGCGAGAGTAACAGGATTCTGAGGAGCAGAATAAAAAGATCCAACTTGAATGTTTGCGGAAGTAGTAGACAGTTGAATCCGAAGAACCTGAAAAGAGTCCTCCAAAATGGGTGGAAGGGCGTGGTGAGTCACAGGTTTTGATAAGCACCGCAGAACCGCCCGTTCTAGTCGAGTTAGGGTGATCTGCGCGATAGATATCATAGCCGGGAATGTGGAAATGTATGTGAGGAGCCAATTTGGTTTCAGTGGCCAACAGAAGGTCTACTTCATAAACCGTAAGGAAGTGTAGTAATTCATGAAACTTATTGGTGATACTCTGACAATTCCAAGTGCAGATACGAATGGAAGTGGGGACAAAATTAGCCATGGATACGAAGCAGAACAGGAATCAATTGTTGCAAGGTAGTAAGGAGAGGCTGGAGAATAGCGAAGACAGAATCCAGACGTGCCATCAAGCAATCCAATTGAGAACGGTTTGGTTCACCCTGACGGGCTGTTGCTGCATAGGACTGTGAAGCACCGGCAGGTGAGCCCTGAGAATCTGGAGACGAAGATAGAGGCCGGACATCAGGTACAGGAGGACGAGGATTGGCAGCTCCAGTAGAAGTAGGTACGGTAGACTCCAGTCGAGGGAAAGTATGAAGCGAAGGAACAGTAGCAGAAACGGTACGTTGGGGATTAGAGTGAGACCGCTGGGTAGCTTGGAGCCGTCGATGAACAGGGCAACCCTTATAGTTCGCTGTATGTGGACCTTTACAATTCACACACAGTGGGGGCGTGTGAGGAGCCTTAGAGCACTGCGTAGTAGGATGGTTGCCATCACATTTGACACAACGTGGTTGCTTGTGGCAATAATTATGGCTGTGTCCAAATTCCTGGCAGTTCAGGCACTGAATAACACCCCTTTTGGGTTTCGGGGGCTCCACTCTTATCGTCGTGTAATATAAACGATCAAGCTTATAGATGTCGTCGTTGAGAGGATTTGGCTTTAGATCCAAGAAAAAGAGGGGCAGTTGCACTTTTGTCACGGGATGGTAAACAGGAGTCATTTGGGCAGGGGAATACCCAAGAGACGTTAGTTCTTGCATTACTGTAGAAGTGTCAATAGTGGGGTGAAGCCCACGAATAACCACCCGAAGATTACGATCCTGACGCATTTGGTAGGTGTGAAATTCTCCCTTCTGTGACTCAAAATAATGCATGGCTACACGACAACCGTCTATACTCTCGAAAGAGAACTTGACCTTGCTGCTGTCCAGTGTAACAAGCTTGTAGGCGCCTACATTGGGCGTTTGTAAGTGTTTGATAACAGTATTCATGTTGAGTATATTAGACACGTAAATGGGAGGTGGCCTCTGAGATGAGGAAGTAGAAGTAGTAGGCGCAGGTTCACTACGATCTCCTTCTTCGGAATCCATGTTAGCCAAGGCTGCAAAACTGTTGGCTGTAGCGAAAGGAGAAACAGGAACAACAGAACCCAGTTTCTTCCTCTTGAAGTCACGTGGACAATCATCCTGGCTGCGTGGTTTAAAGGCGGCGGAAGGCAAGCTGCAGTCGACAGGCTGCATTTGACCAGAGCAGTGTGAAGAAACGGGCATGGGCTGTCTTTGCTGGTGGTGTGATGAAGTGGAGGCTTCTCTCTGGGAGCAACTAGATGTGGTTTGAGGAGCTGGGGGCGGAGCTGATAGAGAAGATACCTGATCCTCAGTTTGGTAACACGTCTGCATCGCAGAGTAAATAAGCTGCCCCGTATCAGTGGGAACAGCCATGGTGTTTAAGGAAAGCGTGTATTATAGAATACTACGCAGTGAACTTAAGCATCACAATTACACACGATTAATAGAGTACCTAGAACACTCACTAAAGAAATAGCGTGTATGAAATATCCGGAGAGAAGACAAAAAAACACAGCGGAAACAACGGCCTATTCGACCGCACAGTACAACACAACACACGACCGTCCCTCTCGGCCGCTAGCAGCGAACTAGTTCTGATTCCACCTCTTAAACAATGCCCACACATGGTTTGTGTGTTTAAAAGTTTGTTGACAAAAAATACCAATTATTGAAACTATGTTACTAAGAAAACTTAAACAGCCTAACAGCGTCACAAGAGCCATAGAATCACGAAACTAACCACAACCCTTCCTCCAAATGTCCAACATTCCCCGTCGCACGGCGTTTTCCCAACACTGCCTCAAATCCGCGAGCGCGAGAATATAAAATGTTTTGTAAAGCTACACTCCATCCAGCCTTAGATCCGCTCCTTGTATCACTCCACGATAACCTGATGTTATCACCTGCGATTAACACAAAACAAACACCACGTGGACTCATACCTCGTATTTATGTTGCAACAGAACGATATTTACTCAGGAATTTTATAAATATCGTGTTACGTGTAAGTAGTCTTTACCAGGGTTATCGTACTTCTTGAAAACTCGCAGATAATCGCCGATATTTAAGGTACTATATTTTATGGTGTGCTTTGGATTCGGCGTATTGCGAGTTTGTTGTTGATGGCTTGTGTTTACATCAAGTGCGGATCTAACGGTGGAGCGGTTATAGGTAGTTTGAAATGTAACATCTATATCTAGAGTGTCACTGTATTTCACTTTTACCGTTGTGTGTTGTAAGGTGTAAATTCTCACACAAAGTTTGAGACGTAAAGAAAAGTTGCTATCATCATGACAAATGTGAGAGCATAGAAAAGAAAATGTTGACTTAGAATTCATTAAAAACCTTCACACCTTGTTAATTCTACATGCGACCAACTATATAACATAGACCGACTTCGATTAGGATTTAGGATTTAGGATTTGTTTATTAACCAATTGTGTCTGGTGCTGGTACAACGGGCCCAGCTTACAGGCTAACATTATCATTTTTATATACAATTGTTTGGTTTGCATGCTATATACAGTGGTTTTTCTAGAAAACCCATACAGTGGCCGTCTTTGGGCCACCGAGAACAGTTCCCTCTTGTAATGTCTTGGGTTTTTAGTTTATAGTGTTTTTGATATTGTTTTTTGTTTATATACATATTTACACTTTGTTTACACATATTCACTCCTGCTGTCACTCTGGCATATCGTGAGATATGCCCTCACACACACACACGCATACACACACACGCACATTAAAAACACTATTTACACACGCTATATATATATTATTCTGTTTATTTGTACAGTGGTGGTGTTAGTCCGGTACCGCCGAAGCAAACCGGATGATTGTGGGTAAAGTTAAAGTTGGGTCGTTGGCTTAGGCAGGTCAAGTGTAATGGCGGTGCCCTGACACTGACCTGCGGTTTGGGGGGAAGTTGGGTCGTACTGAAGGACCGACTGGAGGTCTGGGGAGTGTCACTAACTGCAAAATCTGAGCAAGTGAAGTCTGTAGTGATGATGTGTGTCCTTGTAGAATTTCTTCTAATGTCTTATGGACCTTGTGTATGCGTGAGTCGTTGATGTAAGTGACCACTTTCTCCAGCTGCTTGTTGAAGTGGTCTCGGAGGCTATTGTTGTCTTGATGAACTGTGGCAGGTAGCGTTGTTTGCAGGTTATGGGTGGCATCCTTAACGTCCTCGAGAGCACGAGTCAGGGCTGTCTCCCATGCTGCAACCCGGTCGGTGAGAGTCTGGAGTGTGTCTTGTAGTTTCTGTAGTGCGGCGGTGTTGTGGAGTACAGCGGTGTGAAGTTGGTTGTCTGCAGCGTCGTGTTGGTCGGCGGTTTGGCGGTTGGTGTTGACATGTTGGTGTGTGACGGTGATGGTCTGCGAGGCGGAGAGTGGTTGTTGCGTAGGCAACTTGTGAACTGCAGGCGGCTGACGGCGTGGGTTCCTGGGGCACGCCGCCTGGCCCGTGAAGTGGCCAGTGCAGTTGCACGTGGCACAATACACGGGGCGACGTGTCAGGACATGGCTGGTGCAGGATGTGGTGAAGGTGCCAGCGCCACAATAGTGGCAGCGTGGGGCGTCGGCGCAGGCGTCGGCGGTGTGACCGTACTGGCAACAGCGTCGGCAGGGAATAGGGCGTACACCACGGCTAGCCTCAACTGGGAGCACCTGCCCGAGGGCAGGAACCCCGTCCGTCAAAGCAGCGCGGTAATCTGCCCCATCCCAGAACTCCAGGCTCACCAGCGGCGACGGTACTCTGGCTGTGATGATGCGCGTCGCTTTCAGGCCAGCGACGTCGGGTTGCGCTGAGGAGGAGAGAGTTCTTCAACTTCAACTTATTTTATTAAAGAAGCATTGTTCATGAACCGTCAAGTATTTTAATTCACTGTGTCCATGGAACATGCCACCAAATTGTGGCACTTCCTGTGCGCTGACCAGTCTGACTGAGATTTTTTCGTGGTTTTGCTCAGTTGTCAAGGCAAATACCGCATTAGATATTTAATACCATTTAACACAAAGTTGCATAATAAGTCTAAAATAGAGGTAAAAATGAAAAATTGATAATAGTGAATGCTGCGCCATCTATCCACAGATGATGAAAGCAGATGACTGGATCAGGTCCCTCTGGATAACGGACATGACACTGGCATCCCAGTTGTACAAAAATGGCGCCGGAGGTTGGTGGTGATTTCTGAGGTGTTTCCACACGCTATCCTTCGAATTGTTTTCTATGCCTTTGTGTTATTGTTTGTTATAATATTTCCTATGTAAGTTTGTTTTCATATTAGCAAAGCGAGTGTTTAAAAACTTTTATTTGGGCAGTATAGGGAACGGGAATAAATCCAATAACATGTTGACTGTGCCGTGTGCTCTTCACGTGCTTATGTTTATTGTGTTCCATCTAAGACTATGGCTACATTAGCCGTATAGTGTGCTTAATTTATCTGTTTGCAAGTACAATTTCTGTCACGATTACAGTGGTCAGAGGTTGTTGAAGAAAAACTGTTTCAGTAGTGTATGTTATTGTTACTATAGAACCTAACCTAAACATCACAATGAGCGTTGCATTCCCGGATGCAAAAATGAGAAACTTTCAGTTAAAACAAAAGATAAATTGCAACGTAAAGCTTGTAAATGCAGTATTTAATTACTATAAATTGCAGCGTTATGCGTGTTAGTTGCCGGTGTATATATAACATGGTGAATAGTGTGAATAGTGAAAGACAATAATTTCGAGTGAACTCAATTAGTGACAGCTGCAACACCAACAGTTTGTTTCATGTAAGTAGTAGGCTGCTTGTATTTATACATTACCTTTTGTCTTTTTAATTTAAATATGTAGCTGTAGTTTAGAAGAAATGTGTTATGTTGCTGCATGTAAACCTGTAGACTATAGCAAAGTTGTTTTACAATGCTGATTTAAGGTTATCTGTTTCATAATTTCATTTACAGTGCTGTTTTAGGGTTATTATTTTTAATATTTCATCTGCTTTTGTGGATTCCCCCTATAAAATGAAGTGTCATGAAGTGCTGAGTAATATATTGTTGCAAACTGAGTAATCATAAATTTTCAGTAAAAGTAAAAGCAAAATTTCACTCTGAAGCTTTTGAATTCAATAGGTGGCTAATTATTCTAAATAGCAGCATTTGTATATCAGCCATCCGGTATATGTTTTGTGTAGGCATATAACATTATGTACGTGGTGCAAGTGTGAAAAGCAGTGTAAACAATGATTAATAATTCTGAGTCAACTCAATGTCAACATTTCTATTTTATTTAAGTAACATGCTGCTTGCAGTTTTGTTTATCTTTGTAATTTGTGTGTAATGCAGTTACATAATGGCATGTAAAACTGTAGATTGCATGAATGTTATTTAAGGTTATATATTTCATTGCCCATGGGTTATCGTATAATATTAAGTGTCAATCTTTTTTGTTTACTTGAGGTTATGTTTAACACAGCCCAAAATAGTCGTGTTATTACACCACATTTTTATTTTACTGCGATAAAATCGTAGCCTATAGACGAGTTGTTTATAAGTAGTTCCCACCAAATAGGCCGCCATCTTGAATCCCAGTGTCAGGTCCGGTATCTAGAAGGTCCTGACTGGATGGCACCCTAATGCCATCTGCCACAGCGACGGAGGTTTTGTTTACCTGCGCTGCATCTTCTAAGCAAGATAGCGCGGTACAGGGATGACCTTGAAAGCTAATTCTCCACCACACGCCGATCTACGCGTCATCTCCTAACAGATCCGTCGCGATACTATTACCTAATTAAAGCTACGTAAAATAAATAAGAGAAAAGTACATGGTGGAAGGGAAGTAATTACATTAATTTAAACCAGTGATAGATCTCGGTATTTGGAACACATTTTGTATCTTATGTTTATGTCTCTGACCATTTTCTATGGAGATATTTTAGTTTTGTCGAAAACAAGCTGGCAACACTGCAGATAATGTTGGTGTCACTTTCACTAGGTCAGTATAGGTCGTGAGATAAGACATGAACAATTCTTGCGCATAAGGGAAGTTACTTTCCTTCCTCCCCCACTCCTTTCTGCAACGGCTGAGAGGGTTGGGGGGGGCGGTGGGGGTAGCCGCGTCAGTTTGCCGTGAAAAGCTACAACAGCACGGAGCTGCAACAATTGCAATTCACATGAAAGTTATTGTTGCCACATGTCCACAGTTATAGCGAAATCGCTTTGTTCATTATAAAGCTAATTTTTATACATATATGTCATTAGCAATATGCACTAAAGCTATACTAGCGAACTTCACTCCTCCGTGGACAGAAATGCAATGACTTCTGCACATACATGTTTGCGCAACTTCCCCCACCATCAGTCTTTCAGGTGAAGAGCTGCCACTGCGCATCTAGGGGAAGTGTTCTTGTCTTACCTCACAACCTATACATAAACAAACACCGTAGCGGTACGTCTTGTGAACATAAACAAATACGACTACCCTGCCGTGTCCTTCCATGTTTACTGTGCGAGTGTAGGCCAGTCAGAATCGTTACTTCCCAAAACATTACACTACCCTGCAAGCGACAGAGATGTTTACATCCAGAAACAGGTTAAATTCCCTGACCAAATTAAACGCAACGTTGTCGAGTAACTCCACGTCTGAAAAACCTGCGCGGAATATCCCTTCTTTTAATGATTAATTATTTCGAAGCCCTGTGTGATGTCCTATAAATACCACCGAAGCTATGTCAGAAATAAGTTTCTCTGCGCATCTTACAAGTAACAAACTGTTATCTTCGTACATTTTTGTGGAACTGCGCATCCAATTTGGAACAAAAATCATTTATTTTTACAAAATTGGCTGACCAAAGAACAAAATGCCATTAGACCTTTTTGTTTGTAATGCTTCTATGAAGGACATATTATAAGGAATGCAATAAGTTCACTTCCACCCGGTATATGCTTAGTCACCTAACGCTATGCTTTTATGATGCTTCTGTGACGTTTTTCGTTCCACTTATTGTTGATAAAGGAAAACGTTCTTCCTGTTTCTTCATTTATATAAATCCAGTTACCTCCGCAGAACAGATCTGAGCCTAAAATTCGCCATTAATACTTTAGCAAGACCCGAATCAATGATATACCAGTACGTCCTCCCAGAAACGTCCAACCAACGTTTACAGGCTAATTCACAAAAAGAAATGTCGTTTAAATCTAAAATAAGCAAATGCATTGAAGAATATAACATAGAAGTTCCTGCCATAATGCCCAGAAAGTTTCATTGTCTACCGCCTTGGAGAATACCAACTGCTCAACTAAATTTGAATATTACAGCTTACCATAAATCTCATACAGATGCATCTTCCTATAAACAGCTGTTTCAAGAAATAACAAATGCCTACCCTAACCATACATTTATCTACACTGATGGTTCCAAAACGGACAGCGACAATGGATGTGCCGTAATTACCCCAGATAAGAAACTTCAGCTGAAACTCCCGAAATATTATTCCATATTCTCCTGCGAACTTTCTGCACTTAAGCAAGCTTTAACATACATCATCCAATCTAGTGAGAGTAAATTTCTTATAATTTCTGATTCATTAAGCTCTCTCCAAAGTCTCAGAGATCGTTCAACTGACCTCCAACTGCTTCAAGATATCCACAGTCTTTATTCCATTGCTCTAAATAAAAATAAAATAGTTACTTTCATTTGGGTCCCTTCACACTGCGGCATTAAGGGCAATGAAGAAGCGGACAAAGCTGCTAAAGAAGCAAGTCGGTTAACAGACACACATGAACAGCAAGCAGTACCTTATCGTGACATTACAAAGTACTTCTCCAGACTAATAAAAACAAGATGGAAACAGGCCTGGAATCAATCACCTCCAGAAAAACTACACATGGTAGGGAAAGGAGACACCAATTCTCCCCCTGTCTATTCTCTTAGCAGGAAAGAGCAGGTAATTATCTCACGCCTCCGCATTGGCCATACAAGGTTAACCCACTCATACCTCCTCAGCAAAGGCCAGCCACCACTATGTGAAGTCTGTAACACCCGCCTCACAGAATGCAAGCAATACGCTATACAACGACAGCTTCATCACATCACTGGAGACTTATCCACCATTCTGAACACGCCATCCAACTGCAGAAGGGTATTATCATTTCTCAAAGGTACAGACTTACATACGAAAATATAATATGAAGGATATTTTTGTTGTACTGATTTGTTGATTAGTATTTTCATGATTTTGGTTAAATAATTGTAACAATTTTAGTATATACCGCTGTATTATATAGAATAGTTGCGATATGACTTAATTGTTAAAGCGACTCTAAATAAATTTAAAAAAAATCCAGTTACCCTAAACAAATTATTTACACACTCATTTGTTTGTTCAAAGCAAGATTTTAGTTTGTGACGATTTTCTTCAGAATGATTCAGAAAAAATTATATCTAGAATAAGAATATTAATTTATATAACCACTAATAAGCGATCTAGGGCAGAGAAAGGCAGGAGAATAGAACGCGCTAGATATTTTACTATTGTGTTTAGCTTGGTCTATTATACAGTGTGTGCCTGCCTTCTTAGTACCGCAGTGGTCGATCGTTTATCAGTTGAGTTCGACAGATCCGCATGTAAACATTCCGTGTAAGGCTTCTGAATAATGGTTAACATAAGTTCCACTCCGGTCCATTGTTCCTGAAGATAAGCGTGACTAAACAGCACGATGTTTTACATCTCTTTTCCATTCTTCGGTAACGTAACAGCAGTTTATGCACTGAACACAGAGTGGTGGTAACCTATCCCATATTAACCATTTTATTTCCTCCTTATTTGTTTTCCAATATGTTGACTGTTCAAGTGTTGGTATTATGTAGATAATTGAAATTGATGCAATAATTAGTTAATGTGGTAGAATCCATTGAGCGTGGGGCTACAAAAGGGGATCATCAAAGATTGATTTAAACCAGAGATGCCCAATCTTCTCTCTTTGGAGAACCTTACGCAGTGAGCGGCTATAACACACTCGACTTCAGTCGGAGGGACAAACAGGTGATTGCATAGAAGTTTCTAAGTCTTAACTCAGAAGACCTTTTCATTTTGGATGATTTTTGCATGTATGGTAAACAGAAGAGACAGACCAAAGCTTACTAATAAAAATGTGGATCTCGTTAAAACACACAATTTGTCAGATATTTCTTTTTTCTTTAGAGTGAACCATTTCCGAGATATTATTTCTTATTCGTTTGAATTTTCCAATACCTCTACTATTTTTTTTTTTTTTTTTTTTTTTTTTTTTTTTCAAATAGAAATATGTTATTCGCTATTTTCATTCCTTGACCTTGCAACGAGAACGGAATTTCAAAGGTGTTGCATAGCAACCAGCGCTTAAAACATTTCACTATCCCTTAAAGCCTACTGTATTCCCATATTCCCCTTGTACATAAAGAAACTTCGCAGCAAGGCAACTTTGGAAAATGTTTATGGCAATTAAAATGTATTGATAGGAAAGGATAACCGGTGGAGTGAGGCAAGAAGATTATTAACATATGAACATATAACTTTCAGCAATGTCTTCAAATGGCTAATTGGATTCCCATATACACACAATTCTTCCCCGATCTGCCGCCGAATATTTGCATAGGTATATCTCATCAACTACATTTGAGGGACTTGGGGTTGCATTTTCTGACTTTTTTTTGCTAAAGCTAAACACTTAATATGAGTAAATAAAGAAACGATGGTGCAAAAGCTCAAATGCTAGCTCAAATTGATTCTCAAGTGCAATTATATGTTTAATTAGCAAAACAAATGCATTCCTTTAATACTGCCTTAAGCATTCACATTTTTATGGTAGGGAAGTAGGAGAAGTATTGTATTCGACCCAAAAATTTGCTGTCGAGATTTTAGCGGAAATACGCTTTGAGGCATCCTGAATTTAAAAAAAAAAAAAAAAAAAAAAAAAAAAAAAAAAAAAAAAAAAAAAAAAAAAAAAAAAAAAAAGCATTTTTAGAAATAGGTCCGAGCGCGCGCGTGTGTGTCTGTGTGTCTGTGTTGTTTGTGTTGTGTGTGTTGTGTGTCTCTGAACACCATAATTAAAAAACGAAAAGTCGGTTAAAAACCAAAGTTGGTACAAAGATTTTTAAGAAAATTCCTCCACCCTAAATTAACCTTTACAAAGAAAATTTTTCGAAATGTTTATTTTCTCAAAAATGGCTCTAACGATTTGGACTAATATGCCTATAACCTATGTAGTTATGTTTATTCCTGATGACTTTTGCACAACTGATAAACTGTATGACAGACCAAATCTTACTCTACAAGCAATGTGGATATCGTTAAAACATAAAAGTTATGTCTAAAGGATTTTTTTTAATAATCCATTTCGGAGATATTCCTTGTTATTTGTGTGAGTTTTGCAACACATACTTTTCTCAAATGCAAAGTCCTTATTTAGCGATCAGCTTTAAGAGATTTCACTATCGCACAAAGCCTACTGTATACTCATGTTTCCCTTGCATCGACAAGGAAATAAGGAATAAAATAATTTCTATAAATCTTTATCTGCAATAACATAAAGTTAGGGGGAAAAGAGTTTGTGAGAATAGTTAGAACAAGATGAGAGAAAACCATGTGAGTGCAGCGCATCAGATTTTACAAACGTAAGGCAGTGGAATTTTTTGATACCTTACTAAAATGAAAATAAATGAAGCAGTTTGACTAATCTGATGTTATTACTTACAGAGAAATAAATTTTTGTTTTAATAAGGTTGTTGGTAATAAAAATATTTTTTTTCGGTATAAATTAATTTTTCTGTGAGCCAACGCACATCATAAAATGAATATTCAAATTTTTAAACAGCACGTTTGAGATTATGTATGCAAATTTACATACAAATGAGAGCAAAACTAAAATGTAAGGAATAAATTTAATATGCAAATATATGATTTCACACACCGAAGTGGGCGCGCAGGCGATTTAAACATGTAGCTGGGTTTTTAAAAATGGCAGATTTAGAGAAATATTTCGACCAACTGATTCACAGGTGCCTGTAGAATGTTTGCATAATATAATTAAAAGCTGTAATGTATCTTTGCCTAGAACCTCAGTCCCAGGGTCACTAATACACATGTCGAAGAACAAAAGCGGAACGCTCCACGCACAGTTTTCATGTAGGTACGCGTCCGCAGAGAAGATTGGTGAAATGCCACCTGAAGATATAGGAATGGTATATAAGTACACTTGTTGCACTCCGAGAAAGGAAGGAAACCCGTATAATATATCCGAGCAACAAAGAGAAATTTTTCCATGACACAAATTTCACTGTCCTGCCGCAACATACCTTCCGCCGTCGCCCGGGTCCACAAGCCTGAAACCGATGATGTGAAACAAATGAAAGAAAATGAGGGGACAGGAAGTGATACACAGTGAACTCGTGTCGTGGCAGAATAGGGACCACCTCAGCATTCATCTACTCGCCTACTCGCTGAAACCACCAACAAGCCTATGGCCTGTGTGGTCGGAGTAACAGGAATTGAACTCGGGACCGCAGAGCCATCTTGCTTGTTTGCGTTACTGTAAGAATAAATTAAATTTATTTTTGGCTGATATTTATGACGATTAATAAGAATGCATAGGAAAATAAGCTTCTGTGTTACTAATTTGTAAAATAGACAGGAATTTCTCAATGGTACTCTCAGAGAGAGCTAGTCTCTGTGAGTTAAATTTCCCTTCAACAGTCTCGCTTTTGTATCTTTCTTACTGTCCCTACTTGCTAATTTCATTATTGTGACTGTGTCTACTTTACTTTTATATGATATCATGACCCCCACACTTTTCACTCCACTATTTTCCATTGCACTATCTATCCTGTGGTTTTATCCTCTCCCACATTTCTTTCCACTGCCTCAGGGGTCTCCGTGTAGGGGATATGTGAATGGCGACCACAAGGTACCCAAGCTGAGCAGAACATTACTTCCACTTACTGGTGGTTTGCTCCTCACTGTAACTTTTCTATCTGACCTTACCTTGGTCATCTCTTGTTCTCTTCTGACCCCGATGCTATTAGGGTTCCTGAGGGCTAGGGAGTCTTCATTTTTCCAACCTCTCAATTTCTCTAATTTCTCTATAAAATCGTAACCCCAACATGCTGACCTGTCATGGCATGTAATACGTCCTCTGATTGGTAATCAGAGGATATGGTCGGTGAATTTATTTTGTTAACTCTCCCGGTCAGGTCGGTGAGACCCGTAAACCAACGACAGGTGTGGTCCTCCAGACATACTGGGGGTTGTGAGAGAGCGATGTGACCGCCAAAACATAAAAATATGGTGCTCTCTAAAAAGCGGTTACTATTACTGCTATTGCTCTCTTCAATATAATTGTGAAAAATATTGTAGAGCAAGAGGATTAATGACTTTATTGTCAGAAATCCAGCATTAGCTAACAAAAACATTTCTTTCCACTTCACTCTGTCTCTCGCCGTTCTCATCCACTGCACACCCATCACTGCATTAAATTCTTGCGAACATCTCTGCTGTGGACCTGCTCATCTTGGGCGCCATACCGTTGTCGCATAGGCCCACCTAACCTAACCTGGTGCATTCTGGTCACGTGGCCTACCCAATTCTATTTGGTCCTCCTAGAATTGGTGATCGCATCCCGTATCCCACTCCTCCGTCTCAGCTCCCCGTTCGTTATCCTGTCCCTGAGGCTAACACCCAGTAGTCTTCTTTCCATTTTCTCTGGCTCACTTGTATCGTCTGGATCTGCGCTTTGGTGAATGCAGCTGGCTATCTCGTTTTATTTCGCTAGTCTAATGACCCGATGAATTCTACGAATTGGCCTAAGGAATCCAGTTCTTCTCTAATGTCCTACCTTACCACCTGGTAACCACAAACTAATTGTCCTGTCTGACTAACTTTATTCTTTCTAGCGTTATATAGCATATTTCTATACTATTATTCACAGGGCTTCTATTTGCTACGTTTTCCCAACAATTCCTTACCGACACCAATCATTAACCCATACTTTCGGTATATACTGCAATGCCAAAAGATGAACAGTGAAATCTATTCTACCTCTGTTTTTGATAGATATTTTTGATTTCAACTTTCGTGGAAAAAGTTCACAAATAAATCTCACAACACTAAGAAAACGTAGAATTGTTGGTCCCTGTACTGATCTACAAAGCAAAATTAAAATTATATTAACGTTTATCTCATAGAAATCGTGGTCCTATGTGTGATAAATAGGGCCCGGATTTTTAGGTTTTAAAATTAACTTTTTAGTTATTTTTGTATCTTAAAAAAGTTTTTTTTTTTTTTTTTTAGTTCTTTAACCTCCTGAAATAGTTTTTTATTATTATTGTTTATTAATTTTATTATTAATTGTCCTCTTTTTTATAAGAATGTTGCTGATATGACCTGTAGATCCTTTGTGCTACTCAAAATGCGATTTTTGGCCAGAGGGCACCTGGAAAATACGTAAATAAAATTACAGTTTATACGCTATGTGCATTATAAAAGGTGTTTAATCCTTACCTGCATTCCAGCATTCGAGAACAGGTCGTACAGGTTATCTTGTACGGTATGTTTCTCTGCACAGCACCTAGCCGCTTAATGCGACTTTATCTGTGCAGTATAGAAGGTGTTCATATTTGTTCAAGCTTTTGTGTCTGTGGACATGGATTCTTTCGCTTTTGGCAGATTTGGCAAAATATTACTTTGCCATCTGTGGTGAAGTTCGGATCGTTACCTATCCACTGACGAATCAACCTTCGAGATGAGCTGACTTTAGGCATGGCACTGGCTCCTTAAATTACCTGCTTAATCTAAGGAAAATTGACTTCTAACAATGTAGTAATTGTATGCATTAACAATACACGATAGTCGACTGAACACAACGGATTTTGTTTTTAAACTGATTGGTTTGAGTTTATGGCGGGTTCTGTTAATGCCCCTTTCCCCTCGACAACAATCCCTGCATTCCTTGCTTGCAACAATACAGAGCTTGGTCCCATACAGCTAAATACAAGTCAGTTGCCTCTTGCATTGTTGTCATTACTCCTATAAGCATACATAAGCGAAAAGACGTAGCAAAGATGTAACACTCGAAGTCCATTCATAATTCCATAAACATTTCATTTTCCCTATTTTAAAAAGATTTTTTTTCATTTTAAAATAAATAGGAGATTTAGCCTCTTTTAGGTTTTAAAGTCTCATTTAGCCATTTTTAGCTTTTATAAGATTCAAGCATTTGGCTTCGATGATCATGAAACAGATAATTAAATTAAACCACTGCAATTAACTATCAAGGAATAAAGTAGTTAAAAAACTAAGAATCCGGGCCCTAGTTTTTGATTCATGTTCATCATAATTGTTTGATTCTTTGTTTGGCTTTATATATTTTGGCGAGCGTTTCCTAAATGGATTTTCAACAAGGGTTATTTACCACTAATGTTGCACTGTTTGCTAAAGCCCAAAGTGACAGATGGGTGACCATTTCTCCTCATTGATACCCGGCATGAGAATCAGGCTGTGCAAGGGTGTAGAGTTCCGAAAAGAGACACTTGAGAGGTTGGAATGTGTAACAAAATAGTCTGATAGGGAAGTGCAAGATATGTGAGGCTGTATGAAGTGTGCATGATATAGATCGAATATCTAAGGTGGAGCTATAGTCTTCACAGTTGTCCCATAAAATTTCCCCAAGACAAATGTAAAGTCTGCAGATCCAAGTACATACATATATCAAGTTGTTTAAACCTCCTACTGCATGACTTAGTTTGCTATATATGTCACTCTGCTTCTAATTCCTGAACCGGTTTAGGTATCCCTGACAAAGGCACCTTAAAGAAAGTAATTCGAACGGGTATGATTGTTAAAGGCAGATGAAATGGACTGCGCGTCCATTCAAAGCAGAACGTCGTGCGACTGCCATCAAACGTGGCTGAAGTAAAGGATGGGGAGGGTCCACCTAAAATAACCCGTTACATGGACCGCGTGAAAGATGATGGGGTTACATTAAGCTACAAATGCATTGATTTTGATTTTTGAAGCAAAAAAATAAATAAAAGAAACAATAATACTAAAATAAATTGATACATTTACTGTTATACATAGGTACCAATAACTTTATTTTGTTGCTAAATGCCAATATAATAAGAAATAACGAAAAACTGTTACAGTATCTAAAATATTTTTTGACAAATGGCAACGCTATGCATTAGAGGGTTATTTTTTCTTCTCTACTGTTGATTATGAACAATAAGTATATGGGAGAGAAGAAATAAATAAATATGCGGTATTATGCGGTATAAAAGTAAAGAGAACGCCCATGAATTTTCCTCCACCAATCAGCGACCTGAGACTGCTCCAAAATGGCTCTAACGATTTTGATTAAAATGCCATATATTTGAGATATTTTTATCGCAAATGAAATTAATATTTTTTCTGGCTATAGCCTATGTATTCCTGTTTACGCTGAATGACTTGCTTAACTGGGAAACCGTAAGAGATGGACCTAATCTTACTATACAAAAACGTAGATCTTATATCGAAATAAACTTTTTCGTAGAATGAACCATTTTGGAAATATATTTTATTTGTGAGAGTTTTGGAATACTTAAAACTTTCGTAAAATGGAAGATGGTTATTCCTTTTTTTTTTTTTTTTTTTTTTTTTTTTTTTTTTTTTTTTTTTTTTTTCCTTAACTGTAGCTGTGCAACGAGACCAAAATCTCAAAGCAAAATATATGACTATTGCTGAAAGCCTACTGTACTCTCATATCCCCCTACAAGGAAATAAGCAATAAATATCCAATAAATTTTTGAGTGGAGTGAGAGAATTTATCTGGCAAACAAACGAAACGAAAAACGATATCCATGGATTAGATGTTTTCTTGTTATAACAGAAAACCAGGGGATAATCTCAAATAAATCTCAGTGATTTATGGGAATAGTTGGTAAGGCTGACCAAACAAAAGAATGAACTAGCCATAAATGGTATTAAATAAAAGAATAACCAGCTACTAAATCGTATATGATAAATTAACGCATCTATGTATGAAATAGCCATAATATATTTTTGAATGTTTAAATAAGAAATGCTTGGCATTTTTGTTTCTGCTGAAGAGATAAACATAGGATGAATGATTATTCCGAGCTGCTTTTGAATGTATGAAGAAGAAATCCTTAAGTGGTCTGTAGAGGGCAAAGGCCTCCGGCAAAATAGCAAGCTCACGAGGTGAGCTATTCCGCGTTGCAAAATAGCAAACGCTTATAAGAGTTACGTTGCACTGCTATTTAGCCATAAAAATATTGTAAAACTGTTTGATCAACACAATAGTTAAAATAGTTTTAACTTCATATTTTGTTCAAACTTAGCAATACGAAATACAATAGTTTATATTAAATAGAGTAATAAGAGGTGCCAAGAATGTATGGACAACGACGCTGGCCAATTTCAGCATCTCCTTTAATAACATTGGTAAGTAAAGCCTTTAAAAGTAGTTTTAAAAACGTTGTATGGCTTCATCCGCGCTATTTTATGCAGCGGTAGTCGGCGACAAGCGCCGAGTACGCGTACAGACGGAACACAGCGCAGCCGGTTCACAGTCTTTTGGATCACCCGTTACTTACAAACTGAAATCCACATATTAAGCAGCAAACTTTCCTGCTCTTGTAACTGACAACAAATTCTCTCTGCCACTCTTCTTGAAACAGCCGTACTCGCCACTGAATGAGGCGTGTCGGAACCTGAACAGCAGTGTAGGGGAGGGATGGCAGGTGGAGTGAGGTAAGAACGTGTTGAGCCGATTTTACTCATGCCTGTTTTAGACTTAAGATGTAACTTTAGATCGTGGAATTAAATACCCAATTTAGTATTTACTGTGGCGACTGAGGAAAACTACGAAGAAACCCAATGAGATTGGTTGGTTCACTGGAGTTAAACCCGAGACCTCCCAAATGCGGGCCACAACGTTACCGCTGAGCAATTCCACTCGATTTTATTTCTTATGTTACCGTTTAAGTTAAATTAATTTATTTTGTATCATTATATTTCTCTAGCTCGCAGCTATAATCTGTTGCAGAGTAATGGGCACTTGTTTGTAACGGAATACAGTAGCAGTTACTGTTGCTGGTATCAGGTGACAAGAAACTAGGACATTAATGTTTATCGTACTTGTAACTGTTAACATAACGTGACCATTACATGCAAATAAGTGTTTGTCACACCGGTGACAGTAATGACGGCGGTGATATCTAACCACAGATGCTACATGCGGAAGATGATACCTGCAGCAGGTAAGAAGCCATAAAGCTGCGTGTAGGAATCAGAAAACTGGGCTAGCGCCGGCCGGAAAGATGGACCGGTTTATTTCTCATGCTGGCGCCACTCCGGTCGCACGCTTGGCTTAAAAATACGACCGACGTATACACAACATAACGCAGAGCGGCGCTGCTTCAGGCTAAATGTAATAGCCGAATATCAGATCTGGCGCTCTGCCTGCTACACTCTCATTTCGCTACTGTTCTTATTAGCTAGGTGCTTCACTGAATTCGCCAGTAGAGGGAGTTTATACTTGTCTTGCTTGCTGTTTCTTTTTAGTAGATATCTTTACCACGCACCGCGTTGGCAGAGAAGTACATATTGCATTCCATCCAAACATTCTATATTGATGTTACTCAGAAAATACAAACTTCGAGGCTCTCAGAAATACAGTTTTACTTTCTGTACTATTTATAGTAAATAGGGGGAATATTGTATTAGACCCAAAAATTCTATGTCGAAGTTTCACCGGAAATACACGTTTTGAGGCCCCCTAAATTTAACGAAAGCATTTTAAAAAATCTGATGTGTTCCACTCACAGGACTTACTCTAGTCTTGTACTAACCATTCTTACAATCTCATATTCCTATATCTCATACGTATTAGTTGAGTTAAACGCTTCCAGAAATTATCGTATTGCTTATTTGCTTGTAGGCGCAAGGGGAATATGGGAATACAGTAGGCTTTCTGCGATAGTAAACTCTTTTAAAGCTTTGGTACTCCGTTCTCTTTGCACACTTAACATGCAAAACAAATGAATGACGATGTTCCATTTGATGAAAGTTTTAAGTTTTCCAAAACTCGCATACATAACAAGGAATATCTCCGAAATGGAGTGAACAGAAAATTTTTTGAGACATAAATTGTGTATTTCGCAAGATCTACATTTTTTGCATAATATGATTTAGTCTATCTCTAACGGTTTACCAATTATGCAAAAGTCGTCCAGAGTAAGTACGACTACAGGAGCTATAGCCAGAAAATTCAAGATATACATTTTATTTGCCATAAAAATATCTCAAACATATGACATATTAATCAAAATTGTTAGAGCCATTTTCAAGAAAATCAAAATTTGCCATGTGAAGGGTAGTTTAGGGTGGGGCTATTTTTTTTAAAATCTTCCTGTCGCATCATTGAAAGACATTGAACTTAAATACCAACTTTGATTTTTAACCGACTTTTCGTTTTTGAGTTATGCTGTCCACAGGCACACAGACACACACACGTACCTTTTTCTAAAAATGCTTTTTTTGGGGGGGGGGATTCAGGGGGTCTCAAACATATTTCTGGTGAAATCTCGACATCGAATTTTTGGGTGGAATACAATACTTCCCCTACTTACCAGTAGAGAAAGAAAAAGGTCGTGTGTGTGTGTGTGTGTGTGTGTGTGTGTGTGTGTGTGTGTGTGTGTGTGTGTGTGTGTGTGTGTGTGTGTGTGTGTGTGTGTTTCTTGTATTAATAGATTCATCTTGGAATGCTTTTAAAAGTTTTCCTAACGAACCATGAAAATCACCTTCTTCACTCATTTTTACTTCAGATTCACATATGAAACTAACACCCAAAATTGCAGAATTAACCATAATGCTTGTTAATGTATAATGAATCTTGTTTTCCAAAGCCCACATTAATCTTTCTCTAAATATATCGTTTCCGCAATAAATGTCATTAAATAATGAAAATGATAATGCTAAAACTAATTAAAATAAAGCTAATAATTATGATACCAATAATTGTGATTGTGATAATAGTAAAAAAATCACAATTACTAGCAATAATGATAAACATAATGCTAATAAACACACGAATAAAATAGCAAAAGTAATTATTGTTTTAATAATAAGAGAAACAATAATGATGATAACATTAATAACACAGCAATTATAATAACTAAAATAATAAAATACAACAATAACATTAATAAGAAATAAAGAAATGCCAATGAAACATTGCGTGCCCTCATGTTTGCGTGGATTTAATTACGGTAATTTACAGTCTGTAATCTGTAATGTTAGACAATTGCAGCATATACATGAATGAGTTTATTCCATGGAAAATAAAGTCCTATAAGTGAAGTGGAACATTTTCTAAGACTATTATTGTCCACTATCACGCGCTGCATACCATTGTTGAAGCCTATGAATCATCGCTCGTCTTCTCATACAGGCAGAACAAAGTTCACTCACGCCACTGGCGCCCGGTTCACAGGAATCCCGCCGTTGGATGCCTCAACTCTTTTAAAGCAGGAAGGGTTATCCACTTATCCAAATGCCGGATGAAGTGGGCCACCTGGTATAATCCAGGCTTTGGCAACTTGTGAAATTGCTTGAGTGAGTTCGTTTTTATTTACCTGCTAAGCGTACAATTATTAGTGCAAGGCCTTGAGGAGGCTGCGCTCAGAGAGTACCAGTTCTCCAGCCCTGGATAATCTAATTGTTTATCTCGAAGTAGAAGAATTATCGTTTGTAAGAATAGTTTGTACAAGAGTAGAGAAAGTCATGTAAAGCAATTATGCTTTTTGTGCTCACTGTATCTTAAAAATATATTTCCGCTTAAACCTCGGTATCATATTTTCGGTTGGAATACAATACTTGCTAAGTACGTAGCAGAGAAAGTAAAATTGTCGTTTGGCAGACAGCTGTGAGACGAATACAATGTCAAGCGGAAATCATGTCTGAGAAGACAGGCGATAGCTAGCCAGCCAGTCAGCGAGCCACCAGCGTCCGGAAACATGCTTCTCGTGATATCTACTCACCTACATAACATATACGTGAACCAGACAGTATTTCCTGTTCTCTCCCCCCCCCCCCCCCCCGCCCCTCCGTCTCTACATCACAGTAAGACATACGACTATAAACTTGCTTCCAATTTGTCGCAGATTGACAAGGACGGACGTTGCATCACCGCGTGTTTCTGCCGCAATCTTCTTCTTCAGCAGGATTTACAACATTTCCAACTATTCCCACTCCAAATTCTTATCCTATACATCTTTACTTTGGCCTTCGCAGCTTTCTTCTCCCTCATATCCTGTACTTCTAAATTCCCTAATTTGTACTGCTTCTAATGTTATGTCAACATCTTGAATACACGTACTTAAACCTTTGCTTTATTTTAACCCTCTATTTTCTGCCGACTCTTACGCACCGGTTTTAACATTTTTTCTATCCATTGTTACACACCGGTGTAGGAACTATCATCTCTGGTGATTGTATTTTAGCTTTATTCTGGATCGTTATCCTTCATGATTTTACACATTCGTAATTATATTATTTCTATTTTTTGTGCTTTAATGTAACTTTGTTTTAATGCACGTTTAAGATGTTTTTCTTTTTACTTTCTCTACTGTCTGTCTGTCTGTCTGTCTGTCTGTCAGTCAGTCTGTGGACAGCATAATTCAAAACCGAAAATTAGGTTAAAAACCAAAGTTGGTATTTAAGTTTAATGTCTTTCAAGGGTGTGACACGAAGATTTTGAAGAAAATAGCCCCACCCTAAACTACCCTTTACATGGAAAATTTTTCGAAAAATTTTGATTTTCTTGAAAATGGCTCTAACGATTTTGATTAAAATGTCTCATCTTTGAGATATTTTGATGACAAATGAAATGTATATCTTGAATTTTCTGGCTATAGCCCCTGTAGTCATATTTACTCTGGACGACTTTTGCATAACTGGCAAACCGTTAGAGATAGACCAAATCATAATATACACAAAATGTAGATCTTGCTAAAATACACAATTTATGTCTCAATAAATTTTCTTGTAGGGTGAACCATTTTGGAGATATTCCTTGTTATGTGTGTGAGTTTAGAAAAATAGAACTTTCGTGAAATGGGTCATCGTTGTTCATTTTTTATATGTTACGTGTGCAAAGAGAACGGAATCTCAAAGCTTTAAAAGATTTGACTATCGCACAAAGCCTACTGTATTCCCATATTCCCCTTGCACCTACAAGGAAATAAGCAATAATATAATTTGTACAAATGTTTATTTTAACTAACACGAAGAAGATATAGGAATAAGAGTTTGTAAGAATGGTTAGTACAAAAGTAGAGAAAGTCATGTGAGTACAACACATTAGATTTTTTTGTGTATAGAGTGAACCATTTCGGCGATATTCCTGGTTATTTGTGTGAGTTTTGGAGAGCTTATACGTCTGTCAAATGAAACAACGTTATTCATTTTTTTATGTTAACCGTGCAAAGGGAATTTGAAAGCTTTAAAAGATTTCACTATCGCTCAAAGTCTACTGTATTCCCATATTCTCCAATAAGATAACCTGCAAATGTTTATCTCAACCAACACGAAGAAGATACAGGAATAAGAGTTTGTAAGAATGTTTAGTACAAGAGTAGAGAAAGTCATGTGAGTGCAACACATCAGATTTGTAACTATTTCTGTATGCATGTTACTTTTGCTTTCGCCTTTTCCTATTTGCTGTTGGACTTAATTCATATATCTTCTTTGGCAATCTATCATCTGCCACCCTCTTCACAGGACCCAACCGTCTTAATTGGACTGTTCTGAAGACTTCCACACGACATCCTTCAACTTTTCTCTTAAAACATTATAAGTTTGTGCTTCGTTGAAATGCCTTTTCGGCCGCCACAAATACTTTTAACAAAGTCGACGTGACAGGGAAGGTGAGAAAATGACCCTGCCTCTGGACATGGCTGTCATAAACCCTTGGAACTGTCGCGTCATACCTAGATACTTTCTTTTTTCTTTATCTATTACCCTTCCTTATGGAGGAATGGCACTCCCTAGCACTTACAAGCCTGTGCCTAGGTCAGACGCCTGTCAGGGAGCAGTGGGACCTATGGAAGAATGAAGACCTGGAAGCGAGTGGTCAGCCCAACACCGCGTATGAGAGTGAGGAAGAGGATGATATCAAACCGCCCAGACGCCGCTTCGTCCACCATGAATACCACATATGGGTCCCTGGGATCGGACTGGGACCGCCTTGGTGGTAGACGAACGGTCTAACTGCTCGGCCACGGCGCCGTCACCCAGCTAATCTCTTCTTCTTCCTCCTTTCATGGATTAGGCCATTGGCCTGTTCCAGTCTCACTTCCACCTTAACATTGGTCTTCCTATCGATCTTCTTCCTTTAGGTTTGCATTCTACCATCCTTTTTATTAACCTGCTTGATTACATTCTACAGAGATGGGATGGTTTATTATCTATTCCCTATGATATCTCCTATAGCACTAATCTTTAATTCTTCTCTTATTTCTTCATTAATTAATCTATCTCATCTTGTTACTCTCTTAACTGATTGAATACGCTAGCTAATATCACGGCCTAAGGGACACTGGGAGTGAAATTTTGGTCAAAATTGTCAAAAAGTCGAAAATTATTTTTTTTACCTTAAAATGTTCCTGGAACACCGGTGCATTTGGATCAGCTAACATTTTTCATATACCCCACTCCATGTGGTCATTACGGCCCTTTCAAATAGTGCTCTTCCCTTAACGTACACAGTATGCTCCTATATATAAAAGCCTGTTTTTCTCAAAACTACATTTCTGCACATTCCAAAAGAAGGTCGCGCCTGAGTTTTGCTTCAAATTCAATGAACATTTCCAAAAGTATTAATAAATAGCAGCTAAACAAAACTATGATTCAATATTGACGTTATCATTAACATGAATTCCAAAAACATTTTTTTTGTATGAAAAAAATCAATAATTTTTAAGATTAAATTTTATTTGTTATTAAAAAAATATGTACAGCATAATCAGCAAACGTATTTGAAATATCTCTTCATACAATTGTTACCCATGTTTTAGAGTATCAGTTCTGCCAATATAAATGAATTTTGAAGAATCAATAGACGCGAGCTCTAGTTTGAAAATGTGCCTATTAAATTCATAAAATAATTTATATATCCTAAACGAATTATCCAATTTTAATGAAATGTGGTGTACCTCCTATTCTCATATAAATACAAACACAGTAAAATTTTCAGGAAAATCTATCAAAAAATGTGGAACTTTAAAATTTCACTCCCAGTGTCCCTCACTGCTTGAATACGCTAGCTAATATCGCGGCCTATTACTGTACCGCGGCACACCCATTGAGATCCACTGCCATAGATTGTCCAACGTCACTGTGTAGACATCACTTCTTTCTAATAGTAATGTTTTGGATACAAGGTCGAACCGTTTCCGGGAAGAGAAGAAATCTTTGACTCCGCCACTGAATTGATATAGCTTGAGCTCCATTATTCATTAAGTTTTAAACTGATTGCAATTAACGCACATGTATAGTGAGATGTGAGTCTGACTTACATGTCTTGCGGGACTTCTTTATATGGTTCTGTTCCATTGGAAACCTGTCCTCTCTTGCCGTTAGCCGACTCATTTGTTCGGATAACAAAACATGTTTAAATAACGACAGGGTCATACAGATGGCGCGGTGGATTGGGAAAATAAAGTGCAGTCTGCATTCTCAACACTGAACAAAAACAGAAGTCCTGCTTATATGGAAGGCTTTATCTCCGCTTGTTGAATTTAGTTTATGTTGTGGTCGAAGATAAAATCACCGCTTGGGTCCAAAACCGCACTTAAATGGCCCACTATATAATTAATGCAAACAAATTACTCTATCTGGTTTGAGGAATATGCAAAAGTTGTGTTTTATAAAAGCCGATATTCATGAGCATACTGTCCGGCCACCAGAAGAAGGCAAACTGGAGGAATGTGCTAGGTAAACATTTTCTACCGTCCCTATTATTTTTATGTGCACTAATGATTCACATATCACTAGTGTTAGCCAAATTAAAAGTTGCTAGCAAGTCTAAATCAAAATAAATACTATAATTAATTCATAGTGTATATGCACCAAGAGTATAATGGCAGCAATTAAGATGCTAATATAGTTTACGAAACAAGTGGTAATATTCATACGAGCACCTTAATTGCTTACACTCAAATTCCATACAATCATTTATGTTCGGCCATTTGTTTAAATTTAAAACATTTAGATATAAAATGTTTTAAATATTCTACGCTGCATATTACTCTCACTGATGTTGGGCATTTGTTATTCAATTGTACACACAGGAATCGATTGTTTCGCCTTCAACTGCGAAATTACTGATTTTATTGTTATGTTGGTCTTGATACCATGATAGAAAGAGTATACTTGTGTGCTAACCTTTAAAAAAGTAGACTTTCGAAAACAAGAAGGCAAACTGAACTTATTGGAATTTTTAGTTTCTCTATACTACAACTAGTTGTTATTCTATTGAACATACGAGAATCAATGGTTTCGCCTTCTGCCGTTTAGAAATGTGCACAGATAGCAAAGTATTAATTGATACATATCTTTCTATTAGTGGATAACAGTAACGTCATGAACAGGTGCACCTTTGATTGGTGGACATCACTATCGTTACGAAGAGGTGGATATAATTAGATCCACTACAGTGGTGTATAAGTCCTAGATAATGGCATGGTAGAGGAGAAAAGCAGAAGAAGCAGAAGAAAAATAGTTCTCCTTCCAGCTATTCCTCAAGCATTTCCACAGCAAATGACATTGAAGGTTGGATATTCACAGGGCCATGTATATTGTACCAATTTTATGCCCAACGTTTTGTGAGATTTCGAACGATTAACACGTATTTTATAAAATCCCAACAGCATTTCTTTAATACAGCGTACACAAAAGCCACAGTTGGAGCATTTAAGCTGATTTTTTAGTTTTGACACTATTCAGTTTCCTAAAACGCTCTTCTGTCTCCGCAAAGGAATATGGAAGGGAGGGTATTGGAATTGCCAAATCTACCTTTCTTTTTTACTTCACTGCATCAAATCCGGCAGCCCTGCGCCGTGTCACAGAGGGCTACACCGTAAAGAATTGCGAGGAAAATGAGGAGCTGGCAAAAATCTTATCCATGAAAGCCCACACTCTGGCTGGTGGATACGTGATGCTGGCCCAAAAACTTCCTCCGCTGAATCATTGCTGGACGACTCACGCGTTACCTTGAGCGACCTTCATATTGTTTATCTGCTGCATATACAGCCATCAGTCAAAGTTATGAGCAATCTGCGCTCTCTGAGCATCAGTTGCCCATTCCTGGGCTGAATAATCGCCCAAATCTGCTGCGGTTCGTAGGCGTGAGGCCGACATTTGCAATTGCAGCCCTAGACCCGTCAGGGCTGTAGCGGCACAGAATTATTATTAATCCGTATGTTAGAATCTCCGATTGTTGAGGCTGGCTCTTATGATATGTAACTTATTATATAACACGAGTTTGTCAGCGAAATACTTGCAACAGTAGCTTAAGGACAATATTCCTGAGTTCATAGCACACCAAAATTGACCATCTGGAAGTCCAGATCCGGATCCGCTGGAAATGGTCCACAAATGAAATGTACATCTGGAATTTTCAGGAATGGCCTCTTCAATTTGAATGACTGTTTCACAGCCGATAAACCCAAGAGATAGGCAAAATCATAAAAATGAAACTCTTGTTAAAGCATGTGTTTTTGTGCTGAAATAACTACCGAAGGCTTTAAATTGGGTGGAATCATCTTCCAAGCTTTAGACACAAACCTGTTGATGTATTTCTTACATTCATTGAACATATTTTAAATGCGTTGGAAGAAAATAACCAAGCAGTTGGATACTTTGTTGGTTTAACAAAAGCCTTCCACACTATTCCCCACGATATTTTAATGCCACCTTGTAAATTGACGTACAAAATGAGCAACCGTAATCAAATGTCATGTTCAATGTAGGTTGTCGTATGAAAAACAAATAACAGTTGAGACCCTTTTTTTTTTTTTTTTTTTTTTTTTTTTTTTTTTTTTTTTTTTTTTTTTAAATTAACGTCCTCCAACATTGCGTCATATCGGACGGTGAAGTTGAGACCCTTTCACCCATGTCGCGTAAATGAACAATGACTGATATGTCTTAAGAAGTAGGTATTTTGTTGCTTCAGAACTTTTCACCATTATCTCGATGAGTGTGCGATTTACCCTTATCGGTTTATAGTCTTTCTTTTAGGGGGCATGAGGAGTCAGTGGCAAAGAAAGGTCAAATTTCACATTCAAATTGAAATATAGTCCCCTTATGTCCCCCATGAACAGGTGCCGTTGCTTGTTGAACCAGTGTTTTATATGCCTTCTTTAATAAAATAAACTATCTGGTACTTCGAGACCGATTAATAATATCCCAGTTATGTGAATGAGTGATGAACCAAGCTTTGTTACAACAGAGGTGTGCTAATACAATTTGATTATTTGTTATAGATTTTTTAAATAATAACTTCCTGGGAAACGTGGATCTAAGAAACAAAATCACGCAAAAGAAAGCATTACAATGACTTATGACGACGAAGTCGTCTTTGAATACGTAACAGAGAAACTGGCTAGAAATCGCTATCACAGATATCACGAGACACATTCAAACCTTCTGAGACAACCGTGACTTTCGCTCAGACTGTTAGGTCTGAATGAGACTAGCAGAGTACTTGAAGGAGTCTGTTTGCAGCATGCAATACATATCGGCACTGCGGGACAAGTTGTCGTCACGATGGAATTATTATAATAACGCTTTATGTTGCATACGATTGATAACTCTTTTGGGTTTCTCAGTCGTTGGGTACGAGAAATAGGCTATCTTGTTTATAATACACGATCCTCAAATTCCTTTTCTGTCTCCTTTGCGGTTTTTATTAATACACACTCAAAAAAGTTCTGGTTGTCTGAACTACATTAAAATCAATTAATTGCTTATCTATTCCTTTCAAATGATCATACAAAAAGAAAATGGCTGCTTCTCCATCGCAATAGCAATGCTTATTTAAATGCATTAGAGTGGTTAAGTGTTCCTTCTTTTGTTTTACAGCTAAATTCAACTGCGACTTGCAATGTACATGTATTACAACGAGGATATTTACGCTCAACTCCAGCTTATTCATGTCGTTTTGTATTAAAACAGACAAGTATAATAAATACATACTTATAACATATATCAAGCATCTATTCCAAACTATATAAACATACATGAAACATTATATAAATCAGTCAAGTCAAATTTACACACATCAGTTATAAACACACTATTAATTAATGTAATTATTCTTCCCTGAGAATAATAAGTTCATAAACCGCTTCAACACATCAATGCATATGAAAATCTAATATTTACATTATAAATCCATCTTCTGTTCACACCAGATGACATAGATGAATTCTCTAATTTACATATCTTGTATTCTAATACTAATTTACTTGCAAGGGTTCTTCTGCTTGTTAGGTTGTCTGTTATGTCTATACTATTTACATGTTTACAAATTTCCTTACCCATAGGTAACATGTTTTTGTGTAAATGCTGTTATAATTCCCAAATCTAAAATTACAAGCGGCATTATAAATTTGCGCCCTCAAAATGTAAGTATTTGCACAACACCAAAGAGAACAATAGTGGTCAGCTATCAGCCGCTGTTGAATTTTGTGTCTACAGTAATACTAAGATTCTCTAGATTTCTTGTGATCTTTGCAATTGTGGCAAGCCTGAATTTTTACGACTGTCATATTAGGGTTATCCCGAGTTGGGTATATCATTATATGCAATGTTAGGATTACAGGAAATATAATCAACTCAGATATGCGACTAAGCAGTGTTTAACGCCCGTTTTGACGGCACCACAAACGATAGACCTGTTTATACATGTGATAAGGGAAAGGAATTTAGGGAAGGAAACTATCCTGGCCATACCTAGTTGACAGTGAAGAATACTGAGGAAAACCTGGGAAAACAGTTGGGAAGTACGATCCTGGCGGGATTTAAACCGCGGACCTCCCGATGACATTAAGTTGATTGCTCTTTTTTACTTTCTATACGTATAAGTAGGGAAAATACTGCATTCCAGCTAAGAATTTGATATCGAGATATCGTAGAAATACACATTTTGGGATCCCCTGGATCTAAAAAGCACTAGACAAAGGTCGGAGCGGGTGTGCGCGTGCACGTGATCGTGCATGTCTGACAACAGCATAATTCAAAACGAAAAATTTGTTAAATACGAAAATATTTAAGTTCAGATAATATTTATCTTGCGATGCGACATGAGGATTTTCAAGAAAGAATGACTTCATAACGGGTAAACCATAAAATATAGATAAAATATGACTATACTAAAGATGTAGATCTCGTTAAAACAATTTGCGTCAAATGCAAATTTTTCTTGGGTGAACAATCAGGAACCGATTTTGCTGTGCCATACCCAAGTTATGTGATTATTTCAATTTCAGTTTTTGTTGCCAAAATTAGCCTGACTTAAATAAAGTTTGGGGTGTTTAGAAAACAAATGTTTGTAAATTTAATAAGTGTATAATATATAGGTTACATTTAACAGATTTTGTGCAAAAGTGGCATAAGTGTGATCACGTTTTCTAAGAAAAAGTTTTTTGCCTCATACTTCTTGTGCAGTTTTCTCCATAAACTTTGACTATTTTTTCTGCTATTATTTTTAATCACATTAAGCTTAATATTTCTAAACAAGACTAGCTCAATAGTGAAAGTACGAGATGACCATATAGGTACCGTAAAAATTTAAAGTCAATATATTTAACAGATTTTGAGAAAAGTGGACAAGAAGTGCTAAAAAGTGAAGTTCCGGGAAATTGAGGTTAAAGTGTGGGGAATGGGAGCGTGTCCCTGCGCCGCCATATATAATGACCAAATTAAAGGGCTTATTGCCCTGTAACGGACCTATGTGCCATTTTAAAGCTAAGGATTTGTACTGTTTTTAGAATACAAAACAAAAAATCTGATGTGTTGCACTCACATGACTTTCTCTACTCTTGAACTAACCATTCTTACAAACTCTTATTCCTATATCTTCTTTCTTGTTAGTTAAGATAAACATCTGTACAAATTATCTTATTGCTTTTTACCTTGTAGGTGCAAGGGGAGTGTTAGAATACAGTAGGCTTTGTGCGATAATCAAATGTTTGAGATTCTGTTGTCTTTGCACACTTAACATATAAAAAAATGAACAACGATGTTCCATTTCACGAAAGTTTTAAGTTTTCCGAAACTCACACACATAACAAGGAATATCTCCGAAATGGCTCACCCTACAACAAAATTTATTGAGACATAAATTGTGTATTTTAGCAAGATCTACATTTTTGTATAGTATGATTTGGTCTATCTCTAACGGTTTACCATTTATGCAAAATTCATCCAGAGTAAATACGACTACAGGGGCAATAGCCAGAAAATTCAAGATATACATTTCATTTGTCATAAAAATATCTCAAAAATATGGCATTTTAATCAAAATCGTTAGAGCCATTTTCAAGAAAATCAAAATTTTCGAAAAATCTTCCATGTAAAGGGTAGTTTAGGGTGGGGCTATTTTCTTCAAAATCTTCGTGTCGCATCCTTAAAATACATTAAACTTAAATACCAGCTTTGGTTTCTAACCGAGTTTTCGTTTTTGAGTTATGCTGTCCACAGACTGAAACACAGACACAGACTCGGACCTTTTTCTAAAAATGCTTTTTTTGGATTCAGGGGGCCTCAAAACATATTTCCGGTGAAATCTCGACATCGAATTTTTGGGTGGAATACAATACTTCCCCTAATTACCAGTAAAGAAAGTAAAAACTCGATTTGCCTATCCCATTGTACTTACCTACAATGAAATGTCATTAAAGAATCTCTGCAAGCTTTTATTCAATTAACATAAAGTAGATAGTAGAACAAGTGCTATGAAGCATCGTTGTATGTACAAGATGAGTAGAAAATGTTATGTGAGTGCACATATATTTTTTAAAACTTAATCATCTTATAATTGGTTATTTTTAAACAGTTTAAGTTGTCAAAATCCGGACTCTGCTAATAATTGCTGTTTCAAACCGGCTGTGTAACCTTCGAGTGTGTATGGTCGTGACATTGAATGTTTCAAAACTGATTCAACTTTCGACATTTACTTGGTTAGCTGATATGAAAAAAGTTGCCGAGCACGGCATTTAAAACATAAGGACAGGGTTTGAAGAAGTGGACTACAACTCTAAGACAACGTGAATATATTGCTAGTCAGTCCTAAGTCCTTCAGAGAACAGAGGCACCGCCATATTACATATTTCCATTAGTCGCTGACCTTTGCTTTGATCAACGAAATGGCAATTTCGTCTTTATTGAAGTGGGTTTCCCAACAAATTGGTCTTCATTGCCCTTCCGCAAGCGCTTCTCCTAAGAGCCGAAATGCACAAGAGATAAAGAAAATAGCACAAAAAAAGGACACGATAAGCGCCAGCAACTGGCTTCCTTCCTTCAAATCAGTACTGCGTAGCCGACCTATCTTTACTGCATAGCGATCAAGGCCTCAGAGGACAGACATGTGGTCGGCGATTCACCCTAAAGACCGCCGCCATTTACTGACTCTATGAATGGAGCGTATCCACGTCGACGACATCCAAAACATGACGTCAAAAACAAGTGAAGGTGAACCAAAAAGTAACTTACACTTACACTTTCAGTTTTGGCCATTTTATTAAACCACATACATATAGGCAAAGGTAAGATTTTTTACTTTCTCTACTGGTAAGTAGAGGAAGTATTGTCGAGATTTCACCGAAAATATAGGTTTTGAGACCCCCTGAATCCAAAAAAAAAAAAAAAAAGCATTTCTAGAAGAAGGTCTGTGTGTGTGTGTGTGTGTGTGTGTCTGTGTCTGTGTCTGTGTCTGTGTCTGTGTATGTGTATGTCTGTGTGTCTGTCAGCCTGTGGACAGCATAACTCAAAAACGAAAAGTCGGTTAAAAAGCAAAGTTGGTATTTAAGTTTAATGTCTTTCAAGGATGTGACACGAAGATTTTGAAGAAAATAGCCCAACCTTAAACTACCCTTTACATGCAACATTTTTCGAAAATTTTGATTTTCTTGAAAATGGCTGTAACGATCTTGATTCAAGTGTCATATGTTTGAGATATTTTCTGACCATAGCCTCTGTAGAATAACTCGTAAACCGTAAGAGGTAGATAAAATCTTACTGTACAAGAAATGTAGATTCTACTAAAATACACAATTTATGTCCCGATAAATGTTTTTGTACAGTGAACCATTTCGGAGATATTCCTTGTTTTGCGTGTCAGTTTCGGAAAACTTAGAACTTTCGTGCAATGGAGCATCGTTGTTCATTTTTATATGTTAAGCCCCTGTAGTTGTATTTACTCTGGACGACTTTTGTATAACTTGTAAACCCTAGATATAGACAAAATCTTACTATACAAAATCCGTAGATCTCGCTAAAACACACAATTTATGTCTAAATAAATTTTTGTAGAGTAAACCATTTCGGAGATATTCCTTATTTGTGTCAATCTCGGAAAATTAAAACTTTCGTGAAATGGAACAACGTTGTTTATTTTTTATATGTTAGCCGTGCAAAGGGAATGGAATCTCAAAGCTTTAAAAGATTTGACTATCGCTCAAAGTCAACTGTATTCTAATATTCGCCTTGTACCTACAAGGAAATAAGTAATAATTTCTGTAAATGTTTATCTCAACTAACACGAAGAATAAATAGGAGTAAGAGTTTGTAAGAATGGTTAGTGCAAGGGTAGAGAAAGTCATGTGAGTGCAACATATCAGACCTTTCGTAGTTTCCCTTTTGTTTGTTACAACCAAGTTAAGTTTGGTCAACATTTGATACTGGTACTTGAAGGGACTTCTCACAGAAAAGGTGTTATTTTGCTTTGAGCGCTAAGTGCTTTTACTATATCAAATTTGTTACAGTGGCCTAACTGTTCTACATTGGCACAAAGTTCTTTGTGCTTTAAGTTTATTGCGGCGGCTTTGATAACACGAAAATATGACCTTGTGAGATAACCTTTTATTGTAGCCTCACCGATTGCATTGTCCAGCAGCTTTCTTTCTCTCTGCCAATAATATTCATTCTATAGTAGTTTACAAGTTGATCTCAAAAGCAACCGAGTTATTGAATTCGCAAGAATTAGATGTTAACTTTTTTCATTTTTACTAAAACCAAAACTTAAACCCAGTGACAATTAGTCAGCGAATAAAAAATATGTTTCTGAGGAAAATGTTTAAAATTAGATATATTTATCGCTAAAAACAACAATATTCTCGCAAATATGCAAAATTCACAAAAATTCGCTTTTAAACTATGTCAAATGTATGCAAACCAATTTGTTCTGCATTTAAACAACTTTCTCATTTATCGTTAAAAACAAAAGCTGTTTGCACATAGGCAACACGGCTAAGGCAACATACAATGTAAGGTCACTTTTCCACATAGTCCCCAAGAGACTGTAAACATTTATCGGATCGGGAAACCAACTTTTCTATCCCGGATGTGTAGAGATCACCTCCATTGCTATGTAGCCACCTGCTGGATACAGCTGCCTGCACCTCCTCATCGTTCCGGAATCGTCGTCCAGCAAGGTTCTTTTTCTCCTTACTGAACACATGCTAATCAATGCTACACATTGGCCACGGTCACGAACCACAGGGTGCTCTCGCGGCGAGCGAGTGTAACTTACTTTTTGATTCGCCCTCGTAATACATGTTTACATTTTTAGTATCTATATTTGTTCAGGGACCATATATGGAATTGTGGTGGACAACGCGGCATCTGGGCGGATTATTTTCTGGGTTCTCCGGTTTCCCCCGCTATTCATTCCAGCAACTGCTCCACCATCACTTTTTCTTTCATTCATTTCACCCTCATTTCATATCGCTCCTTCCTCACTCTCATTCCAGGGTTCGACTGATCGCTCATCCTGCCTACTCCCTCTAATCGAGAGCTTGTCTGCCTCTCGACAGGCACCGGACTCCAGATACCCATTTGTAAGTCTCGGAGAATGTAGGTCCTTCATACGAAGAGGGTAAACAGGGAAAAAAAGAGAAGTAGGCTTCTTTTTACGCTACAAGTGTTTCTACTTTCAGCAGGGTACAAAATTTAGTTCTTCTGATAAAAAATGTCACATATCTTCATATTTTGTAAGATTTAACGTTTTTTCGCTTTTAAAATAAGTTTATCCATAAACAGGGCCTTTACACCGAGATAAAATTCTTTGAATCTCTTAACCTTAAATGTAACAGAAAAAAAAAAACACTGATGAATATTGGTCTCTCACGCAAAGTAGAAACTCACACATTCAACAATATAAAAAATGAGAACACTCAACTATTTTTAGGAATAATGTGAGCAGTAATCTAATCTGGGCAGCTGATAAAGACCACGTATGTAACAAAATAACTAAATCTGTCTACTGCTATATTTTAAATCTTTTGAAAACTCGATTTTATTTTTAAAATGTATTATGGGGTAGGTAATACGTCCATATCTAACATATGGAAATAAAATATGGGGAGTTGAGTATAAAAACCATATAAAAAGGCTATTCTACAGAAGAATATATACTAAAATATAAGATATTTGTTGAAACGTATTTTGTATTTGAACATTAATGTGTATGGTGTGAGAGAGATTCAAATCATTTTTGGTTGAAAGTGTGTGATTTACATTAGAAAAAATAGTAGTCCATGACAGTTACAATCATAGACGATGACTCCAGCTGTGTTGAGTGATAGTGGGTTATCTGAGACAACCGAATTAGTCTCAGTGCAAGCGATTTACGCATACACGCAATCGATGGCCCGGCTGTAAATGAAACCCATTGTATAATCGTTAACTGATTATTGAACCCTTCTTAGTGGCCAACGTTTATGATAAGGTACGCTGCTGAAGAAGGATGTCTGAGAAACCACTGTAGTAATGACTTAATTACCCATGCCTTCTCTGAAAGTACTTTATGAAACTTGGTGACGAATTGTAATAGCCGATGTGACAGAGACAAATAAAACAAAACTGCAAAAACTAAATGAGGAATTTGATGTATGTTTCTATCCAGCTGCAATTTACTGCAGACATAAACAGATATACTGTCAACAGATGCTAGATTATGGTCCTGCTATGCTAATTAAAAGCTTTCTGAGGTTTATTTTAAACTGTGTATTCCCTCTCCAGCTTCTTAATACTTTTTCACTACTTAAACTGGCAAATAAGCGTTCCATTTATAATTTCGTCCCCCAAAGATTTGAGCTATTGCTGAAGAAGTGTACGTATTTTATGATTGACGTTGTGATGAGGCACAGATAACCCCAATAGTGTGATGATAGGCTGGGGCTTTAGGGCGAATGAGCCATTAATTTCACGGTTGAAGTAAGTAAAAAGTGGTGCTTCGAAGTGTAGGACAACACATTGTTGTGTTGGAAAATGACGCAGTTTCGAGGTCGCTGTACGCACTTTTTCAAAGATGTCAGCAAACAAATCGTGTATATCACTCAGCATTAACTGAACGATGACCCTCCAGAGATGACAGGACCAGAGCATTGAAAGAGTGAAGTGACTATCTTCTTGCCACATTTGAGCTATGGGATTAATTTGGTCTACGAATATCAACAGTGCTGGTTGCCACTTCCTAGCCCGCTTGCTGAACTTAAATATTACATCCCCAGCTCTCATTTTAAAATTTACATCACAGCTATGCTATGCCATAAAGCTATGCTTTCCTCCGATTTGAAAACTGAACTGAACTAGAACTTAAAATGTTTCAGTTGAAGGTCACATGATCATGAATGGTATGAAAGAGCTTTCCTCCGGCCGAGAACTGAACTGCACTGACAACTGAATCTCATCATATTCGTTTGTCACTAGATTTTTAAGTTTGCCACCATAAATCTAGGCGTGGAAAATTGCGGTGACAGTCGTTTTTTTTTTTTAGTTCAGTTGAGATTGGGCGATCTGAAGTGAGGTTATAATTCCAGAATTGGTTTGTTTACTTTGCAAATTGGACATGAGTAGAAAACGAAAGTATACATACATTAAAGAGTAAGTAATTATTGATTTTGTTCGTCAGAATGAATTTATATACAATCTACAGCATGCAGAGTATACAAATGTAGACAAAAATAGAGACTTTGGAAGGAGTAGAGGAATTAGGAAAATCAAGTACAGAAGTAAGATTTACTCTTTCTGGATAAAGTTTAATAATTTACTTGGGAGGTGTCAAAATCCATAGTGTCACTACAAGTTGTGCAATAAACAAATGCAATATAATATTACATTTGCGCTATAAATAATGTTGTACTAATACAAATATAGACATCTGTTGCAGTACAAATAAACGCTGGGTTACGTCAGTGGATTCTGTAACTGATTGGAGTTCGTTTATCTTTGTCTAGCTTTAGTAATATTAAGATCGCGGTTAATTTTGGCGTTCACCTGAAGTACCCCACGAACTTGTCCTTCAGGTGCCTCATAGCCAAAATTCAGGCACTTATGAACTACGATCAGCATATATGGAATGTGCCTGGGGGTGTTTTCCACAACTTTGACCATTAACAGTATTATTTGTTAATTCATCCGTCAAACAAAACAAGAAAATACTTATTTCATAATCACTTCCTTCACTGTCATGCAGCTTTCCCAACCGCATTTCAGACTTTGATGTTTTCTTGAGGGGAAAGGGAGGGGAGGGGAGGGGAGACAAAATAAGAGGAGAAGAGAGTTCTGTGTAGTGACCTGTGAAATGATGCAAATGCAAGAGTGCGAAGTAGCAAAGTATCATGCGAGTAAAAGCAATAGTGTTTATCAAAGTCATACTTTAGTAACACATTTCTTACTTTCATTTTCCAAAATACCCGTTTGTAAGACCCAATTTTTCGGATATATTTCCATTAAAATGGAATCATTCGAGTGAATACAGTAATCAACATGTCTATTGCTTTACAGTTATTGTTTGTCGTTCTGTATTGTATTGATTTTGCAAGCTGGCAATATAAGTTAAATGAAACCTTTCAAGAACTTCGTTACATTTGAGTATAACTTGTCTCAATATTCTTGACAGAAATGTCTGGCAATTGGCCACGAAGATTCCTTTACATATTTTTTTATATCCAAGAGTACAGATCATGAAGCAGAAAGTCAGTGGGTTGTATTAGACATAATGCTGTATGGTGAAGCCAAGAAACTAAGGTATTTAATTATGAAGCAAGTCTAATTCAGAACTGGTAATGATAATTACTGCTTGGGTGGAATATACTGATTGACTAGTCAGCAGCTGTACATGCAAATTCCTGAGCATACATTCCTACACGAAAACGTGGTAGTGTTTTGCAAAGTCTACAATTTTTTGATGAATCTTAAATGCCCATATTGTAAAGCTTGCACTTTAAATAAGAGCTTTCGCGATTTATTTGAAGGATTCACATTTTTCGAAGGTTGAGGTTCATTGGCCGTTGTCATCTTGCACTGATCCCATAAAATTAAGAAGTTAATAGTCTATTTCAACTTACCATTGAGTGAAGCACTTTTTCGCCGGTGTCCATCAGAATCGGATAATAAGTAGGTGTCAAAAATTCAACAGCCCTGTGGACTTCTGGTCTGTTCCTGTCTGTTAAATTTGCAAACTTCTGTAGAAACACTTAAGAAAAAAATCTGATGTGCTGCACTAACATGACTATCTCTACTCTTGTACTAACCATTCTTACAAACTCATTCCTACATGTTCTTCGTGTTAGTTGAGATAAACATTTGTACAAATTATCTTATTGCTTATTTCCTTGTAGGTGCAAGGGGAATATTAGAATACAGTAGGCTTTGTGCGACAATCAAATCTTTTAAACCTTTGAAATTCCGTTCTCTTTGCACACTTAACATATAAAAAATGAGCAACGATGTTCCACTCACGAAAGTTTTAAGTTTTCCGAAACTGACACCAACAACAAGCAATATCTCCGAAATGCTTCACTCTACAAAAAAATTTATTCAGACATAAATTGTGTGCTTTAGCGAGACCCACATGTTTTGTACAGTAAGATTTTGTCTATCTCTTAAGGTTTACGAGTTATTCAAAAGTCATCCAGAGTAAACTGGATTACAGGGGCTGTGGCAAAAAAATTCAAGATATACATTTCATTTGTCATACAAATATCTCAAACATATGACATTTTAATCAAAATCGTTAGAGCCATTTTCAAGAAAATCTGAATTTTCGAAAAATTTGCCATGTAAAGGGTAGTTTAGGGTGGGGCTATTTTCTTCAAAATCTTCGTGTCGCATCCTTGAAAAACATTACATTTAAATACCAACTTTGGTTTTTAAGCGACTTTTCGTTTTTGAGTTATGCTGTCCACAGACTGGCACACACACACACACACACACACACACACACACACACACACACACACACACACACACACACACACACACACACACACACACACACGCGCGCGCGCGCGCACACACGCACACACAGTACAATACTTCCTCTATTTACCAGTGAAGTAAAAACGCACCCGTGCAAAACTTGGCAAGGTATCTAGCAGTTGATGTAAGCCAGTCATGCTCTCGTAAGAAACAGGAATGGACAGTATACACCTAGGGGCGTTTCAAAACACGCTGAATTTAATGGAGCGCTCCGCAATAAAATTAAGTCGGCTTTAATCGATTTGATTCGTCAGTGTAAGCACAACTGCGTTTATCGTTTGTTTATGCGAGGCTTGGTTCTCGAATTGTTTACTCCACACGACTGCTCGTGAAGTCTCGACCACATATCTGGCATTATATACTCCACTACTCTTCCGCCTTTGTTGCAAGCTTGAACCAAATTTCGCACTTTGTTGTGTCTACGCAAACCAAATTTATTCCTAGTTGGGATCTCATTTCAACCAAACATAAACATTTTAAAGAGCACATTGTAATTTCTGTGGAAAACAAATTTCCACTGTTGAAATGTCCACTCCTTTTCGCATTCATTGATGTGTTTAAAAAGTGTCCGATGTTACAACAGGAATTGGCATTAGTCAAAACTAAAACACAAGTTCGTATAAACATGTCCGGAAACAAATGCTTGTTGAGATATGAGCCACTTTAGAAAGATGCACATTTTCAATAGGTTTGGCATACACCAATGTCTTAAAATGACCCCATAGCTAGAAACCTAATGGATTGAGGTCCGGCGAACGGGGAGACCATGTTACTGGACCTCCTCGGCCAATCCATCTTCCATTAAATGCTTGGTTTAGGTATTGCCGCACGATGCATCTGTCACCCACAATTCCTGCCCATACATTGGGACTAAATCGATCATGATACTTCAAACATTTAATGGACTATGGATTGGCCGAGGAGGTCCAGTAGCGTGACCTCCGCGTTCGCCAGACCTCAGTCCTTTGTATTTCTGGCTATGGGGACTTTCAAAGGCATTGGTGAATGCCAAACTCATAAAAAATATGCATACGTTGCACATTTGTTTCTAAAATGGCTCATATTTCAACAGGTATTCGTTTCCAGATGTATATTTATAGGAACATTTATTCTAGTTTTGACCAATTCCAACTCCTGATGTAATATCAGACACTTTTAAAAACCCTGTATAATGGTTTATAGTTGTTAACATGACATTTAACTTGCATAATGCGCCTGCCACGTACTTTTCTGGTATTTTAGTATTCTTGCATTTTAATGTAGCATAATTTTCTGCATATAGGTACCATTTTCTCCAAAACTACTGCTCAAATATTCTGAACTGCTAAAACATCACATGAACTTCAATATTAGTGGAGCAGTTTTGCCATATGTTGTATGCAAATTTATATTACGCACATTTCAATCCGATCTTCTGACACCCAGTTGCAGCATTATGGATACGTGAACCTTTAACGTTATATTAATATTCTTAAGTGTGTCTAATTTTTAATCCTTCGTATCACCTTTTGTCTCAGGATTTGAAAAAAGTATGGACAGAAGGAGGAAATTGTTCCTACAACGGCCCATACCTTAATGATAGACTCTCATTCGTATCCTTCCAGCTCGAAAGTAACCTTCAACCACCCAAATTCTGTGATCGGTGGTCACTTCCATTTCGTATGCAAAGAACGCACAAAATGTCCCAGTGAAAAATTGCTCTGCACATTAACCTGTTAAGGAAATCGAAAACACATGGAATCCGAGGTTCACTTCCTCACCTCCCCTTTGGGATAAGGCGCTCGCTTAAATAAGCATTTTTAGAAAAAGGTCCGTATGTGTGTGTCTGTCAGTCTGTGGGTAGCTTAACTCAAAAACAAAAAGTTGGTTAAAAACCAAAGTTGGTTAAAAACCAAAGTTGGTATTTAAATTTAATGTCGTTTAAAGAGGTGACACGAAGATTTTGAAGAAAATTCCTCCACCCTAAACTACCCTTCACGTGGAAAATTTTTCGAAAATGTTGATTTTGTCAAAAATGGCTCTAACGATTTTGATTAAAGTCCCATTTATTTAGATTTTTTATTACAAATGGAATTTATATCTTAAATTTCCTGGCTATATCCCCTGTAGTCGTATTTACTCTGGATGCCTTTTGCATAGTTGGTAAACCGTAAGAGATAGACCAAATTTTATTGTAATTGTAATTGTAGTGTTTCTCTTCAAGAGTTCTTGATATTACCTCTCCACTTTTTTCTTCAGTATTTCCCCTACACAACCGGAAACGTAATTAAAGTTGGATGTTGTTTCTTGAAATATCTACTTTGAATTCTTCCTTTAAGGCTAGGCCTATTGTTTAAAAAGAGGTAATAGCTTTAGGTAGCTCGGGAAACCATGCAGGCAGAAAAATCGTTCCTGCTTGTTAAGGGAACCAACTATTATATCTTTTATAAATCTACCTTCAGAATCTGTTGTTTCATACAATAAATAAATTCATCTTCCAGTTTATCTTGCATTCTTGATACAACATAAGTTGACAGAGATTTTCGTAGTGCGCTTTCGTCAGGTACAAGATGTGTGATAGCTTTATGAAGAAAATTTCTCAAATTAGGATAAGCAGTTCCCAAAGTTGTATGCCTGGTGCTGAGAAAGCACCAGATAAATCTGAAGAAAATTGGTCTACTAGTTTGTTCCCTAAACATCCTTTTTGACTTTTCCCTGACGTGCTTACAAGTAGCTCAGTTCGGATCTTGCATGGGAAAAAAGAACGGTTTTATGCCACAAAACATTAAAATCATAGAAATATGGTGTTTTTATCAGAAATGTCAAAATATGCATTTGTATGTAACATCTAATTGGGTTTAATAAGCTTATAAACTGATGATTGGTGCACATAAGTTACCCGAATTGCAATTAAAACAGAGGAAAAATATGCAAATGCATGAACTCCCTATTTATTTCGCATATAATCCGAAGTATCCAGGTTTTCGATTTTCCGGGTTTCCTTTGGTCCCAGTTAGTCCGTATAGCCGACGTTTTACTGTAATTTTAAGAAGTTTATTGTATATTTGTTGAACTCTGTTCCACTCATCAGATCTATGCGATGCAGTTCAGCTAACCATAAAATTGCATAGTAATTCTCCGTTCTCTTGTTATGTGACAGCGAAAAAACAAAGGAAGTTAATGTCAGTGCGCTCTTATATTGGCGTGTGTTCTTGACAATGATTTCACAGGCCTGCTGTTTTCACGACAAACCGGCGCCATGATGAAGTTCTGCTGGCGCCTTTGTCAGTTTCTCACTATTTTTAAGTTCTAATGCTTGAGATCGGCGCGTTCGATGTTTAATTGCGATGCGTTCTTTGTAGACAAAGGGACAGAACGGTTTATTGCACTCTTGCGTGCCTTGCTCTTAAATTGTGTTTTATTGACTGTGGTAAAGTTACACTGGCGCCAAACAACACATTCTTCTGCTACTAAAAGAAGCATTTTGGTAAGGAATAAAATTTAATGTACCTACTGGTAAACAAAGGAGAAAAATCTGATGTGTTGCACTCACATGACTTTCTCTACTCTTGTACTAACCATTCTTACAAACTCTTATTCCTATAGCTTCATGTTAAGATTAAGATTTGTAGAAATTATCTTATTGACATTTCCTTGTAGGTACAAGGGTTATGTTAGAATACAGTAGGCTTTTTGCGGTAGTCAAATCTTTTAAAGCTTTGAGATCCCGTTTTCTTTGCACGCTTAACATATAAAAAATGAACAACGATGCTTCAACGAAAGTTCTAAGTTTTCCGAAACTGACACACAAAACAAGGAATATCTCCGAAATGCTTCACTGTACAAAAACATTTATTGGGACATAAATTGTGTATTTTAGCAGAATCTACATTTCTTGTACAGTAAGATTTTGTCTATCTCTTACGGTTTACGAATTATTCGAAACTCATCCAGACTAAACAGGACTACAGAGGCTATAGCCAGAAAATTCTAAACATACATTTTATTTGTCATAAAAATATCTCAAACTTATGGAATTTTAATCAAAATCGTTAGTCATTTTCAAGAAAATCAAAATTTTCGAAAGCTTTTCCATGTAAAGGGTGGTTTAGGGTGGGGCTATTTTCTTCTAAATCTTCGTGTCGCATCTTTGAAAGACATTAAACTTAAATACCAACTTTGGTTGCTAACCGACTTTTCGTTTTTTAGTTAGGCTGTCCATAGAATGACTGACACACAGACAGACTGGCACACACACGGACCTTTTTCTAAAAATGCTTTTTTTTTTTTTTTTTTATTCAGGGGGTGTCAAAACATATTTCCGATGAAATCTCCACATCGCAGTTTTGGGTGGAATACAATACTTCCTCTACTTATCAGTAGAGAAAGTAAAAAATAATCACAATCCTCAAAGTTAACTTTGTTATATACTTAAGATTTAAACATTTATGAAAGTCGATCTGTGTCTCAGTTGGTTAAGCGCTGGCCTACTGATCCAAAGGTCGCGGATTCAAACCGATGCTTCAAAGGGACAGCGCCATGTCAGTAAATTTACTGGCATGTAAAATAACTGCAGGACGACACTCCGGCACACCGGCGGCGCTATGATTCTCCCAATTGATGTTGTCGTTAAGAAACAAAATAGTTATTTTATTGTTTGATTTATTAATTTTTTGTTTCATTATTTGTATGCTTCAGCCACAATGGTATCTGAAAAATGGCATTGTCACTTTTTAAGGTCTTTGAACATTAAACCAAGCGATGATTTAGAACTTCAAGCCATTTTTGTTGTTGTCTTTGTCCAAACATTTGGAGCGCCTAATGTTCTATACCAGGGCCGGGCAGAACGGTCTCTGCTCCGAATTCACTGTGGACGCAACCCGCGTAACATTCTTGCTGTTTTCGATGTCGAGATTTCACCGGACATATGCTTTTGAGCCTCTTGAATAAAAAAATAAAAGATGTTTAGAATAAGGTGCCTGTGTGTGGGTCCGCGTGCGTGTGCGCGTGGGGGTGTGTGTGTTAACAAATTAATGAGCAAATTTCAATTTATAAGACTGCAAGAAAACGGTATATTATGTAATGAGAGCATACATGCCATACTCAAGTTTCGTACGACTGTTTACACTCGAGCATGTGTTTAAGTTTAAAAGATTTATAAAATATTTTTAATGTTTTACGCTGCATGTTATGGTCACTGGTGTCCCACATTTTAATCATGTATTTGTTATTCTATTGCAATATGAGAATCGATACTTGCGCCTTCAACCGTCAAATTATTGATTTTATTGTTATGTTTGCCTTGACACAATTATATAGAACATATATGCTATAAGCATGAAAAAGTAGATCTTCAAAACCGAGAACACAAATTGAATTTGGTCATTTTTACTCGTGTCCGACATTTTTATTTGGTTTTTTTGTAAACTCGAACTGGTTATTATTCAATTGAACATATGAGAATCGTCAGTTTCGCTTGCAGCTGTGTGGGATTATGCGCAGACGGCAAAATATTGTAACAAAACGACATAAATCGGTCCGGTTACTTTTCTGTCACCTTATTATGTTGTAAAATGTTACCACAAATACACAGTTTTCCCCTCGTCGTAAACAGCGGTCTTCCGGGCTACCACAACCCACAAATGTTCTTCTCATGAATCTGCTCAGTCCTTTCGGTGTCTTTCTTCACTTCCTCTGTCTCTCACACGCTAACTACGACGTTACAAGCCCCGCGACGACACGACGACACACACAAAGTTGTCTCACACTCACTGACACACACCGTAACTCTGTTCCTCCTTATACACTGAGGATGACGTCACACAGACCTTTCTCAACACACACGCATCGGAAATGACTTACATAGAAGTCTCGCGAACGTTCTCGACACAGTCACGTACACACAGCAGTCTCGCGAGGTACCTCGGCCTTGATCGTCCCGCTCGCCGTAGCTTGACGCAGTCAATCCATTGTTGTTCGCCGAGCCCGGCGCCACAATATTGTTTGCTACATGCTGATCTCTTGATTGGTGGATAGCCGTATCGTTATGAACAGGTGCACATTTGATTGGTGGATAGCAGTATTTGCTATGAAAAGTCGGATATGGGGTCCATTACAGGGCGTGTAAGTATAAAAATGTCTTTTTTGTGAACTACTTCATTGAATTTTTCCTTAAAGGAACTCTGTGCATCAAATGATGTTGGATAAACAACACTTGCAGTTTGATCTCTAAGTATTTCCCCCGCTTGCGCACGTGGAATGCTCTTCAAGTGGAATTACTACAGGAAATACGCTACGGATCGCTGATAGCGAGGAATCGAAAGTGAAATTCCAGGAATGTTAAAGAACTATCGACTGGAATGCATTCTCACGTCGCAGCATCATTCATTTGGAGTCGATGCATGTAACACACTTCTCATTGATGGACCGTGGCGGGGGTCTCTGGGAAAGTATGTACGTACACTCCGTTAAGGTCGTCCAGGTCACATACATGTCTAGGAGGCAGCGTGCATTCTTTCCTTGTACACCCGAGAGAGAGAGACTGACTTTCAATTAACAAGGTTGCTGCTGCTGCCATTAATGAAGGTAATCCGAGTGGAATCGATTTGTCTTCAACTTTCAGATTGTGCCCATGTCTATTTGGGCAGTAGGAAGTACAACTTGTTTTGCATGCTCATTGTAGCGTCTTTCGTAGACAATGACCTTGTTTTTATGCTTTTGTGATAACAGATTTCCTTTACCTCAGCTTTTGTTCCTGGATCTCTTATCTACAAGTTGGCGACGAAAAAGGCACTATTATACATTCTATGAAATAACAAGACAATCTTTATACAGAATAACTTTTTACTCCAATTTACAATGAATTGTTATTTTTTTATCTCAATGGATGACTAAAGTTTTCTAAGATATCTATATGTTAATTTTGTTTTTGCATCATAATACATTTTTGCAATACTTGATACCTAAGTTAATCATTGTGAACACATATTTGGTAGTGTAAGCTAAATTTACAATTAATTTATCTATTTCCATGGCAACAAGGTGACGCAAACGTTCCTCTCTGTAGAAGACGTCGCCTTTAAAACCTATAACATCTCGTGTTTGGTGTCCGGACTAGCTCTAGCAAGAGGTCCTAATCTACAGGGTATGCGTGAGTTATGGTAGGAATCGAACTAAACAAAGAATTAACCAACATTTAACTTTATTTGCAAATTTACAGATTTGTAGAGAACTGCCGACGATATTTAAATAGAATGTAACTTTGTAACTTCAACTACAACGTTATAACACTTTAACTTTGTCACCCTTTAGCAACCGCCGAATTATATATACGCGCTAGCTTACGTACAACTCAGAAATTGCACGTGTACTCTCGGCTCGATTCAAGACGAGTGTGTGTTCCGTTGCATTTGTTTATGCGTGGACGACACGAAGGAAGCAATTTCCATTGGGCAACTTTAGAGCACGTCATGGTAAGATAGGAATCAGCCCGCGGAATCGTTAGAGCTTTGTACATACAACAATTGTAACCTTATCACTCATTTAAATCTGCCTAGGCTTCCATTCTTGAGACTTTAATCTATTCAGCTTTATTACGTCTTCCCCTTAACTATCGACTAGAATCTCCTTTTGTTTCTTTCTATTATCAATTATATATACTGACACTATAATTTCGGTTTCAAAGGTTAACACAGGTCATTAATACTGTAACTTTTGGTTGGTTGTGAAGTAAAGTAGACAGATGTAGTCGAGATAAAGAAACACTTTTATTTCCGTAAACAGTAACTTGTACACTCGTTGCAACAGCAAGAAAGTCTTTTCCGATTCACCAACAGCACGGCTCCGAATTCGTCACACAAAGAACTAACTCTTCTCCGTCGGCACAACTCTTCACATCGTCTGTCCGTCTCCGTCGGCACGACTACTCAACGCTTCACATACGTCTGACTGCCTCTTCTGTCGCACTTCACCGCTATTTATATCTCCCAGGCACTATTCTGGAAGCTTCAGGAACGTTCAGTTATTGCGGTGAGATACAAAGTAGAAGATTCCAGAAGCCTCTATCCTTTTCTCTCTTTCGGCAAGCGCCCCAACAATGCGGTCATTCTCTATCTCTTTCCCTCGGCTCCTTTGCGGTAGTGCCGACAATAATGCGATGGGTGACACTGCTGTTGTCGGCAATTAGATGCGGCGGGCGCGTTGACAATACTTACGGTACCAGTTGAACCAGCTGAGCATCAGCGATTCATAAAAGTCCACGTGTACAGTTTGTTCACCAGCTCATGGTCCCTGGGAGGAATGCAGCGAGGCAGTACGTCAGTAAACAATTCTGATATCTCAAGACGGAGTCTTGCGCTTACGATAATGTTGCTAACGTTGGATCAAAGCAAGGAAGTCACTCAAACTAGCGGAACCTAAATGTTATTTTTAGTTCATGCAGTAAATTTAGCTTATAAAACTAAACGATGTTTTCAACTTCTCCGTATTTCTCCCACTGATAATTTTCTAACTTTTCTATGTTTTCAAAAAGTCTGCCAGCCTGTTTCGGTTATAAGTGATATATCCTCAAGCGTGCAATTCCAGCAAGGAAAAGTCGCCTGTTACGTTTCTCTAACTATTCATTTTACCTTGGTCGAAGCTAGTTCTATTGGGATTGAGATAACATGTGTATGGGTACAAACAAACGACAGTGTGGCTCAAGAAAACCAAAAGTGTCTCCACTTTAAGAATCTCATATGTGCTTGTTTCAATCTTCCTTTAAAAATCTGTTTTGCACTTGGAACGCTCGCTCTGAAACCCTTTGTTCTGCAACCAGAATATCATAGCAGATTTGACACGACTCCTAGATGGGGATTCATCTACTTCTACACTCCTCTTTGCTTTACTTCCGAGATAATGCTAGTAACTCGTGCAACTATTAACTGAAATTAAGAGATGTTAACATAGTGGGAATAACATTGGAGGTACGTTGGCGACCTAACCTATAAAGTTTACAAAACTCGGGTTATACTATCGTGGAATGCTCTCCAGTCCCTTAAGGCCACAAGCCGGTGAACAGATACTAGGTGCTCGGTCACTTTATCCAATCTTGTTGTTTCCTATCCCACCCCATCCCACCCCACCCCCACCCTACCCTTCCTTATCCTGTCCTATCCTAAACGGTTTCTCGCACTTAAGAAAGGTCGACTGCTCAAATTTGAACTTGAAGACACTCTAAATATAACTTGACCCAAAACTTTAAATTACTGAGTAGCACACAAACCCAAACAGCTACCCCCATGTAAACGTAATAAAATCCACGTTTTTAACCAGTAGTGATCCTTGATAGACCGAAAATGTAAAACTGAGTTTTAAAAAGTGTTATTAATTTTGTTTTAAAACGTACTACATAAAGCCAAAGTATGAAAAGTATGTTCAAGAGTTGGGTAGAGAGATGAAATCTAGTATCCATCAGCATATGGGCTCATATAATTAATAACATTGGTACTCGCATCACATGAAACGGAATGTAGTTTTCATTATCTTAATTGGCGCAATTAACGAGCTTGTTAATCTTTAAACAAAAGGTTCAAGCAAAGCCAACTTTAGGTGCCTTCTTAACTGCGTAAAAGGTTTCTCAGAGAAACGATCTGATGCGTTATATTGGCAGTACTTTCTCTCTCATTCTTCAACAAACTATCTTACAAAACTTATTTACTTTATGCTAATTCAGTTAAACATTAGTAGACATTATTTTATTAATGTTTATTTGCAGGGTTCTTATTTCTACTTTCTCTAATACGATTAGCAGAGGAGTATTGTATTCCACCCAAAAATTAGATGTCGAGATTTGACTGGAAATGTTATATGTTTTGAGGCCCCCTGAAAACAAAAAAAAATTTTAAGAAAACGTCCATGTGTGGTGTGTGTTTCTCTCTGTGTTTCAGACAGTGAACAGCATAACTCAAAAACGAAAAGTTGGTTAAAAACCGAAGTTGGTATTTAAGTTTAATATTTTTTAAGGATGCGACACATAGAGTTTCAAGAAAATTTCTCTACCCTAAACTACCGTTAACATGCAAAATTTTTCAAAGTTTTTGATTTTCTCGAAAATGTCATATGTTTAAGGTCTTTTATAACAAATGAAATGTATACCTCGAGTTTTCTGGTTGTAGCCTATAAAGTAGGTCCAAATATTGTTTTGTCGAATGAACCATTTCGGAGATATTCCTTGTTATTTTTGTTTTGAAAAACAAGCTTTCGTCAAATGGTACATCGTTATTCATTTTTTATATGTTAGCCGCGCAAAGATAACGGAATCTCAAAGATTTAAAAGATTTAACTGTTGCTCAAAACCTACTGTATTCCCATATTCCCCTTGTACCTACAAGAAAATAAACAATAGGACCATTTCTGAAAATTTTCAACTCAACTAACACGAAGAGGATAAAGGAGTAGGAGCTTGTAAGACCGGTTAGTACAAGAGTAGAGAAAGTCATGTGAATGCTACACATCAAATTTTTTATTCATTTATGGACGCTCTTTAACTTCTAAGATTCTTAAGTCTCATTGGGTATTGGGCAAAATTAGTGGTGTTTAACATCGAATACAGTGGGATGCTGAGAACCATAGCTATTAAAATCAGTTGCAATTAAATTGCCATAACCAGTTACGAGTAAATAAAATATAATGCATTTTCTTTGCTAATTTGGAGTGGAGAAATTTTCTCAGAAGTCTTTATATCGTTTCCTGAGAAGAGGTTGGACGCAAGACCAATTTTGATATTCAAGCAATTTTTCGTTTGTGTGTTATGCTGTTTGCAGACACGTCCGGGAAACTTATTCTAAACATGCTTCTTCTGGAGGGAGGTTTCAAGGGACGAATGCAATCCTTTTTATGTTTACCAAGAACCGACACGTTGTGTCATTTCCCCTACATCGTAGTTTTAACCCCGTCCACTCTCCTACACACTGGCTAGCTACCAGGCCACGCCCCCTACTGTTATCTATCTACCTCATCCCTCAAATTGTGTCAGTGGTAGAATCATAAGAAATAAATAGATACTTCAAAGTCGGATGGGAATATAAATATTATTCCTAATAAAAATAAATCACTGTATTTGCTATGCCAAAAGAAAATGTATGTAACGTAATCACAAAACTAATACATCAAGTTACTATTCGGTCTTGCCTTGAAACTTATGTACCTTGTTTGTAAAGACATGTTTATACGTAAACACAGAACCGGAAGCACGAAAAGGTCTGCATTTGACTATGGGGGTAAATACCTGATTTCATTCCTGTTTCCCCTCTTCCCCATAAGTGGATTAAAGTGATATATAGTACCTCAAAGTGCAAGCACTTCGGTGTGTTAGTTGTATTTCCTCTTCGTCTAACAGTTTTCTCACAAATTTGATATTTTGTGTGGTCTGCTTTGCTTCACTCCTCAATACCTGTCCTACTGTATTAGGTAGTGTGAGATAATTGGGCTTGCAGAAAGCATTCGAACTCAGTTCCGATAATATTCATTATTGCGATCCCGGCCCACTCTGCGTCATATCTTCTGTGTCACGCCACTTAGTGGTACTAACTGACCTGAAAACATATTATTGCAGTATGAAAAGTCATTAATATTCATCTAATATTGTTCATTACACTGCCCTCAATTATAAGTCATGCCACGAGTTGTATGTATTAAGACTGTTTCACGAATTGCAAGATGAATATGCCCAATAAAATGTATTTAAATGCTGTATTATAATTACTAATCTCTTAAAAGAAACATGTGACACGAATATATACATCAGCTGCCATCAGTACGGCCTACAAGATTCTGATATTAATGCTCCAATTTTTTAAGATATTAGTAATGTCAGAAATCGGAGTATCTGCTGTTAATTTATAATTTCGTTCAATACAAAATTTGTCAAACTGATTCCAAACATATTTCCCGTTGTATTCAGTGTTCTGAGGTTTCCCTCTTCGAATTATTTCAGTATAAAACGATTCACTGAAGCTAGAGTCAGCCATTTTTGACATTTGAATAGCGGCTTTGTTGCGTCAACTTACGTCAGCTGTTTCTCTAACCTGATCATAACATAAGAAAACAGAGGAGGTGCCAACTGAAATTCAGAGGAGATACAATGAAAAGTGATAAATATTTCGCGAACCAAGGCGAAATTTGAAGTTGAAATTTGAAATTATTATGCATATGATTGGTGATTTCAATCAAGTGCGGTATGAGAGGAATAGTAAGTACAAGTATCTTATACCCCTAATAGCCTATATATTCCAAGAGAAACGTATGATAAGGTGCTCCTGCTTTAAGACATAGATAAGGAAAGTTAATTTGAGTAAAGATGGTTGAGGCGATATTGTTTAGAAGAAGCCTCCTAAAATAGTTAAAATTTGTGTTTATAGTGGTGGCAGAAAAAGCCCCCTAAAATTGTGAATCATTGTCCTAGTGGGCAATGATAGAGATCCTCAATTGTTTTGGCTTGTTCATGTGTTATTGGGATTGGCGTCATGTGGAAATCGCAAAGTCCGCGAATAATTTGAAAAGTTATCGACATATAGTGTTTATTGGAAGAACATTGTGTTTTAAAAGTTAACAGGAGTAACAATGCAGAGAACTAATATCTATATAATTAGTAAGGCTGCATCAAAAGATAGAAGAAGATCAGGAACTCGCAAAATTACGTAGTCCGTGTTCGGGTTGTGTGAACCCCGCAGGGCTTGAGACAAAGGACGCCAATCCAGAATATTTGTATTATTGTTTGTGACGAAAAGGAACAATAAATAAGTATATTAAAAATATAAAAAGGAAATTTAATCATCCTTGTAAGGCGTAGATGTATACCACGCCCTGAGGTACGTCGAGAAATTCGATGAAAAGTATTTAGAGTCTCATAGCTGCATTAAACGTAAATAACTGTCTCAAACGTCGCATCAACAACGTGTAGTAAGAAGGAAGCGCAAATAACCGTCCCATGGTTTTGGAAGTTCTTGATTGAACCATTAAGGCAATAACTGCAATTTGTACATAAAATAGGGCCCCAGATTGTATATTTTGCAGATTAGCGAAATACCTATGTATGGTAGCACTAGCCCCAACCATTAGTTCAATAACGTCCATAGATATCAATTTATACTTCTCAGCATGTACCTTCACTAACTGCTGTTTGTTCTACTCCATTCTTAGTGTTATTTCGATCGCAGAAAGTAATGAATAAGTAAATAAAGTGCACCTCAGACGGCTACACAAATCAAAGATAGTGCCTCATAGCTCAGTTGGGAGTATCTACCTGCTGTGCGAGGGATACCGAGTTCAATTCTTAGTTGGAGGTATTAAATTTTGCTCTAGCCAAGAGTGTTACTATCCTCTGCAGAGTCTGGAAGTGTGAAGGTGTACGTGTGTGCTTGTGTGTAAACCTGCGTGTCCTTCGTCGATGTAGTGCTTTAGAGATCCTTGGTATTTCCACTTGCATTGTCTGAGTTGGCGTAAGCAGAAATTGAATCAGCTACTTTTGATGATAGGTTCAAATACTCATTTATTAGTTTGTTGTGATTACTCTGCAACTTTGAGCACCTGAATGAAGATTTGGCATCCTGTCAATTTCTTATAAACTTGTTATGAAAAAATAATTTGTTAGATCAATAACTTGAATATGTGGAGGGAGAATATCAAAATGTGTATATTAAAAATCTGATGTGTTGCACTCATATGACTTTCCCTACTCTTGTACTAACCATTGTTACAAACTCTTATCCCCATATCTTCTTCGTGTTACCTGAGATAAATATTTGCATAAATTATCTTATTGCTTATTTCCCTGTAGGTACAAGGGGAATATGAAATACAGCAGGCTTTGAGAGATAGTCAAATCTTTTAAGCATTTAAAATTTTGTTCTCTTTCCACGGCTAAATATAAAAACTGAATAATGATGTTCCATTTGATGTGCGTTTGTTTTCTGAAACTTACACAAATAACAAGAATATCTCTGCAAAGTTCACTCTACAAAACATTTATTTGGACATAAATTGTGTGTTTTAGCGAGATCTACATTTTCATAGTAAGATTTTGTCAATTTTGCAATGAACAATATGAATTTAACATTTTTTTGATTATTCATTGTATTATAAGTTTGTGAAATGTGCTACTCCAGGACGATTAAATCAAGCAACATTCTGATTTAATCCTACTGGAGTATTTTATGGACAATGTTCAGAAATTTGTGGAGCAAATCGCAGATTTATATCTATTGTAATTGAAAGAAATTCTACAAATGATTTCCTAAATTGAATTTCAAATATATCCGAACTGTCTCTGACGGTTTACCAGTTATGCAAAAGGTATCAAGAGTAAATAGGTCTACATGGGCTATAGCCAGAAAATCCAAGATATACGTTTCATTTGTCTTAAAAATGTCTTAAACATTCAATAATATTTTAATCAAAATCGTTTGAGCCATTTTCAAGAAAATAAAAATTATCCATGTAAAGGGTAGGTAGTTTAGGGTGGATGAATTTTCTTCAAAATCTTCGTGTCGCATCCTTGAAAGAGGTTAAACTTAAATACCAACTTTGGTTTCTAACCGACTTTCGTTCTTACTTTCTCTACTGGTAAGTAGGGGAAGTATGTATTCCACCCAAAAATTCGATGTCGAGATTTCACCGGAAATATATGTTTTGAGGCCCCCTGAATCCAAAAAAAAGCATTTTTAGAAAAAGGTCCGTGTGTGTGTCTGTGTCAGCCTGTCAGTCTGTGGGCAGCATAGCTCAAAAACGAAAAGTCGGTTAAAAACCAAGTTGGTATTTAAGTTTATTGTCATTCAAGGATGCGACACGAAGATTTTGAAGAAAATAGCCCCACCCTAAACTACCCTTTACATGAAAAATTGTTCGAAAAATTTTATTTCCTTGAAAATGGCTCTAACGATTTTGATTAAAGTGTCATATGTTTGAGATATTTGTATGGCAAATGAAATGTATATTTTGAATTTTCTGGTTATAGCCCCTGTAGTCGTATTTACTCTGGACGACTTTTGCATAACTGGTAAACCGTTAGAGATAGACCAAATCATGCTATACAAAAAATGTAGATCCTGCTAAAATACACAATTTATGTCTCAACAAATTTTCTTGTAGGGTGAACCATTACGGAGATATTCCTTGTTATGTGTGTGGTTTTGGAAAACTTAGAACTTTCGTGAAATGGATCATGTTGTTAATTTTTTTGTATGTTAAGTGTGCAAAGAGAACGGAATTTGAAAGCTTTAAAACATTTGACTATCGCAAAAAGCCTACTGTATTCCCATATTCCCCTTGCACTTACAAGGAAATAAGCAATAAGATAAGTTGTTCAAATGTTTATTCCGCTGAAATCCCGACATCGAATTTTTGGGTGAAATACAATACTTCCTCTACTTACGTAGTAGACAAGGTAAAAATTACAGAAGTTGGGCATGAAGTACCCCCACCTCTTGGTAATGCTGTGGTTAAGTGAGTGAGTGATTAGGGTTTAAGGGCCCATCGACAGCTAGGTCATTAGAGCCCCGTTGTGGTTAAGAAAAGCATGGGATAAATGCGCATTTTATATACCTTCTAAACTCAAGACATTTCCCTTCATCTGTTTAATGTAGCAGCAAGTCGAAGAATCTGTAAAAGTGGTTGTTGTTCTTCACTTGGTTCATTGACCCAATGAGTCACAGAGTTTTGTAATTCTGTATGTCTGTCAATAAGTGTAATTTTCTCATGACGTGATGGATTAAGAGCAAACTTCCGCGGCCATCTCTCGGAAGTACTTCTCAACACTGACTTGGCTGTCGTTCAACTTTAGCCATTCACTTAATTGCTTGTGTTGCTGCTCCTTGCAGACTTTAGCCATGTGCTTGTCGCTCTTCACACTTTTCAACTCAAGAGAAACAACGTACATTATATCCGAAAATAGGTTTAATTTTATTGAAGTAACCAGCACCCTATTGCCTGGTGCATCTAGGACACTTTGCTTACTGTTCGAGTAAGAGATAGGTCAACTTGCTGGCTATGGTAGCTTAATGGTTAGAGTAGCCGCTCGATAAGTGGAAGATCCGTGGTTCAAATCCTGGTTATGACATTGAATTTTTTAGTCCTGATTCCACCTCTTATCCGTGCTTTCTTTGCATCTGTCACTTCTTATGCCTCAGTCTCTTTCTATTCAGCTTACTCTCCAAATTCACAGAACCATATATTTGTGAGAAAAATAATTGTAAAAAATATTACAGACAATAATTAGAAGATGTGACAAAAGCTGTCTCTGCGATGACTGCAAACACATATAGCAAACTGGACTAAAAAATATACCAGGTGAGTCAGCTGGCCCTTATTCTCGAGTTTTACGCAATCCGCATTTTATACAACATGAAAACATCGACTCCATTACTAGGTTCTACCCGCGTATTTAACATGGATGTTAAACACTCGATGAAATTAGTACTAATATAGATGTTATCACATCGCTTTTTAATATATTCGTAATTAGACAGCTGACGTTTGCACTTCTGCAAATGTTCACTGGAACCAAGGAATATTACATGTTAAACGGAATGTATACCTCACACGTTACTAGATAGCTCAGTTAGAACGGGCGCAAGACTCCGAAGTAATCTGTCTGCTATGAAGGTGGTTCGAATCACCTGCATGTACTTTTTTTTTGCGGTGCAATCCTCGCAATATACAAACTATTATTCTGAAAACTGTTATTATATTCATTTTCATTGCTTTATTTGTGTTTTATGACATTTTTTGATGTTTCTTTATTGGTGTACTACAATTATGTAGTTGTTTAAACAGACCTATAGCAAGGAAATTACATTGTCAGAGTTTAACATGGAAGTTAAACTCAATTTTGCACACAATGAATTATTGTACTATTAAAAATGCAGACAACCAAAAACGATTTAAATTATAATGTCCTAAACCCACAGGGACTTCATAATTAGATTATTGTGAATTCGGTTTCCAAGTTTTGATGAACATAAAAAAAATATTTACAATGCTGTCACTCGAACCTGAGTCATTGGGGGTTAAGCGCAGAGAACCCGCCACAATCCTATTCAGCTATTTCGAAACTTCCTGAAAGCACTTACCACGTCCAATAGTAGGACTTGTATGCCTGGCGCTATGCCATAGCCGCCTCGCAAGTTTGCGTGCTTGATTTAGCCTTTTAAGACAGTTTTAATCACTTACTGGGCGTTTTAATATTATTACTTAAATGGCAAAAGCTGTTATGCGTATTAATTGAGATTCACGAGGCGTAGTTCACGCAAAAATGCAAATGAACTGTTGTTTGATAATATGTCCGTTTTGACTTTACTGGTCCATGATGGATGAGGCGGGTCTAAATTTTGCCTAATTTTTGGCAGCCATCCCTGCCCTAAGTACAATAATCCACTATTTTCTTTTTAGCTGACGTTGTTAGCGTACCCATATGATGGGTCCATTTTTTCCGAGGCGTTTACTGAATTGCGTTGCTATGTATACTCTAATAAAAAGTTTGTAAAATCGGCTGGAAACCGGAATTCGCTCTCAGTAAACGAGTCGTATGTTTTTGAGGTGTACTTTAGCGAGGAGTACGTTCTGTCCCTTAAACTACTGTTGTTCTCAATTTTGCGCATTCCTCTCTTTAAGAACGTCAAGCAATACATTTTAGTAAGCGCAAAACTGGACTAAGGCGCACATGCCGTTAGATGGGTGGCCTACCATCCAAAAAAAATAAGGCGCGGCTGACTCACCTGGTATAACAATATGACAAAAATAAGAGAATTTAAGAGAAAATATAACTATAGTATGAAAAATGACAAGAAAATACATAAAACGTTAAAAAACTCAAAATATGACTATGATCCATCAGAATTGCATAATTTTAATCACCATAAATAATATCATGCTTTGCTTGTGTTTTCCATGGAAAAAATTACAAAGAAAAACTGACTTTTCATAAACATCCGGGCCATGCAAACAATCATTTATCAGCTGTACTAAGGAAATATAATGGTAGTTTTGCTTTCCAAAACAAACATTCTGTTTCAATTTACTATAAGAACCACCCTGAATTTTCATCACGTAAAGAACTATTTATATGGTCTTCAGAACCACATTAATTGAATACGGTGGAAATAATTTAATTAGTCCTTCAATGGATCATCACAACCTATTTTGACTATGCATAATATACCGTCGCGTTGGTATAGAAGCTATGCAACGCTCAACGCCGTGCGACGGGGAGGTACGGAACTAAAGGTAACTCTGAGAGCATAGTTTGAGTGAACTGGAAGCATTCATCTGTTTTTCTTTTATTTTCTCTACTGGTAAGTAGGGGAAGTATTGTATTCCACCCAAAAATTCGATGTCGAGATTTCACCGGAAATATATGTTTAGAGGCCCCCTGAATCCAAATTTTTAGAAAAAGGTCTGTGTGTCAGTCTGTGGACAGCATAACTCAAAAACGAAAGTCGGTTAAAAAACAAAGTTGGTATTTAAGTTTAATGTTTTTCAAGGATGCGACACGAAGATTTTGAAGAAAATTGCCCCACCCTAAACAACCCTTTACATGGAAAAAGATCGAAAATTTTGATTTTCTTAAAATGACTCTAACGATTTTTATTGAAATGTCATATGTTTGAGATATTATTATGACAAATGAAATGTATATCTTGAATTTTCTGGCTACAGCCCCTGTAGTCGTATTTACTCTGAACGACTTTTGCATATCTGCTAAACCATTAGAGATAGACCAAATCATACTATACAAAAAATGTAGATCTTGCTAAAATACACAATTTTTGCCTGAATAGATGTTCTTGTGGGGTGAACCATTACGGAGATATTCCTTGTTATGTGTGTGAGTTTCGGAAAACTTGGAACTTTCGTGAAATGGATCATCGTTGTTCATTTTTTTATATGTTAAGTATGCAAAGACAACAGAATCCCAAAGCTTCAAAACATTTGACTATCGCAGAAAGCCTACTGTATTCTAACATTCCCCTTGCACCTACAAGGAAATAAGCAATAAGATAAGTTGTACAAATGTTTATCTTAATACAAAGAAGATATAGGAATAAGAGTTTGTAAGAATGGTTAGTACAACAGTAGAGAAACTCATGTGAGTGCAACACATCAGATTTTTTTTAATTCTATCGTTATCAAGCAGTTTTCTTAGTAACAATGAAAATAAGTTTTGTGTTATGTTTTGAAGAAGCATAGTTTGTGTGTAAAGGGTTGATTATAATTATTGTGTTACACGTGTTAGTATTTATTATTTAATGGCAGAGTTATTACCGTTGTAAGGAAAAGTAAATAAGAATAAAGTGACGAATTTTGCAAGAATTTGTTACAATACTTCGTGTACTGCTTAAACCACTGTAACACGCAGCCAACCCTACCGGCAATTCGGGAACACCCTGTGTATAATTCAGAATGTAAGCGCTTAGTGTTTCCAAATCACATTCTGTTAACTCCGAGCCCGGATGTAATTAATTAATTTCAAGGTGATTTCGTCATGACTGTTCCCAAAGTATCTATCGGCAGTCCAAATATCTCCAGTTTGTGCTAAGTGTTGATGTTGCGTTTTACTGTGTCGGCATCTTTGTAAACACACCGTTAGTGCGAATGGAGCAAACGAAAGAATCCATACACTTATCTGAGAAGATCCTCGGCTATTAATTGACAGGGCTCTTAGAGTTTGAGTTATGCAAATGAACTATGACTAATGGACTGATCTGAAGGAAGCTGTCAGTGAAGTTGATTACTTGAGATACATACGTAAGTGCATGTTTACAGCGCTCAGGACTGGCATGGAGCTGCTCTTATTTAACTCTGAGTGTGATACTCTTTGAGACATGAGAATATACACAAGTACAGTGCATTCTCTCTCTCTCTCCCTCTCTCTCTCTCTCTCTCTCCCTCTCTCTCCTGTTTGTCTCTGTTTCACTCTGTCTGTGCTCACTCTGTCTTTCTCTCTCTCTCTCTGTCTCTCATTCTCTCTGCCTCTTACTCCCTCTGTCTCTCATTCGTTCACTCTCCCTCTGCCTTAATTCTCTCTCTATTCATCATTGTCTCTGTCTCTAATTCTCTGTCTCTCACTCTCTCTGTATCTCACTCTGTCTCAAATCTCTCTATCTCAACTCTATCATTATCTCTATGTTACTCTCTATCTCTCACTCTGTCTCAGTCTTCTCACTCTCTCGATCTCTCATTCTCACTATCCTTCACACAGTCTCTCTGTTTCTCCCACTCTCCCTCTGCCTCTCCTATTTGTATTTCACTTTCTAACACTCTCTTCTCTCACTCCATCTCTGTTTCTCACTCACTCCCTCTCTGTCTCTCGGTCCCTCTGCCACTCACTCCCTCTCTGCCACTCACTCCCTCTCTGTCACTCCCTCGCTCTCTGTCACTCCCTCGCTCTCTGTCACTCCCTCCCTCTCTGTCACTCCCTCCCTCTCTGTCACTCCCTCCCATTCTGTCACTCCCTCCCATTCTGTCACTCCCATTCTGTCACTCCCTCTCATTCTGTCACTCACTCCCATTCTGTCACTCACTCCCATTCTGTCACTCACTCCCATTCTGTCACTCCCTCTCTACCTCTTACTCCTCTGTCTCTCACTCGCTCCCTGTCTCTCACTCCCTTTCTGTCTATGTTACAGCAATGATTTTTATTTTCTCTGCCACACAGTAGGTACTTACAAATAGTGAAGTATATATTGTATTTCACACAAACATTGAATACCGAGATTTCACCGAAAATACGTATCTTGAATCCCCCCCCCGTGTGTGTGTGTGTGTGCGCGCGCGCGCCTGTCTGTAAATAGCAAGACTCAAAATTGAAAATATGGTTGAATACCAAACTTCTTATTAAAAGTCAGCATATTCAAGGATGTTATACATAAATTTTCAAAATAGTTCCCCACTTCAAACTATGCCTTGCGTGAATATTCTGAGTATTTTCGATAATTGTCTCTAGGTTTGATTAAATTGCCATATGTTTATCTATATGTTTATGAATGAATGTTAGTATGTTTGTCCTCCATGCGCTCCCAAATCGCTTCACCGATCATTTCAAAATTTGGTCCGCATATGTATTTTTTCATGAAGATTTGTATGCTATGTATTTTACTATTAAACGTAACATTCACATAGTTTTCTCTACTCGCTTTTCTTTTGCTAATAAATTCACATATCGTTCCCTACCCGCCCTTCAACATACTGTTCATACAATATTCTATTACTGAAATAGAAATGCCACACATTACATTCACAATTTTCTCTACTCGCTTTTCTTTTATGACACACAATCACACTCGTTTTCTACTCCCTCTTTCACAAACAGTTCATACAAATTTCTATGTGCTTGATATTGAAATACAACGCATTGCATTCACACGGTTATACCTTACCCACTTTTCTTTTACGAAACAATCACATTTCTTTCTCTAGTCCCTCTTCTTTGGGTTACATACCCGAGTCTGATATTTAGGCTACGCCACTGGAACTAATTGTAATGTTTGTTTGGCAGGTCTGTACACGGGACATGTGGCAGACTACGAGTTGGTGGTGCCGATAAAGGTGACCCCAGAAGGAGAGTTCCTCTCTCACAACGTGACCCACCATCATCGGGGCCGCCGTAGTGCGGAAGCTGTGCATTATCGGCTGCCTACCTCAGGAGGAGATCCCTTGCATCTGGAGATGTGGCCAAGCGGAGAGAGGTTCCTTTCTCCTGGCTTGGTCATCGAGCGCTGGTACAGCGACAATGCGACGAGGACGCCCGCAGGTCAGCCAAGCTGCCATTTCATGGGCACGGTCCGGGGTCAGCCACGTTCTACCGTGGCCCTCTCCGCCTGCAGTCAAGGACTAGTAAGTGCAAAACTCATTACTGCACGCCTCTGCAATAGTGATGACCAAGCATAGGAATTTGTAAACTTTAAAGCCACGACCAAAGAAAATACATGTGAGTGGTTACTGCTACTTCAGGCAGTGACGTCGCAGATAACAAACCACCCCAGCTCTTGTATAGTATATTGGCGTTTGCAGACAGCTGATAGTTGTCGTCAATGATCCTTTGTATTCAGTAGAACTGTAAAAATACCTTAGACTACCGCAGATTATCATAAGTAAGTGTAGAGTACGATAGTTTTCCTAGTAGAATTGATTAAGAACCTACCCGCGTTACCTGTACGTTAGGTGTGTTGCATACCTATCGGGCATTTCCTCATAGCGTAAAACTTTGAATCTTCTCGAATCTCAGAGAGCGTATACAAAGGGCTGCTTAACCTAGGGAACGTTAGTGTCTTCAAAAACATTTGTACACTTCAGTCCAAAAACACTGAATAATGTATTTTGTAACGAAAAGAACAATTTTTGTTTTGATCACAATAATCAAAATCATAACCACAGGTTTTGGTGAGCATTATGTTTGAATTTCTCGTTAAATTTCTTAATTCCTTGTATTTTGTATTATATTTCTGTCCTTATCAATAATGCTAATGCTACCCGTAATTCTACTATTTACTACGTCGTTTATGTCCTACACCAAAACTACTGAACCGTAGTTTTAGTAGAAAGCAACTCTAGTATTGACATATGGTTTTGCTGTGGATAACTTGAAGCCAACTGCTTATGAATTTCTATGCCTGGTGATGCCAAATAGTTGATTAATGCGATAATTTTATATGTGTAACAATTGTAGGTAACGACATTTATCTAAAATAAGTCTGTGACTGAGAAATCCACTCCATGTCATACAATTAATTATTTAATTATGTGTAATTACTAAAAAAGCTCGCAAGACCATCTACTCGTATATCTTTGTCAACAATAGTTATCATCTAAAGAATGTATTTTAATTACATTTTTACAGCCTCACAAAATAACAAAGAAACATGGAGTTCGTTGATCTCATATCCGTCATCGACCACGGAGTGATAACACGCTTAACTGTGGCATTTGTTTTGTTTTGAGCGTTTTGCGTTTAGTAGGTTTATGTATGTTGGTTAGTACGAAATAACAAGGTTATGTCTACGTTACTTAAACTACTATTATTTCTTCCCAAAAAGATTTTCTCTATAAATAGTGACGAATTTCTAATGTATTGTCCAAAAAAACACGGACATAGGGCAAGTGCAACCTAAGTTGTAGGTATAAATCGTTAAACAGGAGCAATGCTGGGTATTTTAGCTAGTATCTACGACATACTATGCAATATCAAGATGTACTTTCACTTTTAAAAAAATAGCTTTCTTCATATATCTAGAATATATAGTTTTCTGCCTATCTCAATCTATTATACTTTTTAATGATTGGCAACTTGTTTAATTGCGCTTGCTCACTTTTTGTGACAGTGTAAGATAAAATCGCAACTATCCTGCCATAATTATAGAGGCCATGAAACTAGATCAACTTTCTAGACGCGGATTTTCTATCGAGTGCTGTAATTGAGTTAAAAGCGGGAAAGACGAGATTAAAATGCAGTTTGTATTTACACAGCTATCTACCTCCGTTGTTATTAAGTCAGATCAGGTTTTCGCCGACAATTTAATTGTTCACTAGATATTAGTCTTCAACTTTGAGGTAAGTGTGTTCGACCAATTAAAACAAAAGCTGATCCGGGTTTGAAAATAGGACAGAAATAATTCTTCTTTTAGTTCTCGGATCCAAGCTGTGGCATAGTTTTAGAATCACGGTTTCAGAATCAGCATTTATTAAAATGGATAATAATATATGACCATAGAATCGTTACAGGCTATGTATCTCCCTTTACTTTTACATATGCAAAGTTTTTCATTATTTAAATATGGCATTAAAATCATCATTTAAGTCGGAATAAGCATAGATAGTCCATAACAAGCATTTCGTGACTGCAACTTTTATTGCCACAGGAGACTCAGCACTGTTTAAGACCTAGAACAGATGGAAATATGATCTCATGTGGTCACTAATGAGAACAGCAAAATCTGACATTACTGGAATGGAGATTTGTCGTTTGTCCTTCACCTTGAGGAAGAATGCCTTTGTAAATTCCGCCTTTGTTGCCATTTGCTATTCTGTTTCCCGCTTATTTAGACTCATTTCCAGAGAACGTTGCACAGTAGTTTGTGGGAATGATTCTAAAGCATTATTCTTCCGCTGCTTGTTTCGTAATATGTCTGTACTGGTATGTACCGGTGCTATGGTCCTGGGTTCGATTCCTGTAGCGACCTTGATGATGCATTTTTTTTTCAGGTGTTGAATGATGGGAAGGGTAATTTCATCCTCAAATTTCCTTCGCATGATTTTCTCTGCTCATTCTTGCGCAACTATTCCTTCCTACTTACGCCAATTCCTCAATAATTATACTTCATCTTAATCGATATAAACATTTGTTGAAGTTCTTATTACAATTTCGTTGTAGATTAGGAAAATATAGTATACTTTAACGATACTGAAATATTTTAGAGCAGGTTGTTATGTGATAGGTTTACAATTTCGTTATTCATTCCTGGCCGAGAGAGAAAGAGAGAGAGAGAACCTTTTAAATTCAAACCAATAACAAGGAATGTAAATACCATACTGTAAAAATAACATGTAGAAAAATACCACAAAATAGTACATAGCGTATCTATAAGTGATACTTATCAGGTCGAGAATGCATTTTGGGAATACGAGGCCCACAGGTTCGAGTTTTCCCAAGCATTCGAGATCTTATAAGTAACTTACAGTTCGTGGTTACTCAATTATTTCTTGCAATACTTGAAAACCCCGTAAAAAGCAATAATACATCAAAATTGTTTTTCCATTAAGAAAAAATGAATTCTCTGTGAACAAATGAAAAGTTACATCTAAATTATATGGGGAAAGCCTTCTTATCCACTCTTTTGTTAATGAATTCCGAAATAGATTGTTTGAAGTAGCACATGTGTTGGTTTCTAGGTTATTTGTTTATGTAGCCGAATTGAATGTTTCGACTTCTGACAGATAGCATCAAGCAGTAAAATGTTATAAAAATGAGCGACATTGCTATTGAAGAAGCTGTGGATCTAGCATGTGTGTCACTTTTACCAGTGAAGTCGAAACAAAGGTATGTTGAAGCTTATAATGCTTTCCGAACGTGTTGCTTTGATAAAAATGTTAACAGTTATACCAGTGAGACAGTTTTATTGGCATATTTTGCTAAGATTCATTAGTAACTTACTTTTAGGTTAGTATGCTGTTGGGTGTGACATTTCTTACTAGTGCCGTAAATATTCACAAGTGGTGTGTCTTAATGACATTTACAACTTTTTTCAGTTTAACATTTATGTCATTTAAAACGGTTCCATATAAAGGTAATCTGGGTTAGGGGCATTTTGTACAAAACCTTCTTGTCGCATCCTTGGAGGATGATGAGCTTAAATACCAAATTTGCTTTTTAACCAAGTCTTGGACTTTTGGATTTTAGATTACGCTGTTTACACACACGTGCGCGCACGTAAACACACTCCTACACACACAGATCTTTTTCTGATTTTGTTTGCGGGGGAGGGCGTTTAGGGGCCTCAAAGCACAACATATTTCCGGTGAAATCTCAACGTCGAAGTTTTGAAAGGAATACATTATCTAATTCCCCTACTTAATATACGTAGTAGAGAAATTAATGATTCTTAGATTTTTTATGGTTATACTATGTAGTTTTAAACGAAAGTGAATTGGGGAATGGTTTGAAAAAAATCGGATATATTGCACTCACATGATTTTCTCTACTCTTGTGCTATCCATTGTTACAAACGCTGTTTCCTCTATCTTCGTGTTAGTTAAGATAAACATTTGCATAAATGATCTTATTGGTTATTTCCTTGTAGGTGCAAGGGGAATATGGGAATACAACAGGCTTTGAGCGATAGTCAAATCTTTTAAAGCTTTGATATTCCGTTCACTTTGTACGGCTAAGGTATAAAAATGAATAACGATCTTCCACTTGATGAAAGTTTAAGTATTCTAAAACTCATCCAAATAACAAGGAATATCTTCAAAATGGTTCACTCCACAAAAAAATTCATTTGGAGATAAATTGTTTTAACAAGATATACGTTTTTGTGTAGTAAGATTTAGTCTATCTCTTAGGGTTTACCAGTTATGTGAAAGTTGTGAAAAGTAAGCAGTACTATAATCAGACAAGTCAAAATATACATTTCATTTAGCATAAAAATATCTTAAATATGTGGCATTTTAATCAAAATCGTTTAGAGCCATTTCCGGGAATATCAAAATTTTCGAAAAATTGTCCATGTAAAGGGTAGTTTAGTGCAGAGTGATTTTCCTCAAAATTTTCGCGCTGCATTCTTGAAAGATGTTAAACTTACATACCAACTTTGGTTTTTAACCGACATTTCGTTTTTGAGTTACGCTATTCACAGGCTATTTCCAGTGAAATCTCGACATCGTATTTTTGGATGGAAAACAATGCTTCCTCTCCTTAATATACATAGTCGAGAAATTAAAAGAATGAATATGACCATAAAAACTTGAGAAAATACATATGAAAGCCTATTTTTCGTTAGAAATGTTTTGGATGTTGACAGAAGATTTAATGCGCTGGTCCTGAGGACTTATTCCGTGAATGTTACCACATTTGGTGTTCCGGCCAGTATTTCGTAATTGTTATTCATCTGGTGAAGAGGTTAATACGCAGAACGGGTTGGGCCACACAGGAACTGCGTCAGTAGGACATGGAACACGCTTCTTTGACGTCATTGAACCCGTACGCTAACGAATAGTTAATTGCTTATATTTCTCCACAACTCATTAGAAATAACTAAAGAGGTTTTGTATAATCGAAGGTAAAAGAAGTGGTTTCAACGGTAATTATGTAAAAATGGAGAAGAGAATTGTGCTCCTGAGTGGTATAAAGGTATAACCAAATTAGATTTCTGGCAAATGTGGAGATTAACAAAGGAGCTTTTACTGTTGGTTTGTGCATTGGAGCAATGGTCTGTAATTTGCGCTACATATTATTTTCTCTACTACGTATAGTAAGTAGAGGAAGTATTTTATTCCATCCACAAATTCGATGTCCAGATTTCACCGGAAATATACGCATTTTGAAGTCCCTGAATAATAATAAAAAAGCATTTTTAGAAAAACGTGCGCGCGTGTGTCTGTCAGTCTGTGGACAGCATAGCTCAGAAACAAAACGTGGGTTAGAAACCAAAGTTGGTATATAACTTTAATATCTTAATGCGACACGAAGATTCTGAGAAAATTGCTTCAGCCTAAACTACCCTTTACATGGAACATTTTTCGAAAATTTTGATTTTCTCGAAAATGGCTGGAACTATTTTGATTGAAATGCTATATGTTTAAGGTATTTTTGACAAGTGAAATGTATGTTGGGAATTGTCTGACTGTGGGCTATGTAGTCAGGTTTATTCAATTGTTCAAGGTAAGAAACATACTAATTAAATGCATATTTTGAAGATAAAGGCAAAATAATGTTAGATACCATGTAATCAATGCTATTCCTGTTTCCTCCGCCCACTTTTCGTTGTTCAAAATACCAATAATGTCATGATAATAGTCCTTTACAGTAATTAACCCTGTCTAAGGACGTCATCGTGTTAGAAAGGCCATGGGAAGCTTGCTGACCGCTCCTAGTATATAGCGAATCTTCAACAAAACTAAGAAAAAAATTGAACGCATCCTAGTATCGGTTCTACGAGGACTCAAAGAGAAAAGAAAATTTCGGGGCGTGGCTGCAGCTCCCTGCTTTACAAGTAAAGTAGTTTATACCAATTTGGTCGTACAAATACTGTCACTTTTGCTCCACCAAGGAGCATGATAAAAGAACATGGACATCTGCAAAGGTTGTAATGTTCCATTATGTGCTGGCCCTTGTCTTAGAAAGTGTTAGAAAGTTCTGGTGCTGTGTTTTTTTAAAATATTGTTACTTTGCGATGAGCTACGAGATTCTTTTCTTTCTCTCCGGGTGGTACTGGGTGAAATGAATGAACACTCGATGTAACTGCACTGTCACTTTATTTATACTTTTTTCGTCCCATAATACACTTGTTATAATTGAATTGAGTTTCGTTGCACCTATTTGTATTTTCTTGACAGTCTTTTCACTTTATTAAGTCTTTTAGACCCACGTCTATACGCGTTACAAAAACGTGTCTTCTCTGTTCAAACTCAGAGACGGTACTGACAAAAATTGGCGCCTCTTCACATGACGCTCGTTTATATTCATGCGCGTATGCGCTCATTTTATACTTTCCTACGCCAAATAGTTCCTGTAATGTTAGGGAAGCGATCTTTATCTATCCTTCCTACACTTTTAACATTAAATATATATGGTTCTTATATTTATACATATGAAATTTATACATGAAACTTAACATTTATGACGTTTTTAGACAATTCTATTTTTCTTAACAATTGATAAAATAGTAATGCATTTTCATTACTCAACTAATCCTTACCAACATGAAAAATAAATTACATTTGAAATAAATATTTACATATATGCTTTCCTTTTGGGGTCTAACCATGTATTCTGTCTCAGTTCCATGGAAAACACCTAACTGAAGGGATGAAATGAGGGCAAGAATTTATGGAAGAGTTCCGTTTCGTTTATACGAAAATGTAAAATTTTGCCTTTTTGTAATTTTACTATGATATAGTACGTACATACAATAAAGAATATGTGTATTCTGTAAATGCTTAATGTAATTTAAGATTTTTCGCTTGGATATAATATACTTCTATTACTTCCCACCCTGATGATGTTTAAAGCAGTAAAAACAAAACTTTCAATAAAGATTTGTGTAAAGTGTACCTATAAACTTTTGTTATGATACAACAGTAAACTTGTAACACTCCTTTGCACTTTGCTCTTGATCGTGGGACAACTTTTGATGTCGTTGATGACTTCGCTGTCCCAGTTGCTGCAGTCTTAACTTTAAATACCTTGGATTTCAGGGTATGTGTGATTGTTATATACTATACGTGCCAATGAGTGATTATTTAGTCTTTTGACTTTGTAAGTTGTTTTGAGGAAGGCACACTATAGTTATGGTTTAAGATATTTATATGTTAAAACAAGGAAAAGGGTTGTAAAAACCTATAGGTTTAACTGGTAACAGTATCATTAAACATTTGTCAGAATACTCAGAAACAATCACCCGTATTGTTATTCAAGAAAGCAAGAAGCACACACAAAAACAGAGATTTCAAACAACTGTCTCCAAGACAGTAAAGCACTTTAACCACTCACTAACAAGGAACACTCCTCTCGTTGAGACTAGGATTTTGTTCAGTTAGCTTACTGAGACAAACTTCTTAGAAATTGAAAACGTTCTTTCCCAAAGTGATTTGAAGCAGAAGTGGATTTCCACACATAAGCACACAGTCGTCTTATTGTGTTTCCGGAATTCTCTTGGAGGAAACTGTGAAGCAAAGCAGTAACTGCTCCAGATATACTGACAGCCTGACGCCGGTGGATTGGATTGTGTGTAACGAAGGGGGACACCTCGACACACTGCGACCCCGACATGGAGCTATTGTGGGCTACCACCCCCTCCCCCTCTCAGGGGGAAGGAATGAGGCGAACTGAAACCGGAAGGTACGTCAGAGATTGGAGCCAGCGAAGCCACCAGAGACGCATAGAAGTCCCTAACAGTTCCAGATTTTGTCATCTGGCGCACAACCGAAGTTTTACCTCCACTCAAGGAGAGGACGACAAGGCGACCCTAGTGGCCCGGGCAGCAACTTCCAGGGAGGACCAGGGAGAGTTTACAATGAGCAAGCAACTATGCCATGTGTCCGCTAACGCCGGAACCTGAAAGTGACAATGAAGGAAACGAAAAAGGAAAGAAAGGGAAAGGAAGCCGTGGAGGAGAGATGAATGCACCCTAACATTCGCCTAAGTGACATGAGGAAACCGTGGAGAAACCCATGTCAGAGTGCTTAGTCACAGGGATCCAACCCGTGACCTCCCGAATGCGGGCCGTAGACGTTACCGCCTGGGCCATCCCACTCGGTCTGACGCCGGTAGAAGCCCACATCGAGAGGTTCCCCGTAACACACCAAACGTCACGGCAAACTCCCCTCCATATGCCTGGCCCGCCCTCCACTCGCCTGATCCTTCAAGCCTAAAGTATGATTAGGAAATGAAATGACAAGGAGCCTGAACAAAACATATCCGGTATTATATGTGGTATTTCACTTCCAGCTTTAAACCACTATAAATATTACAATATTTGAAATAGGAAAAAAAATCTCAAAGATCAGTGTGTTGCACGAAGAATGGAGTTTAGAAAACATTAGGAAAATGTTCGCCTATATGTCTCCGACACTGTGCACAGCATTTTGCAGATGTCTTGGAATATTGGCAATTTCTTATGGGAGTGGCATATTATAGTTACAGTGGATTTATTGGATGCATTAGTAAAACTCGTTTTATAGTTAAATATAACTAGAATTGTGTCTGAAGGCTCAGATGAATACACTTCCTGACGGTATTGTAAATCGCAGAAGTTCGTTTCAATAAATAACGCAACTCCGTTCTTCTAAGGCAGGCACGCTATCACTGCGCTACAGGGGCGGTCATAACCAAGATTGCGTGTAGCGAAGAGAAATTCAACCTTTTTTTTTTTTTTTTTTTTTCTGTTGTTGCTCGATGCTTCCAAGAAAAAGACGTCTGAAGTGATAAAAAAGTGTCGTCTTTCAGTGCTTTTTAAGTAAGGATTTGGCTATTATTAGTAGATCATTCTAATTTGATGGTAATGTTTTCCTTGTCCAGTTTAGGCCTTTGGGAGGGAAAGCTGATAGACGGGATGTTTTTTCCGTTTCTAGTATCACTATAAAAGAAAAGAAAAAATCTGATGTGTTGCACTCACATGACTTTCTCTACTCTTGTACTAACCATTCTTACAAACTCTTATTCCTATATCTTCTTTCTTGTTAGCTGAGACAAACATTTGTACAAATTATCTTATTGCTTATTTCCTTGTTGGTGCAAAGGGAATGTTAGAATATAGTAGGCCTTGTGCGATAGTCAAATGTTTGAGATTCTGTTGTCTTTGCACACTTGACATATAAAAAATGAACAGCGATGATCCATTTTACGAAAGTTCTAAGTTTTCCGAAACTCACACACATAACAAGGAATATCTCCGAAATGGTTCACTCTACAAGAAACTTTATTGAGATATAAATTGTGTATTTTAGCAAGATCTACATTTTTGTGCAGTATGATTTGGTCTATCTCTAACGGTTTACCAGCTATGCAAAAGTCGTCCAGAGTAAATACGACTACAGGGGCTATAGCCAGAAAATTCAAGATATGCATTTCATTTATCATCAAAATATCTCAAACATATGACATTTTAATCAAAATCGTTATAGCCATTTTCAAGAAAATCAAAATTTTCGAAAAATTTCCCATGTAAAGGGTAGTTTAGGGTGGGGCTATTTTCTTCAAAATCTTCGTGTCGCATCCGTGAACGACATTAAACTTAAATACCAACTTCGGTTTTTAACCGACTTTTCGTTTTTGAGTTATGCTGCCTACACACACACACACACACACACACACACACACACACACACACACACACACACACACACACACACACACACACGGATCTTTTTCTAAAAATGCTTATTTTGGATTCAGGGGGCCTCAAAACATATATTTCCCCTACTTACCAGTAGAGAAAGTAAAAATCCAGCTCGACCTGTGACAGCAATATGACAAGGATCCCTTCTAAGACAACGCGAACGAAGCTAGCATTTTATATAAATGCGTTCTTTGCATTCGTAATTGCCTAACAAACAGACCCTAACCAGCTACACCACAAAGTGGTTGAATGAGATTGAATTCAGAAGAAGAAACGAGAATCTTTCATTCACGAAAATAGAATGAATAAAATACCTTGTTGGAGCATCTGAGAAACAAATATTACCATGTCCTCGCCACAAACCGGTCATTTGGATTACCTATGCTGTTATTTTTTTAATGAGCCCAGAGGTGTGTGTGAGTAAAGCGATATCTCTGCGGTTGGAAACGAGTTATTGGCCGCATCTTTCGCTTGTTCCGGTGTAACGCTTTCCAGCCGCTACAACTCCTGCATATTAACTAGCAGTATAGGTCGTGGACGCCAGTCAACTTCCTTACTTTATTTCATATATTTGCATTTTAATGCATGCTTTTAAAATATGCTTAGCTTTCAAGCGAGTTATTAAACACCAAAAAGTCCGTAAAAATTAAAGGAAAAGATAATAACGCATGCCAGGCACCGTAAAAAATTTAACGCCCAGATACCAAAGTACATATTTATATAATTTCTCTACCACGCGCATTGTAGATAGGGAAGTAATTAATAAAGGTAAACAAAAATCTTTGTGACCCTTGCCCTAATATCTTAATTCAGGGTCAATATTCCAGATTTCTAAATTATGTCCATAACAGCATTTATAGGTTGTACGATAAAAATAAAACAAGAATTAAAATAAAATGAAAATGTGCAATACCTATATAAATAGTTTAAAGAAAATCACAATTAATTAAATTCCAACACATAGCATAAAGCATAGATTACATAATATGTACACCACAAACATTTATAATTTTTGTATTATAAAATAAAATTAAAATATATAATCAGGAAATATATTATACCAAACGGCAATTCAACAAACCCCAACAGTGTGACAAAAACGACAAAATTCAGTCCGATTACTTTTCTATCCTTTGTCTTCTATAATTATAAATTCTCGTCATTAACACAGTATACAGCCTATCGGGCTATCATAACTCTCAACTGTTCTTCTCACTACCTTGTTCAGTCCTTTTGGTGTCTTTCTTTACTTCATCTGTCTCCCATACCCTAATTGCGACGTTACAAGCACTTGCAACGCTCACTGAATCTTCTTACGGCAACTATCTCTAGCGACGACGCACACAGATTCAGCTGGCTGGCCTCCTTATGTGCTGGGGATAACGTCACACACATATTGGAAACGATTCGGCTAGAAGTCTCAAGAACGTTCCCGGAACCCCTTTTGTTTCTGCCGCTTCGATTGTTTACGGCCATGTACACACAGTAGTCGCGTGAAGCAGCCCAGTCCTAAACACTTTTGCCCACTCGCCGTCCATTGTTTTGTGCCGAGTTCGACGTCACAGTATTAACAATTTCCAAATAAAAGTATCACAACATTTTTAATTTACAGATTATGCAATAAATATAAAATAAGACTGAAAATAAAATAAAAATATACAATCCCTACCTAAATACTTTTCCATCGCAAACATTTCTAATTTGCAAATGATGAAATAGGATTAACATTGCAAGTTAAATAAAAGCTTGTAAAAAGTCTGCGCGCACGTTCGTGTGTATTGTGATCAGTATAACTGAAAAACGTAAAGCCGGTGAGCTACCTAACTTGGTATTTAAGTTTACTATTTTCAGAAGGTGCGACTCGAAGATTTTCAAGAAAATTCTCCCGGGCAAAATTACCCTTTATGTTGAAATTATTTTGACAATTTTGATTTTCTGAGAAATGGCTCCAAAGTTTTTGGTTAAAATGTTATATGAAAATATTTTCATATAGAATTAAATGCACGTATGAAGGACAAATTTTTACTATACAAAAATATTATGTAAAATATACGTGTTTGTGGAGTTAATCATTTGTGTTATATTCCTTTTTATTGGTTTGAATTTTCCATAATGCACTTTTCTTAAATGGAAAGTTGTTTTCCTTTCTTTTTCCCTGGCTATGCAAAGAGAATGCAATTTCAATGGCTTTGCATAGCGATCAGCGTGTAAAAGATTTGACTAACCGTTAAGCCTACGGTGTTCCTGTAGGTTGGTCCCCGTTTGCAGTTGTGGTATATTACACTGTTCTCCTATGACGTCGACTGTGCCAGAAGCCAGGAGCGATGAGATCTCTATTCTCTGGGTGCGGTCGTGAGCAAGCGGATTGCATAGAATATGGAAGAGTAACACTACGCCGATTAGAATTGTTAATTTATGACTTCACGCTTTATAACATACTTGTTCAAAGAATCGCCCCGCAAAGTTGCATCAGATGGCGCTAGAACAAGCCACCTTCTTCGTCCACTGTTTATTTGCTATAACAACGTACGTTTTACGATCGTGTACGTCAAGATAACAATTAGACATTCGAGCATCGCTCTTTGTTATTTTCATGTACCATTTCTTACACATATTATTCTAGGATTCTTTAAACATATATTAACATCAATTCCCAGAAAATAATAATTAATTTTTATACATGTATAAGAAATGTGAACTCTCTCATTTGTGACAAAATACTTGCATATGGACCATTAAATCAAGATTGCTTTCTGTTAGATAATTTTTCAAATGATCCGTCTCACAATTTTTATTCAACAATAACCAAGATTAACCGACCTCAACAGATAGCAATTGTGATTTCTGATCCTCAAACTGGCTTTACTATGAAACCGAAATTATGACAATATATATATATATATATATATATATATATATATATATATATATATATAATTTGATAATGGAAAGAAACAAAAGGAGATTCTAGTCAATAGTTAAGGGGAAGACGTAATAAAGCTGAATATGTTAAAGTCTCAAGAATGGAAGCCTAGGTAGATTTAAATGAGTGATAAGGTTACAATTGTTGTTTGTACGAAGCCATAGTGATTCCGCGGGCTGATTCCTATCTTTCCATGACGTGCTCTAAAGTTAGCCAATGGAAATCGCTTCCTTCGTGTTGCTCACGCAAAAACAAATGCAACGCAACACACACTCGTCTTGAATCGAGCCGAGAGTACACGTCCAATTTCTGAGTTGTACGTAAGCTAGCGCGTATACATAATTCGGCGGTTGCTAAAGGGTGACAAAGTTAGCGTTATAACGTTGTAGTTGAAGTTACAAAGTTACATTCTATTTAAATATCGTCGGCAGTTCTCTACAAATCTGGAAATTTACAAATAAAGTGAAATGTTGGTTAATTCTTCGTTTGGTTCCATTCCTATAACTTACGCACACCCTGCAGATTAGGACCTCTTGCTAGAGCTAGTCCGGACACCAAACACGAGATCTTATAGGTCTTAAAGGCGACGTCTTCGACGGAGAGGAACGTTTGCGTCAACTACACCTGCATTGTCATCCTTGTATGGGAGATTCCATTGTAATGAAATCTGCCTTTCGGTTGTTGCCTGTAAGAACTTGGTTCCTGGTATTTCTGTGATGATGGGAGTTATAGTCTAAAGTTTAGATGCCAGAAAATTTATCGTTTGCTCTACAATTCTCTCCACTTGGTAGAAGCTGAGACATGTTGAGCTTAGTTTATAAAGTGTCTAGAAAAATGAACACTAGAAGCTAGTCGGCTAGTCTATAATTGCCATTTGGCAACAAATATGTTTAGTCCAAGTTTTAAAATACTTTGACAGTATCCTTTTTACTTTCTCTGCTGATAAGAAGGAAGTATTGTATTCCACCCAAAAATTCGATGTCGAGATTTCACCGAAAACATATTTTGGGACACCTGAATAAAAAAAAAAAAAAAAAAAAAAAAAAAAAAAACATTTTTATAAAAAGGCTCGCGCGCGCGTGTGTGTATGTATGTATGTGTGTGTTTCTCTCAGTCTGTGTGTCTATGGACACCATAACTCAAAAACGAAAAGTCGGTTAAAAACCAAAGTAGGTATTTAAATTTAATGTTTTTCAAGGATGCGACACGAAGATCTTGAAGAAAATAGCCCCACCCTAAACTATCCTTCACATGGAAAATATTTTGAAATGTTTGATTCTCTTGAAAATGGCTCTAAGGATTTTGAATAAAATTTCATATGTTTAAGATATTTGTATGACAAATGAAATGCATATCTTGAATTTTCTGACTTTAGCCTATGTATTCCTGTTTACACTGGATGACTTTGGAATAACTAGTAAATTTAAGACGTAGACAAACTCTTACTCTACCAAAACTGTAGATCTCGCTAAAACACGCAGTTTGTCTAAATAATTTTTGTAGAGTGAACCATTTCGGAGATATTCCTTATTATGTGTGCCACTTTAGGAAAGCAACACTTTCGTGAAATGGAACATCGTTGTTCAGTTTTTTATATATGTTATGCGTGCAAAGAGAACGGAATCTCAAAACTATAAAAGATTTGACTTTCGCTCAAAGCTACTGTATTCCCTTGCACCTACAAGGAAATAAGCAATAAGATACTTTGTACAATTGCTTATCTCAACTAACACGAAGAAGATGCAGGAATAAGAGTTTGTAAGAATGGTTAGTTTAAGAGTAGAGAAAGTCATGTGGGTGCAACGCATTAGATTTTTTTATTTAGGGGCTTAAAACACATTACCGGTGAACACTCGACATCGAATTTTTGATCGTAATACAGAAAGTAAACAGCAAATAAAAGCATGCTTTTCTACTTTCAGGCGCGAATCCCTTTAGGTGGGACCTTTACCACAGTTTTTCTTGAATGTAGGATATACATTTTACTGGGATTCGAGCCTACGACCTGAAGCGTAAACCCACACCGATGTGGGAGAATAAATCAGCGTCGAGCAACAGTAAAGGAAATGAATTAACAATGGAATAAAGAAAGTTCTGAAGATTCCGTCGACTGAACGCAGCAGTATGAAACAAGCTCGAATCGCGTTGTAGATATGAAAACGAACAAAAGTATGAAACAGGCGTAGGTAGAAAGGTACAATCGACAGAAGACTGAAAAACCTGTGTGTGGGACGGGGGTTGAGAACTAGTCAACATTCAAAGCGTATTCATTCGTTTTGGGAGTAAACGAAAAAGAAACCTACGTTTGCGTGTGTGTTCTTTTACTCGTAACTACATATTCCTTATATAGTTTGAACGGCCCTGATCACGATCTCTGCTCACCTGTTTTTCTTATCAAATCAACGACCGAGGGCTGCCGGAAGAACAGGAAGAGCCCTTTCTTTTTTCTTTTTTCTATATAGCATTAGATCCTTGGGTCCTATCGCGCATTAGACAGCATGGCTATAAATTCCGATGTCGAAGCATTCGCATTTTTATCCAGTTAGAACTAAGAAAAGAAAAAATTGAATGCTTGAGAATATTAACAGGCTTGTTATAGACCATTAAATAACTTTTATCTATAAATACAATATTTCTTCTTTTTGGGTGAAACAGCTCGAAGAGTCCAGCTAACACCACAATAAAATTCACTCAGTCCGGTCTTCAGCCTTCTTCTTCCATCTCTCAAATCCTACTCGATACCATCCAAGCGTGCAATATATTGCATATACAGGCGATGTAGTTATAATAATAATTACTTGGAAATTCAAAGTAATGAAAGAAACTTAAGAACAAATCAAACAACACAAAATAAATAAGACTTAAAATAAATGTAGAGAAAATTGTCTATATGAATACATCCAAAACAAAAATATGAGATAAGGAAACCTAAAATATGATTAATTCTAATGAATATAATGAATACAATGAATTTAAATATTTAGGGACACTGGTAACATGGGATGACAGCGATAGAGACATAAAAGCCAGGATTACTGCAGGGAATAGATGTTTATATGCACTATCGAAGGTGTTCAGAACAGAATATCTTTCCAAACAGGCAAATTTACAAATTTACAACACAATAATTAAACCTATATTGTCATACGACTGCGAGACATCGACCACAGCGATGGGAGAGAATTGTACTAAGGATTTACTAATCAGTTAAGGACCAAAATGGTTGGAGAACTCGTAGTAAGCTAGAATTAAAAAGACTACCAGAAACCCAATATTGTAGCTTGTATAAAGCATAGTAGACTTCAATGGGCTGCCAATCTGATAAGAATGGAAGACACAAGAAGTATTAAGAGGGCTTTCTCTGGAAAACTAGAAGTGAGAAGAGATAGAGGTCGGCCAAGGTTGAGAAATACAAAATATATAGCAACCGGCTGCCCTGTGATTTGCCTGTACGCGTCCTCGGCGTTCCTCGGCCACTGCCACTGTCATAGAACAGGGCAGATCAAACCATACAACATTTTTAAAACTGCTTTAAAAGACTTTATTTAAAGGAGATACTGAAGCTGGCCACTGTCTTTGTCGATGCATTTTTGATACCTCTTTAGGAAACTATCCATCACTCGCGGTGGCTCACGTTGAGAAAAGCTGGCAATTTCCTGGTGGATATTTTGTTTTAATACTTCCAGGGTGTGTGGGTTTGTCTTGTACACTTTATGGTTTAAGTTACCCCAGAGATGGAAATCACAGATCACCTGGAAATCTTTCTGCAAATCACACTTTCACTTGGCTAGGTGAATCATAAATAAATACACGCTGTGCAGTAGAAAACAAATGCTGAGTCATAATACACTTTGTTACTAAGTACAGGACAAAATAATAAAACACAGTGGCAATAACTCAATCACACGATATCACTATCAGCTCTATACTGCACTTTCAGAGCAGAGGAAAACAAGTCAACCGCGTGACCTTGTGTACAGCAGCTGCGTTATCATGTTTCCGGGTCGCAGTGGAAAAACACCGCGCAGCGGTTCGGATGTGTTTGGGTCCCTCTGTATTTAGCACAGCATATAAAACTATATGTTAGGTTATTCAGGAAAAAATTTAGTGCCTCTAGCTTCAAATTCCTACAAGAAAAGTGCACTTGAAATACGAGGTATAACACATTTTTCAGAATACATACTGTGCTTTAAGCACTTTTGTGTGGAATTCTGTGAATGTAATTTATTATACAACAGTTAAATGCACTAATGGTTAGACTATGATCACACCAAATTTCAATTTATTCTAGTGATTAGTTGGTGGTGTGTTTAAATTTTAATTAACCTCGTCGGGGTAAAAACAACCTCCCAGTGTGCTTAACGCACTATAACTGTGATGGTTATAACAGTTACCCAAAATAACTGTTGCCGCATCCCTAGTTCTGATGCTGTGTCATCTTTGTTTTGGCATCTAAGTGGACGTCCAGTTGGGAACCGCTATCTTGAAACAACTACGAGCGTTTGTTTGCTCGTCTGTGGTAAGTGGGTGTGAGAGGCTGATGAATAATGTAAAGACTGGTAAGGTCTGTTTCATTCATGAGTAGGTTCGGCTTTCCTTCCACGTAGCAGACACCTAAAGTGATGTTCTTTTATTTGTTTTCACCAGCCAGTCACGGTACATCATTTTGTATATAACGGCAACGTGCCAGCTCGGAAACATTCAGATAGGTACCTAATAGAGCAAGAGCCCATGACTGCCAGACCTTCCCTACTTCATAAAAGCTGAAAGTTTCTCTGCGCATGCTCCCAACACAGGTAGCAATCACGGAGCTACTATGAACTCTACATCATCGTGGCTTTGGAAGGTAACAAGTAGCAAAGAAGTTTAAAATACCAACCTTAATTCGTCAAAGTATGTGTAAACTCTGTTTTGTTTATATTTTCTTAGCTGAATTTTATGTATGTTCCTTGGGTGAGTATTACAACATGATTCCTTAACAGCCGGGCAGTTTTGACAGTTCTAACACCTGGCCAGAAAAACTCAATTAAAGCGTCTCTCATGATAATTAAAACTGGATCACCTTTATTTTACAAACTGCAGAAACAAATATTAAAATGTATGATAAAAAACATACTTATTAAACTATCCGTGTGGATGTATATTACCTCGCGCTCACACCTACATCTACTCTTTGCGTTCGGAGAGTCTGTGGTTCAAATCCCGGCTGTGGCATCTGGTTTTTCAGTTCCAATTCTACCTCTATAACACAGCAATTTTTATTTTCTCTGCTGTTGACCTAAGTATTGTATTCCACCTAATAATTCGATTTGGGATTTCACCGGAAGTACACGTTTTGAGACTCCCTGAATTGAAAAAAAAACCACACATACATTTTTAGAAAAACGTCAGTCTATCTCTGTGATGCTGTAAATTTAAGGGCGCTCAATTACTTGGTGATCAGCGCCTTTATAAAATGGATCATGGAAAAAGCCAGAGCTATGGTTCGTTATAAAATAAAAATCGTATCGACACAAATATAGATAAATATTCTCAACTGAGGCAAAACCAGAATAAAAACAAATTTATAAAAAGGTTCAAAAGGCATGAAATCCCATCCATGATTCTAGTTCTTCTTAATTGATGTTTAGCATAGATAAAAAAACTTCAACACTTTCGACCGCTTGTTTATCGTCCGCCAAAACCTCCGCAACTGTAGAGAGTCCCGAATGTTCGCCAGGGAAACAGCAGCACGTGACGGACGGACAAAAGGTTGTCGCAAACCGGACAAAGAAGAGCAGCGTCGCCTTTAAAAAGTGGCCAATGCGTAATAGCCAAGGTCATGTCGCGATGAGATACACGAGAGGAGGTTACCCAGTTATGGGAATTTCCTTCACTGCTTTTAGTTTATTTCTCTGGTGTGTGTAGGGAGGGTCTCTCCATTGGTTAGACGCTGGCTTACTGATCCCAAGGTCGGGGTTCAACCCCCGACTGACGGCTCTTAATTGCGCTTAAAAGTGACAACTCCATGTCAGTAGAATTTCTGGCATTTAAAAGAACTCTTGCAAAACGAAATTCTGGCACACCGGTGGCACTGATATCATGCTGGCAATTGACAGCGTCGTTAATAAATAAAATATTTGAAATAGTTTGTGTGTTTGTGTGTGTGCGCGCACTGTTCAAGTAAAAGCATAAAAAGAAAGAATAACTTGTAAATCTTCCCTTTCATTACTCTGTATACTTGTTCTATATTTCTAATGATAACGGATATTCCTGACCTGTGTTACCAGTTTCTTTGTAGAGCGGTGTAGCAAAATGTACGTAAACAAATGCATGAAAGGAAAGAAGCAATTTTGCCGATGTTGGAAATTAAAGACTACCCGTTAATATTGCCAGAGCTTTAATTGAGATCTTTATACTCCAATCTAGTTGCACTTATTTTAGTAATTTGCTCGTACGTGCTTCTTCTCTACGTCTGTAATCATATTAGCTATAGACTAGTTTGGAATTTTACTGCTCTAGATTACTATGCAAATTATACAGGACGAGTAATAACCACAAAGCTAATTCCAACCAGATGTTTACATAACATTTTCTGCATACGTAAGAGCATGTAGAGAGCCACTTGGAATGTCTTTAATAACTATCATCGCGAGTGCCTCAAGTTTTTGTGACAAATTCCAAATCGTTCTTAAAAATAGTTGATTAAAACATTATGCTATCATCATCGTCATTAGCGGCTGTGGGAATACAGTGAATGGTGCCAAAAATCTGCGCACTCAAGGAGACACAGGCAAATTAACTTGTAAAAAGTACTTGGTCTGGTTACAGAGGTATACTTTAATGTCAAATTGCGTGTACACCCGAAATCTATTTAAGGTAAAAATAACTAATTTCTATCCATGTTAATTGAAAATAAATGAATATAATGTTTTCAACGTGCCCCTCTTCATTCTCTTGAAAAACAGGAATTAATTCTATTCTAGAGGAAAATTTAGTGATGTAGCTAATATTTTTCTAGTTACAAATATAATTCAGCGCTGAGTAGGCTGCATTTAGTTCCTAAAGAAGCCATTTTCTTTACATAAAGTTCCTTTGTTCTGGTTAGAGAAATCTATTTGTTTATATTTCTCAGTAATTTTATGTATATGAGGTTAAATTTTCTCACATAAATATGAAATGAATATAACAACCACAACGATTTTTCTACTTTCTCTACTACGTATAGTGAGGAGAGGTATTCGACCCAAAACTTTGATGTCGAGATTTCACGGAAATATATGTTTTGAGGTCCCCTGAGTCCACATAAAGCGTTTTAGAAAAATTACCGTATGCGCGCGCGTATGTGTGTGTAATTGTGATGATGTAATAGGATCGAATTTACATTCAAAAGATATTTTTTCTGGATCTTCAATATATATAAACTTAGATAATAGGTAAATTCTGTTTTATGTTAATTTATGTTGAATTTGAATTTTAAGTACAAAGACTCAAATGTTAATAAGGAACGAGAAGACGTGTGTGTGTGTGTGTGTGTGTGTGTGTGTGTGTGTGCGTGCGTGCGTGTGTCTGTGTCTGTGTGTGTCAGTCTGTGGACAGCATACATCAAAAACGAAAAGCCGACTAAAAACCAAAGTAGGTATTTAAGTTTAATGTCTTTCAAGGATGCGACACGAAGATTTTGAAGAAACTTCCTCCACCCTAAACTACCCTTTACATTGAAAAGTTTTCAAAATGTTCATCTTGAAAATGAGTAACGATTTTGATCAAAATCCCATTGTCTTATGACAAACGAAATGTGTATCTTGAATTTTCGGGCTGTTGCCCATGCAGTCCTATTTTTTACTCTGGATGACTTTGCATAACCAGTAAAACGCAAAAGATAGACCAAATCTTACTATACAAAAATGTAGATATTGCTAAAATGCACTATTTATGCCTAAATAAACTTTTTTGTGAGCGAACCATTTCGGAGATATTCCTTGTTATTATTTGTGTGAGTTTTGAAGAACTTATACTTGTCAAATGGAATGTCTTTATTTAGTTCTTATATGTTAAGCGTGCAAAGAGAACGGAATTTGAAAGCTTTAAAAGATGTGACTATCGCTCAAAGTCTACTGTATTCTCATATTCTCCTTGTACCTACAAGAAAATAAACAATAAAATAATTCTTAGAAATTGTTTATCTCAACTAACACGAAGGAATAAGCTTGTGTAAGAATGGTTAGTACAAGAGTAGAGAAAGTCATGTGAGTGCAACACATCAGATTTTTAAATAAAACATTTGTATTCCAGTTTTCTCGACTGAGCAGTAAGAACCAAGCATGTATTCATATGTGAAAACACTAATACAGTGAGATGTGTTGCGAATTGTGTGTACGATTTGGAACAGGACTGTACTACACTGTCATTTCGCGAACCAGATTTTGTATCCCGCCGGTCGAATTTGTCTGACGGCTCCGTCTTATCAGCTCATCTTGACAGCTGGTTCTGGAACTCTCCCCTTCTTTGTATCGGCTTGTCACTTCAGTCTTATCTTGATAGCCTGTCTAGATCCAGGCCGGCCGTATGTATGCTGGACCTCTGACAAGCATCGCCCACGCCGCTCTGCTTCGCTGCACATGGAAAATAAAGTTATACCTTTCGTATCTATGTATCAATCTAATTAGTGTGTCTAATTATTATATACAATGTAGTAGGTCACTAAAACTTGCACAAGCCGTTTGTTCTTATTTTATACAGGGCGTACTCAAAGTCCCTTTAACTTCCCTCAATTCAATGCTAAGTGGAAGGGACTAAATCAGGCATGTGCACCACAGAAGAGGTAGCGATTGAACTGTCCTTACCCACCCTAGATACCCTTGCCGAGTGACGCAGGTTGTTTGGATACAACACGTACACTGATGTTTCTTTCCACCTGCACGGTGGGAATAATTTCTATGCTGTTATTAAGTAATTTGTTTATATTAAACATATTCTACATACAATAATTATTAGATAATCTTGAAGTTTATAATCTTCCTTTATCTTACGTTGTCCTATGATTAACATCCTAAATTGTTTCACTTTCACTATAAATAAAGCAGTTCCATTGCTATTTAGCCAAAAAATATTTTAAAACTAGTTGATTAACACAAAAGAATCTTTGGTTTTAAACTTAAGGATATGTTCAAACTCTGAAATACAAAATACTATAGTTTATATTAAATAAACTAATAAGAAACAAGCCCCTAAACATATATCGTACCTTATATGTGTTTACATATATAAGTATTCAGAAAGTACCCTTAGAAATTCTAAATAAGTTTGCTTTAAACGCCTTACGTTTGCAAATTGAAGTTCCCATATTAAACAGCAAACCTCCTGTTTTTGTAACTTACAACAAACTCTCTCTACCACTCTTCGTGAAACAGCCATACTCGTCACTGAATGAGGTGTGTGGGAACCTGAATAGCAGTGTAGGGGAGGGTTGGCAGGTGGAGTGAGGCAAGAATGTTTCAGTGGAGTGGTCCAGTTGAGCCGATTTTGCCCATGCCTGGAATAGATGATGCTCAGCTCTTCCAGATTAAGTGAGCAGGGAATCTATTAGCTCATTTCAAACTTGGGATCATTTAATATCTATAAAACGCCTATTTTAGAGCCCATAAAGTACTACCACTTTCAACCACCGGGGGGAGTAAGTCGGTTATATGGCCGTAAACAAAGGTGCACTTACATTTAACTTTCTAATGCACAGCGTTGTCATTTGGCAACAAATATACTTTAGTCAAAATTTTATAATACTGCTACAGTGTTTTTTGTTGTTTTGAGATTCTGGTGACATTTTGTAATAACATAAAGGAAGCTATTAGTATCATAAATGTATCAATTTATTTCAGTATGTAGTTTTTTCTTTTTCAGAAGTCAAAATCCATACAATTCGAGTTCAGTGTAACACCATCTTTATCCACAGGTACCATCTCACTAGTTATTTTACGTGGGCCCTCCCCATCCTTTAGTACAGCTACATATTGCAATCGCTGGCATTACACTCATGATGTTCAACCAGTCCATTTTGTCTGGCCTTTAACAATCATGCCTATATAAATTAGTTCCTTTAAAGTGTCTGTGAGAGAAACCGGTTCAGGCATGAGAAGGGTAGCGTATATAGCAAAATAATTCATGTAATACAGGACAGAAGCAAAATAAAGAAAACAATCTCGTATATTAAATCTTTCTCTACCCATTTTTCAGCAAACTATTTTTACCAAAGTTTATTGCTCTATCTACTCCACATTGATCGATATAAACATTTGCATGCCTCGGACCCAAATGACCTAGTTGTCGACGGGCTCTTAAACCCCTCTCATTCACTCAATCACTTGATCAATCGATCGATCAATGTCACTCATCAGTCAATCAATCACTTTTTACATGCAAGGGGAGCGAGAGAGATAAATTTCTAACTGAGAAACATTGAAACATTCAAAAATTCAATCACTATCAAGGAATATCTCAGAATGGTTAACCCCAAAGAAATTTTGCGCATTTCAAATAAATTGTGTGCATTAATGAGATCTACATCTTTTGCATTACAAGATCTTTCCTAACAGTAACAGTTATGCAAGAGGACTACTCCGAAGGCTGTTCCCAAAAAATTCAATGTATATAATATTTGTCAAGAAATATGTTAAACATATGATATTTTGATCAAAATCGTTAAAGCTATTTTTAACAAAATAACATTTTTCAAAAGAGTAGTTTGAAAGGGGGGATATTTTTAACATTTTCGAGCTTAAATACTAAAGTTTGTCTTAATCTTCGTTTTTGAGTTATGCTATTCTTAAACACACAGATATTTTTTTCTAAAAATGCTTTCCTAGATTCAGGAATCTCAAAACGCGTATTTACAGTGAAATTTTGGTATTAAATGGCAGCCCTTCTTTGTAGACTGTAGAGAAAGTAATAAAGATAACTTCGGAAGAGCTATTAGTGGAGCAAGCCGTGTTGTGCAGTGAGTTAGGACATTTAAATCAAGAGTGACAAGACTGTTAACAAGATAAATTCATAATGAAAAATATAATGTCCCCCACTTATCGAACGGAGTTACTTAATCACCCCGATTTTGTTTTGTTTCTTTCTTCATCTGAGCGCTCAAATCCCAGACAGTAGTTTTTGCTTTTGCTGCTAGAACAGTTTAAATTCTCAGAACCATATGAGGTCTGCCACTCATAAACAGTGTATGCACCACATCATTCAACTGAGACTGTGCGACCTGACAGGAATCCTGTTTTAGAGCCTTAAGCATTGCTATGAGATTGGGAAAGTTAGTAAATTATTACTACAAGATGACTCAATGCATTCTACTTCATGATAAAGAAAATCACAGAAATTTACAAAGCCCCACTGCAAATTCCTTTAATGACGTATGATGTCTTAACTGTGTAGCATTGTACAAACTTAGGTTTCCAAAGTTGCAGAAATAACAATGACATAATATGAAATGCCAAAATATTGACATTATTTTGACATTACATAGAAAGACACTATTGCACGAGTACCCAACAAACGAGCATACGTGTTATTTCCCCCCTCCACTAACCAAGGCAAGGAGATGTTGTTGTAGTGTTTAACGCCCGCTTTTACTACTACGGCACCGCAGGCGGTGACACTGATGATACATGAAGATGGAGCACCGGTGGAATGAGATGGCGGGGGAAACCGGAGTACCCGGAGAAAACCCGCCCTGACGCCGCTTCGTCCACCACGAATACCACATGCGGGTCCCTGGGATCGAACCCGGGCCGCCTAGGTGGTAGGCGAGCGCGCTAACCGCTCGGCCACGGCGCCGCCAAGGCAAGGACAGCCAGACCTAGAAGTCAGAGGCGGATGGCGCGGAGTATCGTAGTACGCACAATTGAATGGGAAGGCTAATATTTTTGTTTTCGGAATGAAAACGATAAAGTTAAATGCTTGATTTGTAAGACTTAGTTGCAAATTTATACCATTTCCCTTGCTTACGTTCCGTGTTCACGATAAACGTTATTCTCCTGGAAAAATACAACGAACTTTTGAAGCAATTATTTTGCATTTTTGAAGTTTCCATGTAATCAGGCATCACACAAGCTGCAAAATAATAAACTACTTGCATTGCAGAATTCCTCGACCGTAAAATGTTCTGAGAAAGAAGGGTGGGAATTATTTAGGTCTGTGCCCTGCTGTGAGTATCCGAGATTGCGTTTTTTTACATCTAGTTTAATGGCAGTCTTTGGCTCCACTTATATCTGCGAACAAACATTTTCAAGAATGAACTACATTAAAAGTGAATATCGCAGCAAGATAAGTGAAAATCACCTTTCTTATCTTTTGAGACTGTGCACTTCTTCTGCACCAAATATTGAAGACCTTTTTAAACTAAATCGTGCCATTAAATAATCCTCAGAAACATCGTGGATTAATCTGAAGTAGAATATGAATGTGTACGCCTTTGGTTTCCTGTACATAAGAATGACCCGCCTCTGAAACTTAGTAACCACGGATAAACGCATCATTTTTTCCCAGCGGGTGGAAAGAAATGATTTCAACCTCCCCAACTTGCCTCGGTTGAGCACCGCTGCACTACTGTATTTGACTCGGGAGTTTAACTATGACCTTGTGGTTGACATAGATGAACCTGAAATAAACTACTGTTGTTTATTGCTCTCGTGTTGACGTTTTACACCCTGCTTCATAATTGTCACCTTTCTTTCACGGTGCAATAAATATTACGTGAAAGAGCATCACTAATACATTGCACTACCACATCAAACAAAGTAATTATGATCACACTTTCAATAATACCAGTAATGAATTGTGTTTATTGGAGACTCAAGAAACCATACGATGTAATACTGTGACAACACTGGCACTGCTTACACTCCAACTGCCTTGTAGACAGTAATTTTGAACTGATGTTACTCTGTTTACACCCTACCAAGAAGTTTCCCACTCCACAGCGCGATTACGCGTTCAAGGACAAAGACATTCTCCTGAGCAAAGGATAGTAAGTAGGTTCGACGCATTCATTTATTTTTCCAACTATATTAAGACACAAAGCGACAATTGTAACTTAAATTTCAATATTCAATGAACCATTCTGTATCACTTGGAAAAAATAAGCAAAGGTAAACTATAAAAATATAACCCTCAACGCATCAGATGTTTTTCTTTGGCCATGCATAGGCATAAATTCAAAGCTTCTAAGGATTTGACTATCGCACAAAGCCTATGCATTCCCATATTCACGTTGCACCTACAAGGAAATTGGCAATAAGATAATTTCTGCAAATGTTTAAGTGTCTGTAAGGATACTTTGTGCAAGAGTATATTAAGTCAAGTGAGTTCAACACATCAGATATTTTGTATACTTTTGTTAGCTTGTCACATGGAAAATTGTCATTTAAGCCACTTCTATTCGTATTTCATCACTTCTTTCCAAGGGGCAAATTTCTATTCCATATATTAGACACAGTTTTCTAGTTTGGTTCTGCTTTCATTCTTAGAAGTGGCTATATGCACCGATCACAATGACGGTCACAGCTGCTTGGATGTAGCAATTTTGAGACATGGGAAACGCCTCTTATAAGATGTCTTACTCCTTAAGTAGGTTGTTGAAAGTGGTTATCCTTATGAAGGTTTATGGCGGACATTCACATTAACTGACCATAAACACAATGGTCGTATAACAAAGACTCTCTCTCAGAAATTATTAAAAGGTCAACTGGATGCGAAGAGAATGTCCATCATTCAAGAATTGAGGATACGATACAGAAAATGTAGCGTGACTAAATTCCGTTTGTGTTGCAGAGTTTTATTAAACAGTAATCTGTAAATTACAACTACTGAGTAAAACTTAAATGTAATCAGTGTCACCGCCTGCGGTGCCGTAGTAGTAAAAGCGGGCATTAAACACTACAACAACAACGAAGGTCTGAGCGTGTGAGTCACTTGGAACAGATTCCCATTGTTTTTGCCACGATTTACAGTACTTTCGGAATATATATTCATCTAAGTCTGCATATACGACACCAGTCACATCTAGCTAGTGAATTACTACAGAGTTTTTCATTGGTCGGCAATGACTCACTTTTAATTCCTTGAAACATTCATTAAAAACTTTATAGCAGAATCCGTGTGATGCTTCCTGAAAACAACATCCACGCATACCCTGGACGGGAATCTCAGTGCTCGAGCTATAGCCAGAAAAAGGAACAAACTGAGGAGTGCGATACATCGTGAAAGTACAGTCTTCACTGGCACCCAAAATAATTCATCAATACATCATCAATGTGCGGCTTAGCTAAGCTGTACCCAACAATTCGCATTAACTTGCAGCTTCAAACTGGTGCATCACTCTCGTGCTTTTACGTGCTCCAATCTTCAACATAGTCTGCACTCGGGCAGTGTAAAAGAACAATTAACATACTTGTGACTGAAGTCACCTTGCACAATCCCAGTGGCATCCCTAGCGTGAAGTAGCGTAAAATTAGACCTTCCCTTGATGAAACTGCAGAACACCAACCCATTGCACATTAGGCTCACCTTTAGCGTTATAGGATGTCAGAAATAATGTTCACTACACACATCTAACTAACGCTATCTAACTGCCGCAGTCGAATTACACAATGGATATTCTGATTTGAGTGAAAATATGGAGTTTTTTGCGTCAAGTTTTCCTCTACTCATTGCATACAGATAGTGCTTCAATTATTACACAAGGACTTAAAAAATCTAGAAAAGATATTAACGGCAATAAAATTATAAATTTAAAATGAAGAAAGGTCAGTTTATCTGTTCTGAAGCTTTCGTGGGATTTCATCTCATTAGATTTACGTAAGTATGTGCATATGTACATTAAACCACTAATGCATTACCAAAATTGTTTAGTAAAAGCTTTAAAATACTTCAAGTTTTTGTTGTTTTATATTATTTTCACACTTAAAAATCAAACAAATATACTTGTAGCTATTTTATATCATAAAATATTAAGTTATTTCAGTTTTATTTCTTACTTTTTAACAAAAGCACCATTCCCGCCTGCCATCAACCTGGTTATTTTACGTGGGCCCTCCCCATCCTTCATCACATGCACACTTGAAATCACAACTTTCAGCTTTGATTAGTGATCATTCGTATCACTTCCATTATGTTACCTTTTTAGGAATTAGATGAAGAGTGTCACACGTGTCAAACTAATTCATGCAATAGAGGGTTAAATTACAGCTATGTTTCAAACTTTTCGTGTATTCTGTTTGCCAAATCCTTTACGTTCATTTAGTTGAGCAAGAGTTTTGAGTATAAGCCTTGGTTCAGGAAAACTGGTTTTGATCTGGAGTAAACGATGACAATGTCAGCGATTATCAACTTTAATATTAAACTTATTATTAACGCCTCAGATTTTGCGACTCCACATAAATTCACATGCTAGTAAGACCCCCACACATTATACCAAAAAAGAAAAAAAAAATCTCTACCGAGTTCAAATAAAATAATGTTGTAAACATTGGCACGTAAACACAATTAAGATTTAGCAGATAACAAAAATTAAAATATTGAAATTAAAACTCACTACAACTTCCAGAAGTGCAAACTGTAATATGTTTTTCTTTGTGTATATTAAAAGTGAGAATTTTCACTTCGTTAATTTAAAAACCTTTACTTTTTCTACTACTTATAATCGCAGTAAGTAGGGGAAGTATTGTATTCCACTCAAAAATTATAAGTCGAGATTTCACCGGAAATATAGTTTTGAGACCCCCTGAATCCAAAAATAGCTTTTTAAGAAAAAGGTCCGCGGGCGCGTGTATGTGTGTGTGTGTCTGTATGCGTGTGTGCTGTCTGTGGACACTATAACTCAAAAACGAAAAATCAGTTCAAAAATTGGTATTTAAGTTTAATATGACTTAGGGATGCGAGGGGCATAGTTTGAAGAAAAGTTCTCCATCCTAAACTACTCTTTACAGGGAATATTTTTCGAACATTTTGATTCTCTCGAGAATCGCTCTAACGATGTTGATTAAAATGCCATATGTTTGAGATACTTTTATGAAAAATGGAAGTATATTTTGAATTTTCTGGCTATAGCCTATGTAGTCCTGTTTACTCTTATATACAAAAATGTAAATCTCCTTATAATATACAATTTATGTCTCATTTTTTGTAGAGTCAACCATTTTGGAGCTATTCCTTGTTGTGTGAGTTTTAGAGAACTTACACTTCTATCAAATGGAACATCGTTATTCATGTTTATATGCTAACCGTGCAAATAGGAAGGAATTTGAAAGCTTTAAAAGATTTCACTATCGCCCAAAGTCTACTGTATTCCCATATTCTCCTTGTACCTACAAGAATATAAACAATAAGATCATTTCTGCAGATGTTTATCTCAACTAACACCAAGAAGATATAGGAATAAGTTTGTAATAATGGTTAGTACAAGAGTGGAGAAACTCATGTGAGTGCAACACATCAGATTTTTACTTTTTCTACTGGTATATAGGGGAAGTATTGTATTCCACCCAAAAATTCGATATGGTGATTTCACCGGAAATATATGTTTTGAGGCCCCCTGAATCCAAAAAAAGCATTTTTAGAAAAAAGATCCGTGTGTGTGTCTGTGTGTCAGTCTGTCAGTCTGTCAGTCTGTCAGTCTGTCAGTCTGTCAGTCTGTCAGTCTGTGGACAGCATAACTCAAAAACGAAAAGTCGGTTAAAAACCAAAGTTGGTATTTAAGTTTAATGTCTTTCAAGGATGTGACACTAAGATTTTGAAGAAAATAGCCCCACGCTAAACTACCCTTTACATGGAAAATTTGCCGAAAATTTTGATTTTCTTGAAAATGGCTCTAACGATTTTGATTAAAATGTCATATGTTTGAGATATTTTGATGAAAAATGAAATTTATATCTTGAATTTTCTGGCTATAGCCTATGTAGTCGTATTTACTCTGGACGACTTTTGCATAACTGGTAAACCGTTAGAGATAGACCAAATCATAATATACAAAAAATGTAGATCTTGCTAAAATACACAATTTATGTCTCAATACATTTTCTTGTAGGGTGAACCATTTCGGAGATATTCCTTGTTATGTGTGTGAGTTTCGGAAAACTTAGAACTTTAGTGAAATGGATAATCGTTGTTCATTTTTTTATATGTTAAGTGTGCAGAGACAACAGCATCTCAAAGCTTTAAAAGATTTGACTATCGCAAAAAGCCTACTGTATTCTAATATTCCCCTTGTACCTACAAGGAAATAAGCAATAAGATAAGTTATACTTATTAAGATAAGTATATATACTTATACTTAACTAAATAAGTTATATTTATCTTAACACGAAGAAGATATAGGAATAAGAGTTTGTAAGAACGGTTAGTACAAGAGTAAAGAAAGTCACGTGAGTGCAACACATCAGATTTTTGTATTGTATTACTTTGAATTATTGTTTCAATGTTATCATTTGATGCATCATGAAACCGTTTTGAACTGCCGTCTATTTTGAGTTTCGGCTGTTAATCGATTGTAATGTGCAATAAATTGTTCTTCGGCGATTTATGGGAATGCAGTTGGTGACGCTGGCTAAACAACACAAAAGGGAACATGGATAAGTTTACTATAGGCACAGAAAGTTGTGGATTTCTACGAAGTACTTCTTACAGTGCCTGTATTTATCATCTAGCTGCTGTTTCAATACTGATGGGACCAGAGCTGCCTGCAGGAGTATTCCGGATGGGCCTCACGCACTACTCGCCATTTCGGGAGTGGTTTTTTCTCCAGCTTCTGGAATTTAATGGTCGCTCTTGACGCCTTATTAGGTGCACCAAACGCAACGCTCTGTAAAAACAGTTTCTTCAGCAATTGCTGCATTCGCCAACTCACAAGGTACATGGTGAGCAAGAAGAAACTTTCTGATTTTGTCTTAGTGATATTTAATTGGGAAAATTCTCCAAATATGGCAATTTTAGTTTTTCGAGCAGTCATGAATTGAAGGTTCCTCCCTAATTACATGTATAATTGTGGGTACAACTGACTTATGCTGGGAACAGTAAAATATAGTTTACAGTTTAAATAAATGTAAAGAGGCTAGAAATTGGGGGAAAGAAAATTGGGAGCATAAATGAGGGTGGTGGAATTTTCTTCAAAACCTTCGTATCGCATCCTTGAAAAACATTAAACTTAAATACCAATTTTGGTTTTTAACCGACTTTTTGTTTTTGAGTCATGCTGTCCACACACACACACACACACACACACACACACACACAAACACACCCACACACACAGATATATATATATATATATATATATATATATATACACACACACACGCGCGCGCGCGGGGTCTTTCTCTAAAAATCTGATGTGTTGCACTCACATGACTTTCTCTACTCTTGTACTAACCATTCTAACAAACTGTTATTCCTATATCTTCTTCATGTTAAGATAAACATTCGTACAAATTATCTTATTGCTTATTTCCTTGTAGGTGCAAGAGGAATATTAGAATACAGTAGGCTTTGTGTGACAGTCAAATCTTCTTAAGCTTTGAGATTCCATTCTCTTTGCACGATTAACATATAAAAAAATGAACAACGTTGTTGCATTTCGCTAAAGTTCTAAGTTTTTCGAAACTCACACACATAACAAGGAATATCTCCGAAATGGTTCACCCTACAAAAAAATTTATTCAGACATAAATTGTGTATTGTAGCAATATTTACATTTTTTGTACAGTATGATTTGGTCTATCTCTAACGGTTTTCCAGTTATGCAAAAGTCGTCCAGAGTAAATACTGCTACAGGGGCTATAGCCAGAAAATTCAAGATATACATTTCATTTGTCATAAAAATATCTCAAACATATGGCATTTTAATCAAAATCGTTAGAGCCATTTTCAAGAAAACCAAAATTTTCGAAAAATCTTCTATGTAAAGGGTAGTTTTGGGTGGGCCTATTTTCTTCAAAATCTTCGTGTCACATCCTTGAAAGACATTAAACTTGAGTACCAACTTCGGTTTCTATCCGAATTTTCGTTTTTGAGTTATGCTGTCCACAGACTGACACACAGACACACACACGGACCTTTTTCTAAAAATGTTTTTTTTTTTTTTTTTTTTTTTTATTCAGGGGGTGTCAAAACATATATTTCCGGTGAAATCTCGACAACGAATTTTTGGGTGGAATACAATACTTCCCCTACTTACCAGTAGAGAAAGTAAAAACGGGTGTCTGGAATCAATTCTCCCTCCACTCGAGAATTTATAGGTTAGGTGAGACATCTAATGATATGTATTGTGTAGTTGTGAAGATGTTGCTGAAGAAAGTCGTCGGGCATTGCAGGTACTGCAGACCTTTATACCTGTTGTGTACTGTTAGTCGTGGGCGGGCTGTATATCTCGTCAGATATATTCACTCCAACTTTGGTAGCCGTGGTTGTGCTGTCACCTGTCTGAACGTCGGCGCCAATAATAGCGAGATTTAAACAATGAACTTAGCAGCGAGGGACGGCGCCGCGCCGGGCCTGGCCTGACCTGGCCTCTCACTCCAGACACATTCACTCATGCTGGAGTGATGGCTACAGTGAGAAATAAAGTATCCCAGAAACCGTCAGTCGTGTCGGCTCGGCTCGCTTCTAGTCGTGATGAACAAACAGCCAGCACGCATACGGTGTTGTATTACAATCTCACGAGCTCTGCTGCCCAGCCCTGCCCACTCTGTCGGCAGGGTGTAACACAAGCACGTTTTGTTTTCTCTTCCTCACATTGACCAGAGTTGCAACAACCTTCTGCATTAAAAGTAAGCTTGCAAATTATGCTTTAAAGTACATTGGAAATGAATTTTTCTTCAAAAATTTCAACTTGTTTACTTTCTCTACTACGTATAGTAAGTAGAGGAAGTATTGTATTCCACCCAAAAATTCGATGTCGAGATTTCCCCGGAAATACATGTTTTGAGGTCCCCTGAAAGAAAGCATTTCTAGAAAAAGGCTCGTGTGTCAGTCTGTGGGCAGCATAACTCAAAAACGAAAAGTCGATTAAAAACTAAAATTGGTATTTAGGTTTAATAACTTTTAAGGATGCGACACGAAGATTTTGAAGACAATTCTTGTTTTCTAAACCACCCTTTGCATGGCTCTAACTCACCCATTTCGAAAATGGCTCAAACGACTTTGATTAAACTATTTTTATGACAAATGAAATGTATATTCTGAATTTTCTGGCTAAAGCCTATGTAGTCCTGTTTACTCTAGATGAATTTTACATAACTGGTAAACCGTAAGAGATAGGCCAAATCTTACTGTACAAAATATGTAGATCTTGCTAAAACTCACAATTTCTGTCCAAATAAATTTTTTTGTAGAGTGAACCATTTCGGAGATATTTCTTGTTATTTATGTGAGTTTTGGAATACTTAGTTTCGTCAAATGAAACATGGTTATTCATTTTTGTGTCATGTAATAGCGCTCATCTAAACGTTTTCAAAAATGAATAGTTACTAGAATTATGATTAATTTAACAATTTGTACAATCAATTTAGCATGGTGGAAATTTCTTTTCAATACTCCTCGAAACTAAAATTATTAGCATTTTTACTTTTTCTAATTTCAAGGAAGTACTCTTAAATTTATGCTGCACACCTCATTCATACATCATTTTGAAGTTTATTAGACAGAAAATGACATAAACTACAACTATGATCACAAAAATTCTTTAGCCATTTAAACAAACATTCAGTTGGTAAAAAGAGGAACTTTGTTTTTCAAAATTCATAACTTTTTGAACAGCCAGTTTACGTAACACATTTGTTCATGTTCAGAGAAATAAATTTGTTTATTAAAGTCTGAAACATCTATATTTTTATAGAAATTACAGAGTTTGAAAAACTAAATATGAAATTTTCAGTTTTGAATCTTTTATGGTTACCTAAAAGCGTTTTAAGTGCTGATGGTGTAAATATTTATAGTTTATTATGCCAATTATTAGCAACAAAGTTTTAAAAAGTCGTGGCCAAAAATATATACTTCTACTTCCAAGGTGAAGATGTGCCTTAATAAGCAGGTGATTCCTTTGTACATAGAAACTATGTTCATCCTTATGTAAGGTCTGTTTTAATAAACTAAGAACCACCAAATTTTTTTCGGCGATGGTATTTTTATTAGGAATTCGTTAGCCGAACTGACTCAAAAGAACAGCTTTAGATGTGTAGGTAAAACTTAACTCGTAAATGTCTTGCAGGTCAATTTGCTTCTGGTGATGTAAAGGCTTAATTGAGCACAAACAGTTTGTAACCACAGCGATGGCAGACTTCCAAAATAAATGTGCTACACATAGGACAGAACGTAATGTTTGTGTATTTTGTGTGTATGTATGTTTAACTGTGACAGCCCAACTCAAACACTTGATGCATATTCTAGTTCAGCATTTTCCAAGGTTGCGACAGGAATATTTCCAAACAAATCCCTCTTATAGGATCCTCTATCGAACATTTTTCGATAGTATTGATTTTACTTAAAACGGTATCGCGATTTTGATTAAAATACGTGTGTTTGAGACATCTTCATCACAAATGAAATTATCTGGAAATAGACTCCATAAAACATTTAAGAGGTATTTGTTGTCATTCGCTTATCTTTTTAAGTGTTTATAATTTTCTCAAATGGGAAGTATTCCTTTTTTCCTCATTCTTAACTATGGAAAGAAAACCAAATTTTATGGTTATGTCCAAATACAAGTTATTTTGGTGATATTTATTTGAAAAATTCCCATTAATAATTTAAATTAGCGCTATTTTGTATTGATACATTATACTAAAAATTCCCATTAATGTCAAACAAATTTTCGGGTAAAATTGATACACGTAGACATTATTAAAATTAAAATTAACAGGTAAGTCATATTACTGTAACATTATTGTTCAAAATTTCGTCAGATTAAAACGTTTATTTTATTATCATGGCATGAATCACTACATATGTCATGTATCAGACATCAGGGCTATTGCCCATTAATCAGCACCACCAAATTGCAACATTCAAGTTGTGACACCGTAAATCTACGGTCATAGTTGGTGAAATTGCATCGCGTTGCAGACAGGCCAATCGATAAATTTTTGAAACAAGATTCTGTTTAAACGCCGCATTAGGTAATTAATTCTATGGACGCCATTGTATTGCTCGTGTTTGCGTGGTTTTGTATTGAATTGTTTTAGAATAGTATGTAGGCATGCAGTTACTATTGTTATTTTTGTGTTCGCAATACAGTGGTGCATAAAGTATATTTTACGATATTTAGCGTTCAGGAATGACTTTATACAAAAGTGTTATTGCAGAACAAGATTTGCCGAAGATGGGTATGTTCATGCGTTGTGTGGTGACGAAGTTCAAGCATTATTATGGTTTGAAACCATGTTAATTTAACTCTGTTATATTTGAGGTTAGAAATATTGCTTTTAATATGTACGTTGGCAGTACTGCTTTTTGGGGTAATGTCATCTACAGTTTGTCGGCCATTTTGAAATCTTGGGAACTGCTGATAAGCTGTTTCCGCTATACCATTTTAATCAAAACGTAAATGTTCAGGAACTTATTGCAGTATTGAAAACAAAAATGCAAAGATATGCTATTTATCCCATGGCCGAAGACTTTTCTCAGATGCAGGTCTTCAAATGATGTTCCTCCTGTTAATGAAACACCTACTATGCTGCCCTGTTGTAAAGGACATGGCACATGACAAAATGGAATGGTTGGATAGGAATGCACACAAGGGTGAACAGAAAAGGCATGTCCGTATTCGGAAAGATAATATTTCGTGAAAGGGGGTATCAGATAGAAAAAAGGTGTTTATATATATATATATATATATATATATATATATATATATATATATATATATATATATATATATATATATATATAGGAAACCAAACAAAAGAGAGGGAAATGCCACAGCACACCACCTGACAAGATAGAACAAGTAATTAAGTTAACCGTATTCAAGGGTATCCGGAAGGATGGAAGAAAAATACAGGTAAATAGAACTTATAAACACAAAAAGTTAAGCGAGAAAGGGAAATGGAAACGATAAAGAGATAAAATGAAAGTGAATAATTGAGGCGTACGAAATTACTAGCAGATAGTTAAAAATGTAGGACAAATGGAGAAGTAGGAAATAAAGTTAGGATGAAAAGGGTAATTTAAAATAATAAAGAATTAAGAGAAATAGGAAGTATAAGGGAAGTTGGTGAAAATAAGTGAATCAAAAGACGAAAGTAAAAAAGAAAAGAGGGCTGTTCAGTGACAGAGGGTCTAGGGCCCAAGTTCTTGGTGTGTGCTTTAATATTTCATAAATTCACATATTAATATGTATGCCTCTATTGGCATTTCTGTTATACACATCTATAGAATAAGAGAGCGGCTCTGAATTAACGAAAAATGCCCATGGTTCAGCAAAACCGGAATTTATTATATAGAATCTAGTATTCAGACCACTATAGGACACAGAATTATTTGCTGAAGGGATCTAAACTCTCTCCCAAAGTACAAATATCTAAACCTAAACCAGTTTCATTAGGCAAGATCTTTGACCGTGCTGGTGTACTGCAGTATATTACCCGGAGGAAATACCTCCCCTTTGTGGTGCGGCAACCCTCTTCGCTCTAATGTCTGCGGAAAACATAAGCTTACAGGGTGCGGCCTATTTACGCAAACTTCTATATTACACCTGCTTTTGCAGCACTTCCCGAGCGTTGCCAGGTGTTGCATACAAGTTTTGTTGTTAGATTCATATCTATATTATAATAATAGCTTTAAAAAAGAAGCAATTTGTCCTATCTCTAAGAGCTCATTAGCATAATCCCACTTTGAAGATAAAATCCTTAACTGAGAGCAAACACTGTTTGGGGAAAGGTTTCAACGAAAAGTGAGCTATACATAATTTGTCGGGAAAAGTATCAAATTTAGTTAACCCGCCAAATGCAATTTTAAAGAACAGTGATACTCTCTTGTAATCTGATGTAAAGTCAATGTTCCTTGTAAGCATTCTTTATATGCTTTGCAGATTGCATATGCTTTACTTTAATAGGGGCATACACCCCTAAGGTTTAAAATAAATTGGTTATATGCAGCCTGTTTTCAATAGAGAACTGTGCAATTCTAGCGTGCACGGTGGAAGCGTTGTGCGAGGGGAAAAAAAGTTGGAAGATTCCATTTTCACAAATGCTGCAACATATATGGCAGACACAAAATTTAATGACGACTGATAGCTGACCACTACTGTTCTCTTTCCTGTCGTACAAATGTATTTTGTGGATGCAAATGACATTTATATCACCAGCTTATAACGTGATTTCACAGTGTTTAAACTATACAACACCGCAAGTCTCTGATTGGATGTTGTGTTGACCATCTCTTCCTAAATTTTGTACCAGCCATAGGTAAGTGTGTGAGTATTCCTTGCACCAACTTTGCAAAAAAAATTAGCACATGCATTCTTTAGAACAAGAGTAAAAACAATGTGTTACTGGTATAAAAAACTACCCTAACGGAAGAAGGTGGCAATTATTCAGCGGGAGATAATTTTGAACATTTCCTGCACAAATGGATCTGCTTTTTCAATAAAAAGATGAATGTAGCTCTTTTATTATTTTGGGACCTACTAATGCAGAAAAAAAATAGGGATAAAGAGTGTTCAATGGAAGGGACGTGGGAGAATTTTCATTATAAATTAGAAATTTGACACGCATACTTTAGAAGAGTTAAATTACTGTGGGGGCGCTATCACAACGCAACAGGGACCTTTCATTGTTCACCGGGAAGCAAATTTTGACCCCGTTTTCTCAATAATAAAGCGATAAATGTTGCTTTTTTAATTCTTTTAGGGTCGATAACTCAGAAAATTTCCGCTAACAGGAACTAGGGTTGAAAGATGCAGAATATGTGCAAATTTGGAGAATTTCCAATACAAATGGGATACTTAGAGTTGATCAAATTACAATAATTTAATGTAGTGACCTTTGTTCATTTGAGGGTAAATAAAACATTTGGAAAATTAATGTTTAACAAATACCAAGGCAAAAACTGGTATTACTGGTGGTAGGTTAATAAAATTGTCATGTTTATCGTGTATCGATAATTACTTCACGTTTTCTCCTCCTTCTGCTGACTTCCTTTTTCCAAAGTTACATATATCAGAGTTACCTGTATTGTATTTTCTTCCATCCTATATGCGTAATCAGAAATTATCTCTACGGCCAATATTAAAGAATAATTACACATAGGCTTACAAAAAACACTTGCATTTCTTCGAACGCTATACATACATGCTGAAAAATAAAATCTAAACACCCACATTCAATTAGTTTAAAAATATTTTGATTCAAAATACATAAGTGAGCAACATAGCATGAAAGATGGAGGTCTGACTTATTATCTGATCCTGGTTATGTATTGCTCTCCAACTTTTCTGGCATGCAAACATATGATCACAATCTTCTATCTGTCCATCAGAGTAAACACGGAAAGGAGACTGATGTTGATTCTATAAAGATGTGTAACGAAGCTAGCATGATTGAATTTTAAAGTTCTCCTTGAGACGTTTGCGTACTTATATCACTGTTTTCAGGTATTTCAGGATGTAATGAAAAGTAATATTTTCCTGCAATTTGCGCTGAATTTTTCCACCGTTTGCTCCACCATCTTTATTTTTAATCAAGTGAATCGGATATATTGAACTTATTTCCGGATACAATTGACCAGATATACTCGCAGATTTGTATACAACAACTTTTGCATTGATACCTGGAGGGCGCTTTAACCCACACTAATTTTGTATGCTTTTCCTTCGCTCTTAATTGATGTATTCTCGGATTTAGTATCGCAAATACAAAGATTTGATTGCTCTTATGGTCGTTCAGTCCAGAAATACATCGTAAAGAGCGTTTGGAATCTGCGAAAATTAAGATGGTGTCTTTTTCGACGAACTGAGCATAGTCTAACGCTTTAAGTAGGTATTGCAAGAAATTCTGTTGTAAAGATGGATAATAAGGAGCTTAGTTTGAATAACTCCCTCGCGCGTCACACGGACATTGTACCCACCGACACTGAAATTAAGAGAAATTAGCAACCAGTAAACATAGCCCGAATAACATTTGAGTTAAGTTGGCAACGTAACCAGCAAAGTAACGTTTGCTCGAAAGTTTACAAAACTTTAACTACACTAATGGGGTATCTCTCCTCTCCCCTTCATTCCCCTAAGATCATAAGCTCGTGAACAGACAGTTGGAATAAATATCCTCGTGTTACGCATTTAGCTCTCGTATATTACCAGTGTTTGCATCAACATACATTTCCGAGAAACTTTTCCCTCAAATAAGACAAATAAAATTTAAAAATAGAACCACAATGCCAGATTCCCACCACTCAGATCTCTAAAAAGATCTATTACAGATATTAAGCCAAATTTGGAAGTTATTGTGGCTTAAAATAATGCAGCACAAATGCAGGAAGTAAGTTAAGAATAGAAGTGTGTATGCTACTGCTAAGTCGGTCACAGTTGCAGTTTGGAATGTTTAGGAATCTATCTGACGCCTAAGTTACTTCTTCTCCACTTCATAGCATAGGCAGTCAAGTGCCTGTTCCGGCCAAGCTACTATTCATCATATGTTATACAACATACATTTCATTTCTTCGGTCTTATGCTTAGTAATGATTTGAAATCTTATTTGGTAATCTTTTTAATTGCTTTAATTTCACTAATTTTTATTATTTATTCAAATATATTATATTAGAGTATAACACTGAACGTGTTATTGAGATAATTTTATCTTTGAATATATTTATAAAAATTAAAATTTTATTTTTACTTTTTTATGCACAATATATAGTCGTAACTTAAGAAAATCTGATTTATTGCACTCAGACACACACAGGACCTTTTTCTAAACATGCTTTTTTTTTTTTTTTTTTTTTTTTTTTTTTTTTTTTTTTGATTCAGGGGGGACTCAAATATGTATTTCCGGTGAAAGTTTGGGCAGAATACAATACTTGACAGGTCGATTTAATCCTCTACTTCCAAATACATGTCAAGCGGGAGGTATCGAAGACTGGGTCGGTGTTTGGACATGGCTGCATTAAATGGTGCTATTTTAATTATAGATGAATTTCAATCATTTCATAATTTTGCAACGCCCACAGTCCATTAATTATTGCATTCGTGGAGAATACGCCATGGTGGTAAAATTTCTACTCGCAAATTAAAACTCCAGTTTTAGCGCTTATATCCAGTATCCACTTGTATCCAAATCCTATTTTACTTGTATTCAGGTTGCCATGTCTGCTGAAGTAAAAGCAGAAGGTTTGATTTGAAAAAAAAAATGAAAAACAGATTTTTTAACCCGACAATTTTGCTTAGTGCATACATACATATTTATGACATAATATTAATAATAATAATAATAATAATAATAATAATAATAATAATAATAATAATAATAATAATAATGATAATAATGATAATAATGATAATAATGATAACGATAATAACGATAATAATGATAATAATGATAATAATGATAATAATGATAATAATGATAATAATGATAATAATAGTAATAATAATAGTAATAATAGTAGTAATAATAATAGTAATAATAATAATAATAGTAATAGTAATAATAGTAATAATAGTAATAGTAATAATAATAGTAATAATAGTAATAGTAATAATAATAGTAATAGTAATAATAGTAATAATAATAAATATTCCCTCCAAAATTCTTGCTTTTTAGAGTTACTGCCTCATGCAATTGCAGTATTGCGCAATAGCCTCCATTCTGTATCTATTGCTTATATTTCCTCTGATTTCACCAAATTAGGAAACCGAGAAGTAAGTAAAATCAACACAGCGTAATTTGAAAAATTGTACATATTTGTCGGGCAGGGATGATTTTGTTAGAGATATTTAAACTTTGGCACAAAAATACATGTTTTCCATAGGAGGAAATACTTTTGGATCCCTGTATTCAACTTTATCTATTTCAGTGGAATTCAAATGTTCAGGTTTAATGTAGCGGCCAAGGATAGTTCGCAATGCAGAAACAACATATGTGGTATACTGTTTATGTATACAGGTGATTATATTAATCTTTTGTTTTATACACGAAGAGCGAATTATATGATGTTAAGGAAAATAGTGTTTAATAATGGAAAATGCTTAAAAAGCAGGAGATTTTGAAGTACGTTTAGTTTTTAGCAGTAGATCAGTAAGTTTGCAAAAAGCTGCAATATCAGTAGACAACCTGGCTTGTATCACACGCTACTCCAGTCAAAATGAAACTCAAATCCTGTTGTGAGTGCTAGAGGGTTGACCTGGACTTACAGTTGTGGAAAGAAGCGCAATTGGGAGAGAGGAACAAAAGGTGAACAAAACGACCTCTGTAGTCCGTCCACATGATTATCTCAGAGGCACAAAAGAGCAAGAATCAAAGGACTGAGAGTAGGTATCATGACTGGCTCAAGAAAGACGACCTCGTTAGCTGTCACGCGATTGTAATGTTACAGGCAAAAAAGAAACCCGACTCGAAGAACTTTCGTGAATAACGGAAGCAGTGTGACCTCGCGCGGCTTAACCTTACAAGCCAACAAATTCACTTCCAACTATTAGGCATATGTATGACTGAACCTTTGAAATTCTCATCTAAAAATGCTAGATTTTAAATTTAATTTCCAGCCTTATTTCATCTACTTTTTACTTTCTCTACCACATAAGTAGAGGAAGTATTGTATTCCACCCACAAATTCGATGTCGAGATTTCACAGGAAATACATATATGTTTCGAAGCCCCCTGAATTAAAAAAAAGAAAGAATTTTTAGAAAAGTCCGTGTGTGTGTGTGTGTGTGTGTGTGTGTGTGTGTGTGTGTGTGTGTGTGTGTGTGTGTGTGTGTGTGTGTGTGTGTGTGTGTGTGTGTGTGTGTGTGTGTGTGTGTGTCTGTCTGTGTCTGTCTGTCAGTCTGTGGACCACATAACTCAAAAACCAAAAATCGGCCAGAAACCAAAGTTGGTATTTAAGTTAAATGCCTTTCAAGGATGTGACACGAAGATGTTCAAGAAAATCCTCCAACCTAAACTAACTTTTTCATGCACAATTTTTCGAAAATTTTTATTTTCTTGAAAATGGCTCTAATGAATTTGATTAAAATGCCATATGCTTGAGATATTCTTATGACAAATGAAATGCATATCTTGAATTCTCTGATTATAGCCCATGTAGTCCTGTTTACTCTGGATAACTTTTACATAACTGGTAAACCGTAAGAGATAGACTAAATCTTACTATACAAAAATATATATGTTGCTAAAACACACAATTTATGTCTGCAGATATTCTTTTGTAGAGTGAACCATTTGCGATATATTCCTTGTTATTTGTGTATGTTTTGGAGAACTTATATTTCTGTCAAATGCAACATCGCTATTCACGTTTGTATATGTTAACCGTGCAAAGAGAAAGAATTTTAAAGCTTTAAGCATTAGACTGTCGCTCAAAGCTTACTGTATTCCCATATTCCCGTTGCACGTGCAAGAAAACGAGCAATAAGATAATTTCTGCAAATTTTTATATCAATTAACACGCAGAAGATATAGAAATAAGAGGTTGGAAGAATTGTTAGTACAAGAGTAGAGAAAGTCATGTGAGTGCAACACATCAGATTTTTTCTAATGGTTTAGAAACTATGATCAAATTTATTTATTTTTGTTACGTTACTAAGAAGTTCCTTGTGACAAAAAATTTTAAAGTTTGGTCTAATATTTTAACCATAGGTTCATAATACTTTTAAGTCTTAAAATTTCCCTAAAACCTTAAGAGTCATGTCTTAGAAATTTATCCATTTTTACGTTGCACATTTATCTTGCAAGATTGGTGTCTCAAACCACACATCAAATATAATTTAGTATATTCTCAATTCTGAAGGCGGTAGATCTGTAACATTTTCAAAACCCAAATATTCTAGATTATGTGTTCCAGTGCCTTAAGCTGAGTTTCTAATTTACAACTGATTGTTGTAGAGGCACTGCCTTCTCTGGATTCTTTTAATATTAAACTATATTCGTACTGTGGGATTTTAAGTAAAATGCAACATTTAACGTTTATGTTCTCCCAAACAAGTAGCATAATTAAAAATGTATGCCTACAGTTTATTTATATAGACTTTGATCACAAAATATCAATTTTTCCAAAAATAATTGGTCAAAACCATAAAAAATGAAAGATATATTACTATCTCTACAACTGATTTTGAAATATGCATGAAGTTTGGCATATGTGTTACATATAAAAGCTTAATTGCAGTATAAATATTTCAAATAAATCTGCCAGAAATTGTGGGGTTTGGAAATTTGGAAGATGGGTGTTCTGAAAGAGTGACAACAAATCGAATAAAAGGACAGTTTTATACACCGCTAGTTAAAAGAATTATTAAACAAGTTTCGTGTGTGGTCAAAGGGAAGGCAGATTATCACCTCATACCGGTTTTAACCATTAACGTGGCTATAAAGCGTGGTTTGTCAGTTAAATGTTGAACTGCGAACCTTGAGAAGCGTTTTAGTGCATTGAACTAGCCATGGCAGTATCCCTAAGAATGAAGAATCACAGTCGTTGGTTCAAACTTCAGTCACCATTATCAGTCGCCCATCGTTCAGTGGACCTACAACTCTGGTGTTGCAGAGTGTTCTTGGAAATCCAATTGTATCCGTAAGACTCGTAAGACTCTGCAACAGCTCACAAGACTACACACGTGCAACAGTGTCTTAAAGACAATGTCCCCGAGATTATAGCGCACCAACATTGGCCATCGGGAAGTGCATATCTGAAGCCGATATATTACCAATTATGGGACAACTCGAGAGTAAGGCTTGCTCGACATGACACAAAAATGTGGAGGACATAAAACAAGATTTAACGTGAATAGTGCAAAATTTGGACATAAATGTCATACCTGCTGCTATAGATAATTGGCCGTGTCGTTTTGAAAGCCTGAGCGGCCTCTAAATGAGGACATGTTGAGAAACTCCTTGTTCTTTCTATTCACTGCACCAGGTGAGTCAGTCGCCCCTTATTTTTTCGAAGGTAGGCCACCCATCAAACGGCATGTTCACTTTAGTCCAGTTTTGCGCTTACTAAAACGTATTGCTTGACGTCCTTAGAGAGACAAATGCACAAAATTTAGAAGAACAGCAGTTTAAGGGACAGAAATTACTCCTCGTTAAAGTACACCTCAAGAGCTTCGAATCATTAAATTAATAGCGAATTCCGGGTTTCCAGCCGATTTTATAAACTTTTTATTAGAGTATATAAAGCAACGCAACTCATTAAACGCCTCTGGTAAAATGGACCTATCATTTGAGTACACTAACACCAATTAAAAAGAAAGTGGTGGATTCTTGTACCTACAGCCCAGATTGGTTGCAAGAAATTTAGGTGCGTGCCTCATCCACCATGGACCCGTACAATCAAAACGCACATGTTATTAAATAACGTTTTATTTATATGTACATCTCGTACATCTCAAATAACATGCGGAAATTATTATTTGTTTATGCCAACAAACTTACTGTTGATGTTTTTAAACACACGAACCGTGTGTGGGCAATGTTTGAGAGGTAGAACTGGAACTTAAAAATCCAATGCCACAGCTGGGATATTAACCATGAATTTTTAAGTTTCATTTCTGCCTCTCAAATATTAAAACGACCAGCAAAGGGTTAAAACTGTCTTAAAGAGCTAAATTAGGCACGAAAAGTCGCGAGGTGGCAATGGTATAGCGCCCGGCATGCAGGGTCTACGGTAGAATTCGTAATGTGCTATCAGTCAAGCGTTCAAATAGCTGAATAGAATTATAACTGTGTCCTGTGCGCTAACCTCAAGGATACGGGTTCGCGTCTGAACGTTGTACTTTTTTTTCTGCTCATCAAAATTTGGAAACCTAATTCACAATAATCTAATTTTGAAATCCCTGATGTTTAGACCATTATAATTTAAATCATTTTTGGTTTTCTGCGTTTTGTAATAGAAAAGGTATAATGACTTCAGCCCCATAGGCCTAACAGATGCAATGTGTTACTATGAACGCAGACTCTCTCCATTCTCCAGCTATATGCTGTCACATGATGTTTCGTCACAGTCCTTCATGATGTATTCCACAGACGAGTACTGATATGCTTTTGATCCGCGGAGAAGCAAGAGCCAAGCACAAGCAGCTCAGTATCTATATCAGGAGAGACACCCTCATATACAATAACAATACCATAAAATGGAACTAACAAAATAACAAATTAAAAGAATAGCAGTTTTAAACACAACTATTCAACCATGTTGTTAGTGAGTATTTCACAGTAAAGAAAATTAGTACACCACCTCTACGACACACGGATTACTTGCGAATCGTGTGCTCGTTCCAACTGAGCTACCTAAAACTTCATAAATAAATATTCCGTGTAATTTGAGTTCACTGGTCTTTTGAGTGTCATTTTTGTTCATCTAGTACCTATTTTCTTTAATGGTGCGATCATTCATCATGCAAATAAGGCCAAAATATCGTGCTTTCATAAGTAACTGGACGTTCAAAAAATTAACCGATTTTAATTATTATTTGATGTGTTATACATATTAATAAAACCATTTCCCGATGCTGTACAGTCACTAGAGAACTTTTTTGAGCAATGAGAATCGCCGTCCTATAGGCTTTGTTATTTTTTTGGCGTCTTTCTGGTTTCCTTCTTCTTCTTTTCTTTTTTAAGGAATGGAATAAAGAAACAAGATACTGTGTACTCGATTAACTTGACTACAACGAAGAACAGTCTCAGGGCTTGTTCAAGATCGGGAAACCAGTGACTGAAATTCAGTGTTTATTCCGACGACAGTTTGGTGCACGATGTCAGTTGCCTAACAGGAAGACTATCTTTCAGGTGATGAACAGTTTCAGGAAAAGGACCCGTAAGAATGAAGAGGAGAGATCAGGTCGGCGTCCTTCTGCAACATGTGAAGAAAACAGCGAATGTCCACGATGCTTTCATTCACAGCCCCCCCCCCCCCAAAAAAAGAAAGAAAACCTCCTAAGCTGCTCAGGAATTGAGTATTTCTCCTACTTCTGTATGGTGTATCTTACGGAAAACCCTAACTTCCCGGTCATATCGTATAAAATTCCTCAGGCTCTTCATACGAACGACTGTACGAAACGTGAATATTTTGTGAAGTTCTAGAAGAAATGGTAACGGATCCAGAACTACGAAGCGAACTTTTCTGGTCTGAAAAGATGTAAGTGCACCTTGTGCAGCACGAGGAAATGTTTTTATTCATGAATATGTGCAACATATGCAAAAATAATTAAAATTGCTTAAGGGACACTGGGAGTGAAATTTTGGTCAAAATTGTCAAAAAGTAGAAAATTGTTTTTTTACCTTAAAATGTTCCTGGAACACCTGTGCATTTGGATCAGCTAACATTTTTCATATCCCCCACTTTATGTGGCCATTACGGCCCTTTCAAATAGCGCTCTTCCCTTAACATACACAGGATGCTCCTATATAAAAGCCTGTTTTTCTCGAAACTACATTTCTGCACATTCCAAAAGAAGGTCGCGCCTGAGTTTTGCTTCAAATTCAATGAAAACTTCCAAAAGTATTCATAAATAGCAGCTAAAATATATGATTCAATATTGATGTTATCATTAACATGAATTCAAAAAAAATTTTTTTTGTATGAAAATAATAAATAATTAATAAGATTAAATTGTCTTTGTTATTAAAAAAATATGTACAGCATAATCAGCAAACGTATTTGAAATATCTCTTCATACAATTGTTATCCATGTTTTAGAGTATCAGTTCTGCCAATATAAATGAATTTTGAAAAGTCAATAAACGCGAGGTCTATTTTGAAAATGTGTCTATGAAATTCATAAAATAATTTATATATCCTAAACGAATTATCCAATTTTAATGACATTTGGTGTACCTCCTATTCTCATATAAATACAAACACAGTAAATTTTTTAGAAAAATCTATAAAAAATGTGGAACTTTCAAATTTCACTCCCAGTGTCCCTTAACTTTAGGAATGTGCAGTTACTTATGAAACACCCGGTATATGGGAATGACATTAGATGCGAAGCTGCTACGCCAAATGCACGTTAAACAGAAAGGCAATTGACTTGAATTGAAATTACGAAATATGTTTTGGTTAAGGGACTAACATTCAATCCCACAGCTGAGAGTAAACCTATTATCTGCAAAGAAGTTCGCCCCATTTGTCAAGCACCACCTCACGCCGCAGAACCTAGAAGCACGCTTGAAACATGAGATCGGAATGAACTAAAATGAAAATGAGAGAAAGGAAGTCTTTATAAAGAAAATGCACAAACATTTGCCCACCGATTGGATTAAAACATGAAAAACTTTAGATAAGAATGGATGGTCAACGGGAATAGAACCCGGAACCTCCCCGATGCGATCCTCACCGTTACCAGGGAGCCACCTTACTCGGTCATCTAATGTCATAATCTGGGGTCGATATCTAACCCTCAATCTCGGCCCATAAAACCAGCACTACACCAACTGCACCAAACAGGTCCACTGAGTGGGAGCAAAGCGCTACTTTTGATTAATCACCATGCGCTGTTTGATTTATAAGGATGTGTGGTTTTGACTTGCTTTCGAACGAGTTTGACTTTTAAGATGCGGACTGATCGTGAATTGTGTACTGCCTTAGAAACAGATACATAAAACCAGACTTGATTCACAAGCAGTGCCTGCGAGTTACTGGAAACATAGAATGTATGCAATATTCATGCCCCTCTGAGGTTACAGAGTAGTATGCATATCAGAAGACATTGTTTGGATAGCTAAAGAAGATCGACTTCTGCTGTGCTCTTGAAGCTGCAAACCTAACAAGTAATTTGGATTCGAAAACTGAACCGTGAATAGCTGAGTGAAAATGACATCAGCACTAACATAGGAAATGGAAATGTTCAACTGAACACCAAGCTTTCTTAACATAATTTTTACATTATGTGCTGCATACTTTGCATAAATTAGAGATGACCCTTGGCACATAGTTTAGCTTTTGCATACCAGCGCACCGCCTACTTTATCGACACCTGCGTCAAAGGAAGTTGTACCACTGATTATGGAGTGGCGTGTGGTCAGGATTCTTAATGCGTTTGATCAGATTCACATGAACACCGTAGGGCAGACAACCTGGCCACATTCAGATGGCATGTCATCGTTTAACTATTGCAAACCTCCCTGTTTTAACCTCAAAAGTGGGAAATGATTTACAAATTTAACTAGAAGTATGCATGTTATAAAATAAAAATCTGATGTGTTGCACTCACATGACTCTCTCTACTCTTGTACTAACCATTCTTACAAATTCTTATTCCTATATCTTCATGTCAATACAGATAAACATTCGCAGAAATTATCTTATCGCTTGTTTCTTTGTAGGCAACTGGAATATGGGAGTCAAATGTTCTCAAGCTTTCAAATGCCGTCCTCTTTGCATGGTTAACATATAAAAAATGAATAACGATGTTCCATTTCACAGAAGTATAAGTTCTCCAAAACTTACACGAATAACAAGGAATATCTCCGAAATGATTCACTGTACAAAAAATTTATTTAGACATAAATTGTGGGTTTTAGCAAGATCTTCATTTTTGTATAGTAAGATTTGGTCTATCTCTTGCGGTTTACCAGTTATGCAAAAGTCATCCAGGGTAAACAAGACTACATGGGCTATAGCCAGAAAATTCAATATATGCATTTCATTTGTCATAAAAATATCTCAAACATATGGCATTATAATCAAAATCGTTAAGAGTCATTTTCAAGAAAACCAAATTTTCGAAAATTTTTCCATGTAAAGGGTAGTTTAGGGTGGAGCAATTTTCTTCCAAGTCTTCGCGTCGCATCGTTGAAATACGCTAAACTTAAGTAGCAAATTTGGTTTTTACCCAGCTTTTCGTTTTTGAGTTATGTTGTCCACAGACTGACACACACACACGCACACACACACGCACACACACACACGCGCGCGCGCGCACACACACACACACACACACACACACACACACACACACACACACACACACGGGCATTATTTTAAATATGTCTTTTTGGATTCAGGAGGCCTCCAAAGATATATTTCCGGTGAAATTTGGACATGGAATTTTTGGGTGGAATATACTACTTCCGCTACTTACTACCCTATACTACCCTTTACCTGCATTATTTCCCAAAAAATTTGATTTTATCAATACTGGCTCTATTTTGATTAAATTACCACATACTTAACATATTTGTATAAGTAAAATTTATACCTTGAATTTTCTGGGAATTCCCTCAGTCGTTATCTGCAATCTGAATTACTTTTGCATATCTGGTAAACCATAATAGATATAAAAGTCTTACTGTATAAAAATGTAGATCTTGTTAAACACGGTTTATGTTCAATGTATTCATTTCCTGTGGAATGAACTATTTCGGAGATATTCCTTGTCATGTCTGCATTTTGTAATAATTTACTTTTCTCAAATGGGAGAACGTTATTTTTTTTTTTTTTTTTTTTTTTTTATCTCTTGGTCGTGCAAAAAGAAAGAAATTTGAAAGCCATCACATAACGACCGGATTTAAAGGATTTTACTATTATTTACAGCCTACTGTATTTCTATGCTCCCCTTGCAGTTACAAGATTGCTAGTTCCCATTGTTCCTACAAGATAATTAGGAATAAGATAACCCCTGGCCATTGTATACCTTTGTTCTCCTTGTACCTGCTAGTACATTAGCAATAAGATAACTTCTGCCCATTGTATTCCTGTTCCCCTTGCACCTACAAGAAAATTAGCAATAAGATAACTTCTGCAAATTCTCGAATAACATAAAGAAGGAGGAATAGATTGTTTGTAATAATATTTCGTGCAAGAGCAGAGAAAGCCATGTGAGTGCAACACATCAGATTTTTAGCATATTGTCAACAGAAATCATTGCGTATTAATGTTGAATATGTATGACACATTAAAGTCAGACTTTGTAAATTACTTTCGTAGAACTTTCTCCCCTTCCTCAGGCCTTCTACTTTCTGAGAATGCCATCAACGTCATTACTCAGGATGTTTTGTTATGAATGTTGTAATGACGTTAACAATTAAATTGTTGTTCAGTTTTAAACGTAATGAATGTCCAACACTACATATAAAAGCGCGCTCTGTCCTTGGGTATTTGTTAAAGTCTGACATGGACTTAGGATAGTCACGAACACAGTATTTATGCTCCTCTCAAAGATCGAGCTGTCAGATAACCCATTTTATGCTATGAATATGCTTTTGTCGTTTTACCCTCGCAAAGCCAGTTCTAGTAAAATGCAAAAACAAATCACTTTAGTTCCATAACTTAATGGTGCTTAATGGCACAGTGGGAAATTGAAAATTGAATTTTGTGTTCATGGGTGGTTTTCTCTAAAGACCTTGCTTCGATTTTCCGGACATATAAGAAATTCTAGAACTACAGTAGGCATACCATGACCGTAATTGAATTATTTATAGTAGTCATGGCTTATACAATCAAAACATTTCAATTTTGCGTCTTCTTCTCTTATGGTTCTACAGCCATTGTGAAACTTTGGCCTCCTGCACAGTCCTCCTCCAAAAACCCCTTACCCGCATGTGGTATTCGTGGTGGACGAAGCGGCGTCAGGGCGGGTTTTCTCCGGGTACTCCGGTTTCCCCCGCCATCTCATTCCACCGGTGCTCCATCTTCATGTATCATCATTGTCACCGCCTGCGGTGCCGTAGTAGTAAAAGCGGGCGTTAAACACTACAACAACTACAACAACAACCAAAAACCCCTATCTTTTCCACCCCCTGATTCCAATCTTTCTTAAATCTTCTGTTACATTATCTAACCATTTTGTTTTTGGCCTTTTTTTGGCTTTCTCTACTACGTATATTAAGGTAGAGGAAGTATTGTATTCCACTAAAAAATTCGATGTCAAGATTACACCGGAAATATATATTTTTTTAAATATATACATTTTTAGAAAAAGATCGGCGCGCGCGCGCGCGTGTGTGTGTGTGTGTGTGTGTGTGTGTCAGTCTGTGGACAGCATAACTCAAAAACGAAAAGTCGGTTAAAAACCAAAGTTAATACTTAAGTTTTATGTCTTTCAAGGATGCCACACAAAGATTTTGAAGAACATTCCTCCACCCTAAACTAAACTTTACATGGAAAATTTTATTTTCTTGAAAATGGCTCTAATGATTCTGATTAAAATGCCATATGTTTGAAATATTTTATGAGAAATGAAATGTACATTTTGAATTTTCTGACTATAGCCCAAGAAGTCCTACTTACTCTAGATGGCTTTTGTATAACTCGTAAATCGTATGAGATAGACCAAACCTTACTGTACAAAAAATGTAGATTTTGCTAAAACACACAATTTATGTCTTAACGTTTTTGTAGAGAGAACCATTTTGGAGATATTCCTTTATATTTGTGTGAGTTTTGAAGAACTTCTACTTCTGTCAAATGGAACATCGTTATTCTTTTTTATATGTTAACCGAGCAAAGAGAACGGAATTTGAAATATTTAAAAGAATTGACAATCGCTCAAAACCTACTGTATTCCCATATTCCCCTTGCACCTGCAAGGAAATAAACAAGAAGATAATTTCTGCGAATGTTTATCTATATTAACTTGAAGAAGATATAGGAATAAGAATTTGTAAGAATGGTTAGTACAAGAGTAGAGAAAGTCATGTGAGTGCAACACATCAGATTTTTCCTTTAGAAAACAACTTTCCTTTTAATATTCTTTTTTGCAATACTTGATATGCAAGTTAATCATTGTTAACACATAGTTGGTAGCGCAACCTAAATTTACAATTCATTTATCAATTCCCATGTGTAACAAGGCTAAAACTGGTCATGAATACTTACGGTACCAGTAAAGGATGCGCCACGAATCGGAATTACGTAGTAATGTTAGTCCGATGTATGGCTAATATTGTGTACCATCATGATTAAACTGTCTTTTCTACGAATTCAACGAGCAATTATTTTGTTTGTTTCGAAATTGGATGTGTTAGGCGATTGTGGTTTTACTCCATTGGGTCATGATAACACAAGGAGAATTACGTCACTGCATTTTGCGCCATAGCCCGTATTTTTCGTTTGCCACTACAGTACAAAATGTAACACCCAACAGCATAATAATCTAAACATAAATTATTAATGAATCATTATCAAATTATAAAAACGTATGTTTTATTTATTGATTGAAACGTTGAATGTGTAATTTGACATGTTGTTAGCATTAAGAAGCGATTCAATTCCTTTCATTTCTTAGTGCATCTTGAGCTTACTTCAAGTAGTGAATCTATTGTGTGTTGCACTCACATGACTTTCTCTACTCTTGTACTAATCATTGTAACAAACTCTTATTCCTATATATTCTTCCTGTTAGTTGAGATAAAATTTGCAGAAATTATCTTATTGTTTATCTTCTTGTAGGTACAAGGAGAATATTGGAATACAGTAGACTTTGAGTGATAGTTAAATCTTTTAAAGCTTTCAAATTCCATTCTCTTTGCCCGGTTAACATATAAAAATGAATAGCTATGTTCCATTTGACAGAAGTAGGTTGTCCAAAACTTACACCAATAACAAGGAATATACCCGAAATGGTTCACTCTACAAAATAAATATTTGGACTTATATTGTGTTTTAGAAAGATGTACATTTTTTGTATAGTAAGATTTGGTCTATCTCTTACTGTTTACCAGTTATGCAAAAATCCGACCAACAGATACACAGACACACACACGGACCTTTTTCTAAAAATGCTCTTTGGATTCAGGGGTCTCAAAACATAAATTTCCGGTGAAATCTCCACATCGAATTTTTGGGTGGAATACAATACTTCCTCTACTTTACTATGCGTAGCAGAGAAAGTAAAAAGCAAAAGTCGTTAAATACCAAACATGATATTTAAGTTCAGCAAACCTTCAAGAAACCACCCAGATTGCCCTTTAAATGGAAATTCTTCGCAATTTTTTATTTTCTCAACAATGGTTCTAACCACAGCAACCAGACGGTTTTTGGAAGATCTATGGTTTAAACCCCAGCTATAACACTGAATTTTTTCGTCAATTGCAACCTTTCCTTATATAGCCTTTCTTTTATTTGCTTTCTTTGTTTTCTTTCTTTTTTCTTTGGCTAAGCAAATGTATTCTTTCATTCTTATTTCTGAACTCCGGGCGGTAGGGAATAATTATGTATAGTATAAGCAAAACGCTGTCCTTCTATCAGGAAGAGAACCCATTATATGTGGATCTGGATATAGCTAGAAGATAGGAGAGGCAGTTCAAAGATTTTATGCGAGAATCTCTTAGGCACAAAGCCGAAATCGTATCACGAAAGTCCTGAATGTGTATGCGAATTCCCAGATGTAGTATAATCACTGTCTGCCTCTAATGATATGCAATATACTTCACAAATGGGTTTCTTTTTATAGCTGCTAACATCTCATGTCTGCTAAGATAGTCTTAGTTTTTCTGGAATAATGTGAGATTAATCCATGAACCAGAGGTTGTCTTCATTTAAGTCACTAGATAATTTGTCATCCGTTCAGAGAATCTGAGAAATTTTCCAGAGGGCTTCTGTAATTCGCTGTTTGAGGGCCGACTGGCCTGATTAAAAAGTGGCTGGACTTCCTATTATACAGGCTGTTTGGAAGGTCTGTTCAAATAACGGGTGATCCAAAAGATTACGAATTGGCTGCGCGGTGTTTTGCCTGTCCACTTCCTTGGCGCTCGCCGCCGTCTGCCGCTATCATAGAACAGCAATATTTTAAAAACCTACTTTCAAAGGCTTTACTTACCAATATTGATAAAGGAGATGCTGAAACCGGCCACCGTCGTGGGAACCTCCTTTGGGAACTATTCGTCACTCGCCGTAGTTCACATTGAGAAATGCTGGCAATTTCCTGGCGGATATTTTGTTTTAATTCTTCCAGGGTGTGCAGATCACTTGGAAATCTTTCTGCAAATCGCACTTTCATTTGACGATCTGACTGAGTTAACCCATAGAGCTATTCCGCGTGTGACTGACATTTACACTACATTTTCTTCTTAAAATGTCTGTCTAATGGCCAATATAGGTCTAAAAATGTTATTTTAACGACATATGATGGCAGAGAATACATTGGCGGTTGTGATAGGGAATATAAAAACCTTAAAAAGTGAAACAATTATTTAATAATGAGCGCTAAACTTTTCGTGACTAACTGACCTACAGTTGACAAAAATGTATGTACGAATCAAATAAATACAAATGCTGAGTCATAATCCACTTTGTGACTAAGTACAGGAGAAAATAATAAAGCACTCTGGTAATAACTTAATCACACATTGTCCCGTCAGCTCAATACTGCGCTTTTAGATCAAATAAAACCAAGTCAACCGCATGACCTTGTGTACAGCAGCTGCGTTATCGTGTTTCCGCTTGCGCAGTGGAAAAACACCGCGTAGCGGTTCGGATATGTTTGAATCTCTCTATAATAGTACCTTAATATGTATCTACTTCAGTGTGGAAATTGTATTTTCTCTTCGTCTAGCAGTTTTCGCACAAACCAATCACATAGTTCCCTGCCTGATGTTTTTGCATGGTCTTAACTGTGCGATGGAATGAACAACGCTTGTTAGATAGACTATCCGTTTTGTTTCACTTATCAATTTCAACACACTGGCCTAAGTAATGTGAGATCATTGCATTGCATTCGAACTTAATTCTGATACAGCATTCGTTACCGCCTTACACCATTCGTTCCGCCCATTCTGCGTCATGTTTTCTGTGGCGCCCTACTTGGAGGTACTAAGCAATCTGCTCTTAATAAGTAAAATTTTGAGTCTACAAGTGAAGCAAATATTGGCGTAATATTATTCATTACCCTATCCTGAATTACCAGTACAAATATATGCATTTCTGGCGCTGTAGTCCAACTTTCCCCACAGTACCTTCCTGTGTATCTTATAAACCTCATTTCAATCGCAGTTATTTAGTATTCCTTTTCTATCTGTAAAGCCCATTCATCTCTCTCATAGTACAGATGTTGCCACCATTTATATAATTGCACACTGTTATCCCTGCCCTAATGATTGTTTCCTTATTGAGTTTATTATTCACATGGTTTTGTTAAAATTTATAATTTTGTGTGATATTTCTCGTCGTCCAAATATGCTAAAGTTTACCCAAAATACTTAAATGAGTTTACTCTTTCCAATATTTTTAATCTACATAAATTTTGCCACATGTATAATAGTATATTATGCAACAAGATTATAATGGTAGTAATTAAGACACGAGTTTCCTCATTTTCATATGAGCGTCTTAATTACCATTATAGTTAAGTTTTATTCGTGAATTATTTATGCTCGAATATATGCCTAATTTTATAGTTGAAATATTATAAAATGTTTTGCACTCACCTGGGACAATGACCTACGTATTGCAACAGCTGATATTTGGAGTTCTGCGCAGGCGCTAAACGATTGGTTTCCAGTACGTCACAGCTGCATGATGAAAGTAATAACCTTGTAATGCTAGTAACATTGAAAATAGAAGGCAAATTGAATATATTGGTTTTCAAACGAAACTTTATTTCATGTCTAAGTTATTTATTGTACAATTGGTGAAATTAATTTGCGGGATTGTGCTTAGTGCAATGTTCTTGGAAGTTGATGCTGTATTGAGATGAATTTGTGTTGTATTGTCAATTGTATTTATACCTCTGTGTGGGGCAGATGACATTATGATGCCATCCAGTCTATCTATTTTCATTATCTGTGGATAGATGGCACAGCATTACCTATTACCACCTATATGTCATTTTTACTTTCTCTATGTATAGCAAGTAGAGAAAGTACTGCATTCCAGCAAAAAATTCGATGTAGAGATTGCACCGGAAATATATGTTTTTGGGCCCCCTGCGTCCATAAAACGCATTTGTTTTTTTAAGGATGCAAAACGAAGATTTTGAAGATAATAGCTCCTCCTTAAGCTACCATTTACGTGGGAAATGTTTCAAACATTTTGATTTTCTCAAAAATGACTGTAATGGTTTTGATTAAAATACCATATGTTATAGATATTTTTATGACAAATGAAATGTATATTTTTATTTCCTGATTATATCCCATGCAGTCCTGTTTACTTTGGAGTATATTACTATTATAACTGGTAAACTGTAAGGGACCAAGTCTAACTGCACAAAAATGTACTTCTCGCTAAAACACATAATTTATATCCAAATAAATTTGTTTGGGGAGTGAACCATTTCGGAGATATTTCCTGTTATTTGTGTGAGCTTTGGAATACTTAAAACTTAGGTCAGGTAGAATATCGTTATTCACTTTTTATGTAGCTTGCAAAGAAAACAGAATTTGAAAACTTTAAATTATTTGACTACCGCTCAAAGCCTACTGTATTCCCATATTCCCCTTACACCTACAAGGAAATAAGCAATAAGATAATTTCTGCAAATGTTTATCTCAATAACACGAAGAAGATATAGTTTGTAAGAATGATTAGTACAAGAGTAGAGAAAGTCATGTGAGTGCAACACATCAGATTTTTACTAATATTTTATACTTAAGGTGGAACTTTGGGTAGAGGCATTAAATATCCAATTCAGTATTTATTTTGGTGACTGAGAGAAACCACGAAAAAAGCCCATTCAGATTGGTCGACCCACGGGGTTTGATCCGAAACCTTCCACTTGGGGACCACAGACGCTACCGTCTGAGCCATCTCTCTCGGTGACTTTGATAAAATTGATTTGTTACTTTTTGATGAAAATTTTTGCTTTGCTAATAGTTCTGCGGGTTCAGAATTATTTGCAGGTTTTCTCTCCCAGTGCATTTCTCGGTCTAGCTCACTGGTTTAGATGAAACTCCAATTTTATTTAACTTCACCTTCACTAAGAATAGAGCTTGGTTTTCCCGTTTACACAATGACAAATTATTCCAGTTTACAAATGTTAGTATACGCCTCTTATAATAGGTACTTATATGTTGTATTCCGTCTCGATAGCAACGTAGATTTCTACGACGGCATATTGTTGCGAATCGAAATAAAGCGACTATGGCTATCAAATTCTTTCTTCGTAATTCAATATTTTACAAAGCATTTCACTTATTGCTTCATAAATATTTTCTTTAATCTTTAGTTATATCATAAATAATTAAATAACACAAATTTCTATTTTTCACCTTTCCCTTTGAAATTTGTAACAAAAATTAAACAAATCAGCAAAAAAACTAAACAAAAATTCGCCTAATGTCTGTTCCAATGCTTCTATTTGTTTGTATATATCCATGGAGTTTCTCTCTCCATAGTCTATCTGAATCCTATATATGATAAATAAGGATAGTGATAGAAGACAGAAACAAAATACATGTCCAGTTACTTTTTGTCACTTTATTTTTCTTCTAAAACTGAGTCACAAAAACACAGCTCCGTTTCTTCGTTAATGCAATTAAAACTCGTCGTGGCCTTGGAACTCACAGCTCTTTTGTTCCTATTTTTGCTTTGACACCAAGCACTAACGCTGGACGACAAACAATTAAATTGTTCTAACACTACAAGCAATTCCGATGCGACAAGTAAATGTCTAAAACTATCTCTGACGACACACACGCTAAACTCTTTCATCACTGACCGTATATAACATACACTTAAAAACTAACTACAAAAACTAGCCTCTCTGGCCGTCCCGACTCGCTTATATAGACCAGGGGAATTACCGGTGTATTTTGTGGACAATACACCCTTTCTCGAGAGACTTCTAACAAGCCGGTAGTCGAAAGCTCCTTGAATCGTGAAAAATAGGTCTTTGTTCTGGTCGACTTCACTGTTAACTTGTTTACTCACCGCACAGTGGTGTGAGGTAGTTTACCCTGGCAGTCTTTTAGGTGCGGTCACCGTCACAATAGGTGCGTGTAAAATACAATAAAATATAGACAAAAGTACAATAAATAAGCTAAGTCTCTGAGATCTACTTTAATCTTTAAACAAAATGTTTTCCTAGACTGCATTTTTTGGTGTGACCGTACACATCTTTACTGTATCATTTGTGGGCGGGGTAGTTTAGAGCAATAATTTTTCTTTGGCGTTTTTAGGCGCCAGTAAAGCAAAATGGATCTCTCTCGGATGCATATTAAAGACTAGAAAATTTAATTACTTCTCTGGTGCAATTGCTTGTTTTGCAACTATAATGAATCTGATTTAATTCCATGGACATATAAGGCTAGCTATATCACAAACTAATTTTTTTAAATTTAGATTTATTGCAGGTTATGACCTCAATACTTCAGGTCTCTGTACTGAGCGCTTTCCATACATTATACCAAACTATTTTGACGCAAGATTATTTATTGCATTTTTGTTCTAAATTTTCAGAAAGTTTTGTAACGTTAGTAATACTGGTATAATCGTGTCAGTGAAACTGCTGAAAGTATTTGAGATCTTTAATCAATCCACAGTTATACCTTCCTATCCGCTGTCATCTGTTTTTTAATCTCTTGAATACACATATGGATTATTTTAAAGGTCTTGTAATTTTCGAACTTTGTTGGTCTATAAAGAAAAGTTAATCGAATGATTACACAAAAACGTAAAACGTAATCCCGTGGCACAACAGACCTTCCGGGCAAGGCCTATCGCCCGACCGCTGCGTCCCCCACCTCTGCCCGCCATAGTTGTCGTCAGTGGGGTGCAGTACTGGACGTAGGATATGGTCAGTACCCCGATCCCTACTGACCGGTTATGCAGTGTTCTCGACGAGGAGCCGCTGTAAGTAGCTCAATTGGCCCCTCAGGGATCTAACGAGGCTGAGTGCACCCCGGACCAGGTATCCCAGCGGAAGAAAATCCCCACGCCGGTACCGGTAATCGAATCCGGGTCCCCCAGTTGGTAAGCAGCAGTGCTACCGCAGCGCTAAGGTGATGAAACAAAAACAAATCTATATATAATTCTCATAAACATTTATTATACTTCATTTGCATTAAAAATTCCTGTGATGGTTTTATTTTGTTTCTTAACATCCATTATCCATTATGGGCAATTTATAAAATGGGTGAAGTAGTGCTCAAATGAGCCCGGAGTCCATAGAGATCTAAGTTACGGACTTTCAGCTTCTCAGAATAAGAGAAAATCCCGGAAAAATTTTATCCAGGAAGCCACCGTAACTGAAATTCGAACTCAGGATCTCTTATGATGGATATTTGCTTATGAACGCTCAGGCAAGGTTTTTACAAAATGTTATAAATTTGATTTTAAAAAGGTATTATATTATTTGTTTATAACTTTAGAAATGAAATAAAGGCTAAAACGTTCGGAAAATTCAAGTACTAAGCTGTAAAAGCAAAAGAATCGATAGAGTGCAATAAAACGAAATATTAAAAATCCAATGAGAAAACCTTCACAATACGACGCTAAAAAAACGTTTGCAGAAAGAAGGTAAGATGGCCTTAAGCAAAGATGTAAAAGTTATTCTTAGTGCAATCTTCAGTACGTTTTGTTTATAAAGCAACACAACATAAAGACATATTTAATTACCTTTTCGAAAAATATCCTCATAAGTTATTTCATGATACCCGATACACCATGTTCGTTCTCGTCGTTAACACAGTCTATAGTCTTTCGTGCTATCACAACTCACAATCCTGCTCAGTCCTTTCAGTGTCTTTCTTCAATTTTTCTGTCTCACATACACTAACTACGACGTTAGAATCACTTGACATTCGCTGAGTCTGCTTACAACTACATCCCAGGGTTAGCCAACTCCGTAAGACTTTTGTCTATCTTTCGCTGTTCTGGACCACAAGTTTCCTAGATGACAAACGCTTCCCTCCACCGCTTTTTTGCCTTCCTGCATTCCTTTTTCCTATTCTGGGTCCACTCACAGTCATTGCATGAGTCCACTTTATAGTATCCATACGCAGCACGTGACCTCCACATCTTCATTTTGAAAACACATTGCTGATGTTGCTGCGTCTTTCAGATGCGGACTTCCTCGTTCTTCATACGGTCTCTTCTTGTGATGTTGAGTAGCTTTTGCTCCATTTTCCTCTGGCAAATTCCTAACATGGCTGTTCCTTTCTTGTTAATGACCATGTCTGCGAGCAATATTCTCTTTTTTCCCATACTGATGGATTTTTCTAGTAAGATAAACTTTAGAACCTAGAAGTTCTTCCAGGTTTGTGTAATTCTTCTTTCGGTTTTGTTCTGAGTGCTTTTGGAAAATATATGTTTTCTTGTATACATTACAAGAAGCTAATGAATTACATATACTGGATGTCCCAAAAAACACCGACAATGCTTAGTATGCTGTGCGGGATGGCAAACTGATTGATTTTCAGATAGGAACTCCTGCCCGGAAGTGTACTGTTTGGACGCTAGAGAGCCCCGAAGTTTGAGAACGAACATTTGTGACAGTTTGTTAATATTCGTTTTGATATCTTAATACCGAAGGTGTGCAACCGTTTAGCCATCTGTGTACTGGGATGAACGACCTGAGCATAATGACATTCCTGCGCATGCGCTAAATTGCTGCATAAAGTTCTTGGTGCGCATCCTACTGCGTTACTTGTGTAGTTTCCAGTACAGTAACGTTTTTAACAGCAGTGTGGCACGTACCAGTAAAAAACCGCTGAAATGGCCGACTTGAGCTTCAGCACACTTTGATGTAAATGTGCGGAATCACCTCAACGCCGTATATTCAAATAGATCGATTGGTAAATGTGGACCAGTTCCATGGCCAACACGATCGCCAGATTTGACACCTTTCGACTATTTTGTGTGGAATTGTATGAAAAGTATGGCTTATGAACCTCTTGTAACTCAGCGGAGTGATTGAAAATCTTCAAAGACAACCGCACGTAATAGGCCATGTGCATGAGGCTTATAACCGCCGATATAGGCTCTGCAATGACGTAGGAGGTACACAGTTCGAAGCCCGTTTGTAATGAAGACAGCTTGATGTTGGGTTTATTGACGAAATGTGAATGTACATCCATCTCACACTTCGATGCTGGTTAGCGTGTCTGCCTCACGTTCAAGAGGTCGCGAGTTCGAATCTTGCTAAGGGTAAGTTATCTGGGTAAGGTTTTTTTCCGAGGTTTTCCCTACCCTGAGAAGACGAATGTCGGGTAACTTAAAGCTCCATGGACCTCGGGCTCATTTGAGCATCAGTTCACCCATTTCATTCCATTCATTCGTCCGATATGACATAATGTTGGAGGACGTTAATTTAAAAAAAAAAAAAAAAAAAAAAAAAAAAAAAAAAAAAAACACTTCGATGCGCTACAGCGTCCAAACTGTGCATTTCAGGACAAGAGTTTCTATCGGAAAACCAATCAATTTGCCGTCCTACATAAGTGTATGAATCAGAAACTAAAAGTATGTTCATATAAATAAAACGTAAACTGTTCTAAACTTCATGAAGGGGAGACTTTTTCGATAATCCATTTTTAAAAGAACGAAAAGAAATGCATGCTATTTGTCCCTTGGCAACAGGTAGTTAGAAAACAACAGAATTGATTTGTATTGGTTAGGAAAATTTAAAACTTTATAAGAAAGGAGCAAACAGATTAATCGTTAAATTTTTGGAGGTGGTTTGTTTGTATTTGAACACTATAACTTCGGCTTGGTCTAACACACAGTTCGGGAGCGGCTCTCCTTAAAAACCACTTTTTGTGAGGTAGGCGTTTTGTGTCGTCACCGAGTGTTCCCTGTATCCAAGAGTATGCCGCAAACTAGGATGTAACTCAAAAAGGGCGTCAACTACATGTTAGCAAAGGGCAACGGGATACAAGAATTAAGTGTTTAAGCTACGTCACATCATTTGCATTTACATTAATCGAAAAGTTTAGTCATGCTTTTCCTCAGTTTTTGCACATAAATACTCTGGTCAGTATCTTGAATTCAGCCTGAAACTCCAATCGCAAATACGCTTATAAGAAAAGTGCATGATAATCAGAGCAAAAGAAAACGGATAGTAAATAGTATATTACGCGCGATAGCATAATGGTAGCAATTAAGATACGAGTATATTTTGCGTAAAGCTACCACTCGTTTCATACGACTGTTTATGCTGGACCATGTGTCTGACTTTAAAACGTTTATAAATGTGTTTAATATTCTACGCTGCATATTTCTTCCACTTGGTGCCCGACATTTTAACCATGTATTTTTTATTAGATTGTATATTCAGAATCGATAGTTGCACCTTCAACTCAGAAATTATTGATTTTATTGTTATGATGGCCTTGAAACTGCGATACAGACATTAAAAAGTAGATATTCGAAGAAAAGAAGACATCTAATTCATTAAATGTAATTTATTGCATATCACTTTCACCCGTGTCCGACAGTTTTAGTTTTTCTAAACTCGAACTAGTTGTTATTCGATTGAACATACCAGAATCGATACTTTCGATTTCATCTGCCTGGGTGTGCGCAGACGGTCAAGTATTGCTTGCTATATGTGGATCTTTAAATTGGTGGATAGCAGTATCGTTATGAACACGCGAACCTTTGACTGGGATTCATTACGATAAGTGTAGTTCGACTTATTCAGCATGGCCAATTGAGGAAAACGAAACCCAACAATTTCGTCTATTTAGATCTTGTCGTTATAACAAAAAAGCAGTTTATAATCTCAAATAAATCTCACTTTATTTGTAATATTAACAAATAACGTTTCTTCAGGAAAAATACACTATTAAAAGAACAATAATTGTTCACATGACTTTCTCTACTTTTGTACTAACCGTTCTTGCAAACACTTATTCCTATATCTTCTTCGTGTTAGTTAAGCCAAACATTTGCATAAATTATCTTACTGCATTATCTAGATGCAAGGGGAATACGGACATGCATTAGGCTTAGTGAATAATGATCTATTTGAGGAAAGTATTGCAAAACCCACACAAATAACAAGAAATATCTCCGAAATGTTTTATTCCACAAAAACAAACAAAAAATATGCAGTTGGACATAACTTGTGTGGTTTAGTGAGATTTACATTTTTTTGTATATTAAGATTTGGTCTCTCTCTTACGGTTTACCAGTTATGCAAAAATCATCGAGAGTAAGCAGAATTGCATAGGCCATAGTCAGAAAATTCAAAATATAAATTTCATTTGCCATAAATATATCTTAAACATGTGGCATTTTAATCAAAATCGTTAGTCATTTTTGAGAAAAAATTTTGGAAAACTTTTTCATGTAAAGGGTAGTTTAGGGTGGAGGAACTTCTTCAAAATATTTCTGTCGCATCTATCAAAGATATTAAACTTAAATAACAACTTCGGTTTTTAACCGTTTTAACCGTTTTAACAGTTTTAACTTTTAATTTTGGGGTTCCTCTGTTCACAGAGAACAAACACACTTACATTCCCACACGCTCACACACGGACCTTTTTCTAAAAATGCTTTTTTGTATTCGAGGGGCCTCAAAACATATTTCCGTTGAAACCTCAACATCGAATTTTTCAGTGGAATTCAATACTTCACGTACTTACTATACATAGTAGAGAAAGTAAAAACAGTTGTAGAGTTGGAGTACTATTTTGTGCCGGAATTTTGTCCCGCAGGAGTTGTTTTACATGCCAATAAATCTGCTGACATGGATCTGTCGTTTTTAAGCACATTTAAAAGCCACCACTCTGGACAGGATTTGAAGCCACGTCCTTGGGATCAGTAAGCCAACGTCTAACCAACTGAGCCACCCAGACCGACTCAGCAATTTCTGGGATACAGTTGGTGACACTGATTAAACAAAAGAATAACCAAGTGGTAGTATGCACAAAACAAGAGAATCGCCAATGAGTATTCGCATATGATAATTTAGCGCCCATATGCATGAAATATCAGCTATTATACACTCCACAATGGTATCGAAATCTTGTGCTGAAAGTCCTCTTCCTTCATTGGTCGTACAATGAATAAACAATGTTGTTAGTCCGATGTAAAGAATAGAATGGATAAACACTAAGTCATTTTGTATTGCACAGTGATGTCACCAAACTCAACTTGTTAAGCCTCGCCTTTCTAACAAGGAAGGATAAATCAGAGACTGCCTTTACTTTCAGGCGGTTCCTGCTTACTATGGGTAATAACTTATTGTTAAATTGTTTTACAATTCTCTTCCCGGAGCTTTACGTTTATCTTGCGCAGAAAGCTTGCTTCGCTTAAAGCGGTTATATGTTAACCAGGCAGTTTATTCCATCGCAAATGATTGGAAATAGAAGGCAAAATAATATTGTATTTTTAGTTTCTCTTCTGCTTACAGAGGTAGAAACCGTAGAAACACATACTACCAAATACGAGATATCAAAAAAATATAAAGCAGTTGAACATAAGAAGAACGAAATAAAGTGAAAAAATATCACAGGTTAATGAACATAAAGGGATGTATAATAGATATTAACTAACTAAAGGAAATATAAAGAATTCAAAGCAACAAGAAAGAATATCAATAAAGATAAATGGTAATAATTAAACAAAAACAAATATATTTTATCTACTACTAAAATAATAATAATAATTGATGTTTTATTTGTAGTTACTAGGGAACAAAACACGGGATCAAGACATAAAATACAGGTGCAAGAAAATGTAAAATGCATTTTAATGATAATCATCTATATCTTACTTTTCTTGACTATTCCACTCATACGTGAGTTGGCTGAAATCAAATCATGTGCATAACAATTTCAAGTTTCAACCAATGACAGCCTTCCTTCGCGAAAAAAGTATCACATTTTCACTATCACCTCCTCTGCTTTTCTTATGTTATGATCAGGTTAGAGCATCTAGCTGCACTGCGCTAACAGATGCGCAACGTAATTTGCCGCTATTCAAATGTCAAATATGGTTGACTCTCGCTTCAGAGATATATTTAATCCTATGTTTGGAATGAGTTTGACGAATTCTACATTGAAAGAAATTATAAATTAGCAGAAGATACTCCAACTTCTGACATTGCCAACATCTTTACAAATTGTAGCATCAATATTAGAACCTAGAAGGCCGTGCCAGTGGACGCTGTATGTATACCTGCTTCAGGTTTCTTTTAAGAGGTTAGTCATTATTACAATACATCGTTTAAATCACATTTAATAGGCTATATCATTCCTTAATTAGTGAAATGGTATTCATAAATGCTAATCGTTGTAGTCAAATCCTCTAGATAAATTGACAATTACTCGTGGCATTGCTGAGGTAATAACATGCATTAAAACAAAAGCTTTCTCTCATGAATGATGGTTATTGTAATATTACAACCATTACAATTTTTAGTACTTATTGCTGCCACATTTTCGCTACATCCGAAGCATTGCTTTTCACAATTTTGTCTGTAATTGAACTTTGTCCTCTAGGTATGACTATCCGAAGAGAAATACTCGTATTCATCCTTCAGCCGGAATTGGACCCAGAGTCTTTGGATTTGAAGGTTAGCATGCTGATGACCATACCATAGAGGCAGTCAGAAACAAATATTAAATATATTAAAAAAGAGCGTTGCTGGTCAACAACGGAAGGTTGACAATCTGGGAAGATCCAAGCCAACCTGATCACTTATGGGCTTTCCCTTCAGAAATCCTGGATGTGTCCTTTGACACTATGACAAGGCTCGGAGACGGACTTAGCACCTCGACCAAAGAAATCTTTTGTATCTTTGCCCCTGGTGTGACGCCCCCCCGGGAGAGAGTGATGTCATAACAGAATATTAACGGTGGCCGTACGGAGAAAAGACGATAGCAGAGAACAGGGTCCCTAACAACTACAGATTTTAACTCCCCTTAGGCGACTTTTATGATCGGCTCCTTTGTGAGGCCCGGGGCCTGGAGACTTCCTTCGACGCAGAGGACGAGGATTTACAGAGAGTAATGCACTCTGCATTCCACGCAGAAATCCCGCAGACACTTGGAATCCTTAAACAGTCAACCAGATGATGAAAAGAAATTAGAGGGGAAATAGAGGGACAGGAAATTCGGGGGATATAATTATAGTTCCCAGGCTTCGGCTAGCGGCCCGGGGAGCCACGAAAAAACATGAGTCAGGAAGATCGAACCCACGATCTACCGAATGTGGGCCAGAGAGGCTACCACTTGAGTCATTCCCTCTTGGATCCACCCTTTAAGCCCCTGCTTCATGGCAGGTAGTAAAGGGATCATAGATGATAGTTAACATGGCATCAGCAATTACGACACGTAAATTGACCCAACGAGGCTATGTACACCCCGTGCTAGACCTCCCAGCGGGGGGAAAAATCCCCAGATCGAACCCTGGTCCTCCGCGCTACCACTGCGCTACGGAGGCGGCAATGTAAAACATTGTCGAATCAAATCAGAACTGAACTGCTGAGTCACAATTTACAACGGAGCTGCACGCTAAGCTGTTAACTGAACTCCACTCAATTTGACCGCCACTGTCAACTTCCTACTACTCTCTGTCGACACTAGTTGGCTCCTTACATAGGCACCGAATTCAAAGCGAACGTTCTCCGTGTTCTATGAATCTACTCAAAACTGCCAAAACGAATCCTCTGGAGCGGAGAAGCTGCACACAATGGCTATTGCTCTGCACGGACTATTGTTCTGAGGGAGACCTGCCATTAGCTCTGCCTGGGTCCAGGTAGCCGGAAGGGTATGTGCTTAGCGAGGCAGCTCTTATGTAATTTCCACCGTGTAAATGCTTTTTATGAATATAACAATGTAAATTACAAAGTGGTTGTGTATGAAATGTGTTATTATCTCAACAGTGCATAACAATTTAAGTCTTAAAATCTATATCTCCATCTTCCTGTTCAGTAAGAAGGCTTAGCTCTATCTACACATTTTTCAGTGAACAGTTTTGATTTTCGTAAATTTTTGGAAATAGAAGAAACTTAAGTTAACCAGTAATTTTTGTTTAAAAGACTAAATATGAAATATTTGACTATTTTCCAATTTAAATAAGTGTTTACTGATTTTATGATTGTTACTAAAAGGCTTTCTTTCCTCTCGAATTACACCAATTTTCTGGACTTGGTAGCGTCATTTCCCTGATGCATTTACCATTTACACAACTTAATCTGAATATTTTTCTGCATCACAAACAGGACCTTTAGAAAAGCTATGGAAACTTAAAATGACATAGAGGGAAACTGAGCAGATGGCTGCTCGGTAACGCATCGGCCTCGGTTTCGGGAGGTCGTGAGTGCGATTCCCGTGGCCGAACTTCCTGACCCATAGATTTTTTCGGGGGTTTCCCGAGTCACTAGGGGTATGCTGGGAAGGATAATTACATCCTCCTAATTTCCTGTCCTTCTATTTCGCTTTGGTAATCATTTAATTCCTCCTTCATCCCATTGGTTCTTTCAGTGTCGCAAATATCAGCTAAGGGTTAGGTGCAGTTTGGTAGGAATTACATTCTCGTTGTCCGTGGAATGCGGGTGGAAAAGGGGATGGCATCTGGGGTGTTGGACTCCGCACGAGGTCTCCCTGAGTTGGCCCTAGAAGACCTAAAGGCTTCAAGATGTGGTCAAACTTGGGAAACCTTAGGGATCTCTGTCAATGTCGGTGCCCTCAGTCTGGATCTGCGCGCCCGGTGTCACCTCTCACCTCATCCTTCCTCCGGTGGCCCTTGAGGGCTTAGGTACAATAAGCCAGGCTCAATACCGAACCTCCTCCATCTCTCTCTTGTTCCCATAGAAGGAAAACTTGAAGAGAGACGTTGCTGATAATGACGGTGATGACATTTGTGGTGAAAATATTATTTTCTGATTAAAAAGAACAAATAGAAATCACTTTTATTTCTGCTCATACTAATAAAGTCTGCACTTTAGTAAGTCAAGAATTCTAATTGCTAATAACAAAGTTTGTCTTATATTTAACACCTTCACCTTTCTGATTTCGTTTGATGCAAATATAACATTTGTAGGGACTCTCTGATTGCAGCTGTTTTCGAAATTAAAAGTAAATTATTTTGTTGTTTAACGACGCTGTCAATTGCCTGGATCACATCAGCGTCACCGCTGTGCCGGAATTTTGTCCCGCAGGAGTTCTTTTACATGCCAGTAAATCTACTGAAATGCAGCTATCATTTTTAAGCACACTTAAAAACTATCGGTCTGGGCCGGATTTAAACCCGCGACCTTGGGATCAGTAGGCCAACGTCTAACCAAATGAGCCATCCAGACTGACCCAGCTGTTTTCGAAATAAAAATTTAAAACTGAATCTTCGTTTTTGGAAATTGTTTACCTATATCTCAATTTTGGTGTTAATTGTACTCAGATAACGGAAAAGGAAAAGTCGTCGGATGCTGTCAACACGATTTTCATATGAGAGGACTTCAGGACGAACCTGAATGAAAGTGGACAATTGGTTAACGATCGCGAGAGTGGCAGCTGTAGTACAGGCGTTTGGCTTGTTTTTCTTCAAGCTTGATAAATGTCAGAGAGCCCTGCCCCTTCACGGCTACGCCGCACCTAACGACATTAAATTATAAATGTGCAATTAAAATACAAGGACCGCCGCGTCAACCTAGTCTTACGCATGCCTTTAGACAAGTTTTATTGAGGTACAGCCCACCAGGTTAAGGTCTTTGTGATGCAGAAAACAATTTCATGACCATTTGTCACTACAGCCTTTATTCCAAGAAACCATTACCTTCTTCTCGCTACTTCTTGGCAGCTTTCAATAATGGCGCCATTATTATAGGTGGCTATCACCACACGTGCGCCACTTGGCTCCTTGAGACAAATGAAAGTCAGGTTTGCTCTAGCGCCACTTACAGCTATATAGTCGGGATAACAGATATATTTCCTGTTTAGGTTGGCAGACTGCCTCAGCTCGTGTTGCTCTAATTGCCTCATTTGTAACAATAACAGAATGTTGCTGCTATTTTCACGGTTCCAGTTTCAGTCCTAAGTACTGGAATTTTTGCCTTTCCTCATCTCCCTGTCGCGTATTAGATCTGGCCTGTTATGCACTCAGTGTGTGTCTACTTCGGCCACCAAAGGTCGTTTCCTTTGTGGGTATAGTTTAATATAGTGTCCCAAATTGATGTATACACATTCTAGCAATATACCTAATGAGAAGAAATACAATTTTTGTTCTTTTCTATTCCTTAAACTTTCTTAAGCCTGTACATGATCAAAATGCCCATCTTCCGCCACAATACACTCCCAACAAGGACTTCGAACACAGCGACATACCGCCTGGATTGTGCTAATAGCAATCATTGATGGCATGTTCAATCTGACCTCTAATTTCTCCCAGTGTCTGTGGTGGTTTTGTGGTCTGCACAATGTTCTTTCATGTTCCCCAAGTGGAAGTCAGAGATGTTCAATCGGTAGATCGAGACAGGAACTCCGTTGCGATTCCTCTTCGTCCTAACCATCTCTGATTGAATATGCGATTGAGAAAATTCCTCACAACAATATGGCAGTGAGGTGGAGTCCCATCTTGTTGGAAGTAAGCCTTATTTTGATTCTCAAAGAGATCATTTGCAGGTAAGTTTGACCTGATAGTCTCTTCCAAGAAGTAGGACCCTTTGGAAGACAGACCACACACAATACCGTTATTCCTGGAAGATTTTTCAATAACGCTTCAGTAACCACTTACGCTCATCGAATGATAATCTCACCGCCATATTTGTTTATAAACATATATAGAACGACGGATGTCTCTACTCTTAGTATACTAACATACACTCATTCTACTATATATTTCACATTAATCAGATAAACATTTACAGACATTATAGGTATTATTGGTAGTGTTCCTGTAGGTGCAAGGGGAACAGGAATACAGCAGGCTTTAAGCAACAGTAGAATGTTTTAAAACTGGTCGCTAAGTGACAGCTTTGAAATCCCGTTGTCTTTGCATAGCCAAGAGATAAAAGGATACGAATATTTGAGAAAACTATAATATTCTGAAATTCGAAAAAATGATGAAAATTATACTTTACAAAATAGTGTATTTTATATAAATCGTGCGTTTTAACAGACTTGTACTTTTCCGTAGTAAGATTTCTTCTATCACTCTGGTTTCCAGTAATGCAAGTCATCAAGAATAAAGAGGTCTTCTGAAGACATTTCTAGGAAGTTCAAGATATAGATGTCATGAAAAAATCTTAAATCAAAATTTTTGAAAAATGTTCCATATAAAGAGAACTCCGGGATTGGTGATTTTCTTGAAAATCCTGTCGCGTCCTTTGAAGATGTTCAAATTAAATACCAAGCATAGTATTTCACTGACTTCTGTTTTTAAGTAATGTTGTCCACAGACACACACAGAGAAAAAGAGAGGGAGGGAGAGGGAGGAAGGGCGGGAGAGAGTTAGACATGCAGTTTTTAAGAATGCTGTCTTAGGGTTCAGGGAACCTCAAAATATGTATTTCCGGTAAAACTTTTGTATCAAATTTTTGGGTGGAATATAGTGCTTCCCCTATTTGTAGTAAGTACGTAGTAGAAATAATAAAAATAGCGCTATTCCTATCCATCCGTCCAGAATGTGGGCGGACTGAGAGCAGCCCGAGGTGTGTCATACGCTTTTATGACGGGATGTGGGATTTTGTAGGGTGGGGGGGGGGGGGTGAAAATGAAGTTAGGATTATGTGCCACTATAAAAGAACTCTTCATTGTAAACAAGGAAAGAGACGATAGTAATAGTCTACAAAGTATTTGCAGTTCCAATGCCACTTTATGGACTCGAATCTTACACCTAAACAAAAAGACTAAAAGAAAGTGACTGAAATTAAACGTTTACGTTCAGTCGCAAATAAAAATCTACACAAAATTCTTATGCGGCTAGAATATGATACTTTAATCTGAAGCTCAAATCATGATCTAAGAATGAATGGAATAGGTTGCTTATATGCTATAACATTGTAATCCAAGAAAGCGAAAAGGAGCAGAGAACGACTAAAAAAATCTGATGTGTTACACTCACATGACTATTGTACTCCACTCTTGTACTAACCATTCTTACAACCTCTTATTCCTTTTATCTTCTTCGTGTTAGTTGAGATAAACATTTACAGAAATTTGTTATTGCTTATTTCCTTGTGGGTGCAAGGGGAATATTAGAATACAGTAGGCTTTGAGCGATAGTCAAATCTTTTAAAGCTTTGACATCCCGTTCTCTTTGCACGCGTAACATAAACAATGAACAACGATGTTCCATTTCACGAAAGTTCTGCGTCTTTTTATCACATCCTTGAAAGACATTAAACTTAAATACTAACTTTGGTTTTTAACCGACTTTTCGCTTTTGAGTTATGCTATCCACAGACTGACAGACCCACACACACGCACACACGCACCTTTTCTAAAAATGCCCTTTTTTATTCAGGGGGTCTCAAAACATGTATTTCCGGTGAAATCTAGACATCGAATTTTTTGACGGAACACAATACTTCCTCTACTTACCAGTAGAGAAAGTAAAAATGACAGAGCAACCGGTTTTATAGGGGAACATATGACTGAGTTTTGACGATTTGTGGTAAAAAATTGATTTTTTTTAGTTTGGCGTTAAAAATATTATAATCTTTCCTCTATCATATGCATCCATTATTTTTTCAGTTCCGCCATTTTTAAAGCCAACAGAAGCCATCCTTTAACTCCATGAGCGTGGTATTTAAATGTCTGTATACGCCCACTTTTACGATATAATGTTATTGTGCACTGTTACAGTGCCATTTCACTCCTATTTTGATTATGCCGCATGAAGTAGTAGGTGAATAGGAACTTGCTGATGATTGGCTACTGCCATTTGTACTACGTGATCAATACAAATACCAAAAACTCCTAATAAAATCGAGTTCTACAAAATAATGTTCTCCGAAGTTCCATGTTGGATGGCATCTCAATCCTGTCAAAGTATAATGCACACTGTATATTCTATATTGTTTTATTTAATGGTTATACTTATTATTTTACAAATAGCTTGTCTTGTGTAGTATAGTCATGGCTTCCTTCGTTTATATGCTTGGTAACAGCATGTGAGTTCCACGTGCTTACTTGAGAAAAAAAGGTTTTTACGCAGTGTGTTGTGTTTCTTCGGTTAGTAGTGGTATATTTGTGCGAGTTTAGTATTTATATTACATTTATAAGGATGGAGAGGCAAAACATTCCTAGAAGTAGTTACAGACAAGTGAAAAGAAGAGCTTCTAAGAAAAGCAAGGTGGGCAAAACAGAAGTGTTTGAGTGGAAGTGCAGTTCATAGTGGAAATACAGTGGATAGTGCAAGTGCAGTTGATACTGTTAGTGCAGATAATGGTGTCATTAATTCGATCGTAGGTAACACTGAAAATAATGCATGCAGTGGTAAACATAATGTTGAACTTTGAGGCGATATTGTTTAGAAGAAGCCTCCTAAAATAGTTAAAATTTGTGTGTATAGTGGTGGCAGAAAAAGCCCCCTAAAATTGTGAATCATTGTCCTAGTGGGCAATGATATAGATCTTCAATTGTTTTAGCTTGTTCATGTGTTATCGGGATTGGCGTCATGTGGAAATCGCAAAGTCCGCGAATAATTTGAAAAGTTATCGACATATAGTGTTTATTGGAAGAACATTGTGCTGTAAAAGTTAACAGGAGTAACAATGCAGAGAACTAATATATAATTAGTAAGGCTGCATCAAAAAATAGAGGAAGATTACGAACTCGCAAAATTACGTAGTCCGTGTTCGGGTTGTGTGAACCCCGCAGGGCTTGAGACAAAGGACGCCAATCCAGAATATTTGTATTGTTGTTTGTGACGTAAAGGAACAATAAATAAGTATATTAAAAATATAAAAAGGAAATTTAATCATCCTTGTAAGGCGTAGACGTATACCACGCCCTGAGGTACGTCGAGAAATTCGATGAAAAGTATTTAGAGTCTCATAGCTGCATTAAACGTAAATAACTGTCTCAAACGTCGCATCAACAACGTGTGGCAAGAAAGAAGATCAAATAACAGTATCAACCTGTTCATGAGAGCAATATTATCACTGGTACATCAGAAAGGAAAATAAATCTATTTACTGATTTCAGGAACAGTGCTTCTTCCACTCGTGATATTAATGGTACCTGTTAGTGCATAAAATGTTTGGCAACAGCTTGTAAAGGAGCTTCTTTGTAGTGAATGCAAAAACAAAAGTCTTGATGTAGAGCTTAGGGAAAACCATGGTTTTTGCTCCAAAATTATTGTGAAGTGCAATTTATGTGGAAATGTTTCTGCATCTGTTTACAGTTCCCCAAGAAATTCAGACAAAAAAAAACCCAAAGACCTGCATTTCATGTAAACACTGCTGTGGTAGACACTTTCAACAGTTTAGGCAAAGGGCAACAAGGGCTAAAAAATTTTCTTTGGGTATGGGAATGAGCTATTTAGGTGTTAGACCTTATGCACAGCATTTGAATAACTTAATTGGGCAGTTTAACTTGTTTCGAAATGAAGTGCTTGTCATGGCTAAAGAAGCAGTACGTAAAGCTCATCAAGCTGTAAACAATCAGGTAATTGACATTGCTGTATCGTATGATGCCACTTGGCATAAGCGTGGTCATACATCAAACTATGGAGTAGGTTTCGTAATAGATATTCTCACTGGGTGTATCACATATTGTCTAAATATTGTCATAATTATACAACAACAAAAAGGCCTTAGGTGAAGCAAGTGTGGAGTTTACCATATGGCATGAAGGTCTGGTCAGTGCCAGGCGAATTGTAATGGATCGTCTAATGCCATGGAGAAAGATATTGCAGAGATTCTTTGGAAAAGATCTGTGAAAAATGGTTTTAGGTACCTACAGTGTAATGCTTTCAGATGGGGATGGTAATACACATGCATATCTCAATGCCATACAGTTTTATGGTGCAGATCACCCCATTGAGAAAGAAGAATGTCAGAACCATGTGTCAAAGCGTGTTGGAACTGCTCTTCGAAATTGTGTAAAGGAGTGGAGAGTACAATGCATTACACTGGGTGGGCGAAACGAAGGCAGCCTGAAAGACAGTACTATTATGAAATTGACCACTTATTATAGACAGGCCATTATAAGGAACATTCCTGATGTCAGAGCAATGAAGAGAGCAGTGTATGCCACTCTCAGCCATTGCATGTCGACGGATGCATCATTTGTGCCCAAAAGGGAAAGCATCATGGTGCTTTTTCAATAAACAACAAGCTGAAGGAAAGCAGCCAGAGAACCACAGCAGAATGACACGTGAACTGAGTTCTTCTGTAGTATCAAAGATACTACCAGTTTATCAGCGATTGGTCTCTGAGCAATTACTGGCGAGTTGTACAAAAGGCAGGACTCAAAATCCAAATGAATCGTTACATCATGTTGTGTCGGGTAAATGACCCAAAGATGTATTTATCTCAAAGAACAAACTGGAACTAGCTGTGGTTAAGGCCATTAGTGAATTCAACATGGGACACTACAGACACTAGCTTCAGTCAGAAAGCACCCCATACCTACATCAGCACTGTCCCTGTCAACACAGGATATTCACCGGATTGTACAAAGCAAGAAGAGGAGCTGTAAACATCAACAGGTCAGAAAACAGCATGAATTGCAGAAAATATCATCTGAATAAAGAAACAAGAGGTCTGAGGGGGAGACATATGGTCCAGGGCAATTCTGAGGTCAGTTTATTTTCCTTTGCCTTTTTCTCAGTTTGCAACTTTTCAGCATTTTGCTCTATATAAAATGCTCCTTGCGGAGCATTTCTAATCAGAATGGCTTGAAACTTGCACAGTATGTAGTAATATGTGCTATAAATAAAAATTGTATTGGGTTTTGATATCAGATGGATTTTAGTGAGTTTTTTTATCCTTCAGAACAGGCTGTTACTCCATATTTTTTAAAAATTATTAAATATAAATATTTACATTTTTCTGTAAGCCAAACAAATAAGCAGATATAAAAACCCAATACAATTCTAATTTATCCTTGATTAAAGTGCACCTCTCTATAAAATTTTAGAATGATTGGATGAAAACTTTGTTGCAAGGGACTTTTTAAGTGCGACTATTAATTTATTTAAATAATTTGCAGTGTTTCTTGAACCAAGCAACATACAGAGTTGAAACTTTGCACAGTTACAATATAAATATGCACACAAAATGTCATCAAAATTGATTAAAAAATATAGAAGTTGGAAAATTCAGTCATATGTACCCTAATTTGACGCTGGAAATTACCATTTGAACTCTGACCATGAAGCTGATGATGACGACGATGCTAGTGGTCTTGAGATGAAGCTAATGATGAAGCTGAGGAAGCTGATGATATGGTGATCATGATGATGAATCTGATGATTACGAAGCTGATGTTAATCATGATGATAAGAAGACTGGCAAAATGCTCGTCTGTAGAAAGAGTATGAGGTAGGGAGTGTGGCCAGATTCGCAGGGAGTATTGAGCCCTTGACGGTGCGTCCCCCGGGAGGGAAGGGTGAAGTCAGTAGCATCTGTACAACTGGCTTACCTGCCCCCCGCAGGGTTGCACATCCCACTGGGAGGATACCACCTCCGATAAACAGGATAAAGGTTTATGTAGAGCATCCTTTTCCCCTGGTTCTTAACCTGGATTTAGCACAGAAAGGTATCGCTGTTGAGTGTCAGGTGTGATAACCCAAAATACCGCAACCTGTGTTTTTGTGATAAAATTTTAGAGGACAATAAAGTGATAGAAAGGTGGCCGAACTGATTTTGTCATTTTGTCACACTGGTGTCAGGAAGTAGGATTCTTCGATTTGTCATTTATCGCAGTATTTTCCGAAATAGCGTAGAACAAAATGTTCTAGGGCTCGCCCACAGGTCAGTTGGTAGAGAACATGCCGGCTGTGCAGGGGATTCCGGGTTTGATTCCCGGATGAGGGGTTGGGACTTTTCCTTAGTCAAGATTATTTGTTATCCTTCACAGAGTCTGGAAGTATGAATCTGTGTGTGAATTCAATGCACAAATGTCCAAAACCTATTGCAAAACGAGTTAACACCATTGGCAACATATTCCAAAGAACAGGTCCATATAACCATTCGCTTCAGTTAAAGGTTTTATATGGAACACTTAAAAATAATTCTATAAGATTACATATCTATACACACACGCACACACACATACACACACACACACCCTGTGTGGTTTATCTTGTCTCTGGCCTAAAGAAAGAGAAAAAGATGTTGAATAGAGAGACAGATACTCACCCCTCTGTGTCTGTTGTTATGGGGAAGGTGGAGAAAATTCGGCTGCTTCTATCCAATGAGTGCTAGGCTGAAGAGGCAAGTGTTTAATAGACTTCCAACGTTTCTCCACGCAAAATATTTTCCCTCCCTCTGCTCCTAATTGGCGTGGTGGAAGAAACCTTCAGTTTTATGGTCTTAGAGACAAACTACCAGCGGAGGTATAGGAGTGCGTGTGCGTGCGTGTGTATTTGCAGCTCACTAAGAAGCCTTGGATTTACCTAGACCACACACTCCACACTTCACATGTGGGCTGCTATAAACCTTTTGGCATACCTTGTATAAAAACCAGGCATTTTCTTTATCTGAGCATCAGAGTGCTTTTTCCTTTCTCATTCAGTTTGTTTCTAGGGGCCTGTTTAACGAAAGTTGGAAGACTTATAATTAGCTGTTACCGCTAATTTAAGTTATCTATTTGGTGTTTTATTTCATAAAACCAGCCGTAGTTAGAAATGTAGTAGCCCTAATTGCGATTGGGTTTTATAAGTGTGAGTGGGAGCTTGCTTCTTAGGAAGAATCCGCTACTACTTTATAACTTATTGGAGATTTATTTTACGAATCTTGGGATCATGATAAAATAGCTTGTGTTGCAATAAAAAACGTAACCTCTTAATGGTAGCAGAAATAACATTTGCCGAAATTACAGTCCTTTTTGATACTTAGAGCGAGCTGATGTAAAAGCACCAACATTGTATACTAATCTCTTATATTTTCTTAAAAAGCGTTTGCACTTGTTTATTACTTCAACATTAAGAATTTTAACCGAAATGTAATATGACTTTTTAATATTGGAGCAAATATATTCAGAAAGAGCGTTTAAATCAACAGTCGTCGATCCAAGAATTTTGAGCAGAATTAGCGTTTTGTACGTCACACTGAGATTTCTCTCCCAGGGTGTGCGCGGGTTTTGTTTTTAAAGAATGATGCTAACAATGGCGACTATTCCACTCACACGTGACTTGGTTTAAATCAACCAATTATGTGCACAACTACTTGAAGTGTCAACCAATGACAGCTTTCATGCGCGAAAAAATTATCACATTTCGTTATCACCTCTGAATTTTAGCTATCACCTCCTCTGTTTTTCTTATGCTATGATCAGATTAAAGAATCTAGCTGCACTGTCCCACAGATCCCCGCTAGCTGACGTAATTTGACACAACAGAATCGCCATTCAAATGTCAAATATGGCTAACTCTCGTTTTGGTGAAATATTTAATGCTTAAATAAATGAAATAATTCGAATAAGGAAATCTCAGAACACTGAATACGATAGGAAATATGTTTAGAATCAGTTTGATAAATTTTGTATTGAACGTTATAATAAATTAACAGTAGCTACTCCAACTTCTGACATTGCCAAATCTTAACAAATTGGAGCACCAATATGAGAATCTTGTAGGCCGTGCCTATGGAGGCCGATGTAGGTATGCCTGCTTCAGGTTTCTTTTAAGAGGTTAGCAATCACAATTTAAATAAATTTCATATGTTATATCATCCCTTAATTCGTGAAATAGTCTTAAGAAATGCAACTCGTGATAGTCAAATTCTCTAGACAAATTGACAATCACACGTGGCATTACTTATGATAAAGGTTTTCAATATTTGCACTGAGACGCTGCCGCCAGAATTCAGCAGTCAAATAAAACTGTGCCCGTATTTAAAAAAGAAACTAATAGTATGGTTCACTATAACATAAACCTGCTTTTAAATGTATCCCACGCCCAAGAGTTAGGATGCTTGTCGACTCACCAGCTAAAATTGTGGGTTTACTCTGAACTAAAGCGCGTCTCAACCTTAGAAGACAGTACACGTCAAATGGGGCGCAATATTGCAACATGTACACTATGTGTGCCTCGAAGTTACGAATCTTTCCCCTCCAGAACTACAAATATTTATCTAAAATGTTAAATAAATAACGTTCCACACACTATAAACACACACACTTTACGAATTGATGTTAACTTTTACTGCTTCCTTCTGTGTCACGCCTGGTGCCTTTTAGCTGAATAGGTGAATACTTTTTGTTTGCCTTACACGATGAAAGCAAAAGGTTACAGGTTTCTGGTTTATTTAAAAAAGTGTCTCTAACCCTCCTTAACATTTGTTCTTGCTTTGTCCTTGATGTAAACTCAATAATAAAAATGTTTCCCACTGCATAACTTTTGCAGCGCACAAATATACAATTTTCGGAGAACATTTAATTTAAAAACTTTTAACACTTAACGGACCAAATATAGTTTACTGTAGCTAATAAAAAAGTATAGACGTAGTTTATTGGTTAGTGCTTGATGAGCATAGAAACAGCAAATATCGGACTTTTACTAAAAAATACCTTTCTGTAGAAATTTAGGCCTAGAGAAATCTATCATGACTCTAAAAAGGATAGAGAAAAAAATTCTGCATAGAATAATGTGTTCAGAGCTGAAAATTATAACAACTGAATATTTATAGCATGCTTTTAGGACCTGGCAACAGCGCGAGAGTAGAAAATGACGAGGTTAATGGCAACTTGTATGCGCTGAATAGAGACAGATATACCCCAATTAACTCCATACTGTCATCTAAGGATGAGACAGGCTATAGTAACGCTTTTTTCTCTAAAAACCGTTACAGTCCTCAGCTTTTTAATTTTAATTTATTGAGAATTATTATTCTAATTGTTATTATTTTCTGTCTTTTTTTTTTTTTTTTTTTTTTTTTTTTTTTTTTTTTTTTTTTTTAATAAATGATTAATTTTATTTGTATAACTATAAATGTTCTGCAACCTGCAACGCACTTAGAAATGATCATAAGGGACAGTGAAAATCGTAATTACATCGACAATCACGAAACTCGTTCTGCCCTCCGTGCTTTTAACTTAGTTATTGCATGTGCAATTTCATTATATTTCGGATATTACATTCAGTTTTCTTATGACATTTACCGGAGTATAAAATATCATATTCATTTGTTACATTCATGTAAGATTCGTATCCAAAAAGATTTTCACAGAGTCCTGGGGAGTAACATCTCTCACACAGCATGTGGTCGCTGTCCTGATTCCGTTAATTCAGAAGTAGAGAATCACTTCATTTATCTGAGATAGCGTGCGTGCGTGCGTGCATGTGACGATCCCATTAGGCTGTATCATTGTAACTCTGTTTCAACGTACTGGTTCTGAATGCCAACAGGTTTTCTAACAAAGATTTATGTTGCTCCACCGTAGACATAATTTACTTTATCTGGAACTACCGTATTGCAATAAAAACTCTACTGTCTCATTTTGTTTTCTTTGTTTCCTTTTTCATCACTGGAATAAACAATAGCTTATCTAACTAGATGGCTCGGAAAGTCGTGCTTCGAGCTCTGGAGCTTTCCAGAGAGGGTGTCTTTTTTCTTCCTCTTTTTTTTTAAATTAACGTCCTCCGATGTAACGTCCTATCGGACGGTGGATGAGTGAAATGATGCTTAAATGAGTCCGAGCACCAAAGAGCTTTATCCGGCATTCGTCTTCACAGGATAAGGGAAGAAACCTTATCCGGATAACTCACCCTAAGCGAGATTCGAACTCGCGACCTCTTGAACGTGAGGCAGACACACTAACCATCACGCTACTAAGGCGGGCAGAGGGGTGATGGGCGACCCGTTCAACCAGAACAATCCTAGGGAAGTGCTCTTTACTTGGAGCAAGCATCCACGTCATTTGTTCCGCACTGCCTGACGTCATAGACTGTATAGACTATCCGTTTTGATTCACATCTCAGTGAGAAACCTGCTGGCTAGGTATTGCGTTTGGCCTTGCAGAAAGTATTGGAATTCGGTTTCGGTACACCATTCGTTATCGCAAGATCGGCCCACCCTTCATCATGAGTTCTGTACCACGCCTACTTAGGGATACTAACCAACCTGAAAACATACCTGCTACTCTTAATAAGAAAAATTATATATTCGAAAATGAAACAAAAGTTGATGCAACATTGTTCCTTATTTACCAATAAAAATATTTGTACTTATATGCCTAACCCCCTGCATATGTTAAAAACTGGACGCTATATGCTGGCCTTAAAATGTCACCCTTTCATGCAATCGCGAGAAAAAGCTAAAAAGCTGGAAACAGCTTAAATAGATCTACATTTTTATGTAATACGTTTTTCCCTACATTTTATGCTTGACCCGTTAAACGGTTAACAGGCTATTCCGAAAAAATTCAAGATATACATTTTGTTTCTCCTATAAATATCTAAAACATGCGGCTTTTAAGTCAAAGTTCTTGCAGCTATTTTTGAGTAAATCCAAATGTTCGAAAACTTTTCCGTGTAAAAGGTAGTTTGGAGTGGTGAGGGTCTTGTATTAATGTTTATCTATATATCTAATATTTTGAGTCATGTGTTTCACACACTCACACACACATGCAGACACAAACGCACAGTCCAGTTATAATCACGAACATTTTGAAATTATTTTTATATATTCAAAGCTGTACTTTCTGTGAAATCTTGATATAGAATTTTAGGATGGAATGCAGTACTTCCTCTGCTGTAAGTACGTAGCAGAGAAATATATTCTGTGTCTGTTTTATGAACAGTATTTCACTTATGATTAGGCTTAGGTCCCGATTGCATGCGTTGGCATTTAAGCTATGTTTGCTGCGATGTTTTGTAACGTAGTACACGTTGGGTAGGGGCTGTAGTCGCGTTGTCTTATAAACAGCTTACTGTAGTGGTATGTCACCCTCCCCTTCTCCACCTCCTCTGCTGTAAACAAAGAAGAAGTGCCAACGAATACAATACAGCAGCTCTCAACGTAAGGTCGTTGGTAATCCTGGCCGCAGCCTACTTATGAATAATGACTGATTTCTATTGTTTCCATGTGTGTGTATAAAGTGAAAAATGGTATAACATGAAATAAATAAAATTACCTTTAGTGTGTAAGCAATGGGAATAATAAGTTTCCAAACAGTTTTGGATATTATGTACTTTTTTTTTTTTTTTTTTTTGGTAACATGGCTGCTAGACCTAGACATTTACGAGAGATACAATTATATCTACGAAAAACGGTTACTGGGCATAACGTATAGAGAAAGGGTCCAGAATGAGGTGTTGAAGAAAAGAAGCGGCATGGATGAAGCAGGCACAACAGCTAGGAAAACCAAATGGAGTGGGGGGGGGGGGGGGGACACGTAGTCAGGATGAACCAGTCAAGATGGACATTTGAGATGACAGGGGAACAGAAACATAGGAAGACCAAGGCGAATGCAGGTACAGGATTTCAGAAAAGTAATAAGACTTCAGTGGGCAAGAGAAGCGTGTGATAGAGTGAAGTGAAAAGTTAGTATAGAACAACTAACTTAAGATAGAAATAGGAACACAGTGGACATGAAAAGTGAGTGTTAACATGAAGATGTTAGAAGAGGTGCAGCTCCCAAGGACGAGCTCACCCTGAGAGAGTATTTGAGCTAATCCCTTCAATGGTAAGTGACCCTTGCCCTAAAGGGATTTAATGGACTTATTTATTATTATAACAACCAAGCATTTCCATATCTTCTTTTGACAATAATAACGGATCAATTAATTCAGAAAGCTTAATAAAGGTAATATTAAACAGCTATATGAATATGAAGTGGAACAGATATCAACATAACAATGAATATACTTCTGTGGATAAAAGCAATAAAAATAAACAAAGGCCCAGCCCTTTAGAGTTTATGATGAAAATAAATGATTAATTCTTGTCGTATTTTAAAGCCCTTCTTACTCGCAGTATGTAGATTAGTAGTACTTCTAAATACTTATGTTCTGCGAAGTATAGTTTAAAGAAATAATTCTGACAGAGTCGTATACTTCCGTTACAATATTATGTGTGCTCCAACCCACTTTCAGGCTTGTTCTGGCCATTATTTATCAAACAGGTTGCGGATTAATTATATCTAGTACCAATTAAACGCTTCATTATAACCGTTTAAGAACGTGTTTTAGAAGCATAACTCAGATCAGGCAGGGCACACGTTCAGTCGCCCCTCGGCCTGCTATTAAGGTTAGATACAAAGTGCCTCTGACCAGTTTCCTTGCAATATAATTAATTTAATTCGAGCGTAAAGAAGACAACCCCCTTGCGTATGGAGGCGAAACCAGCTCTTAAGAATGAAGACCAACTCTAATGTACTCACCAGATTGAAATTCCGATCAGTCACGCTTCCAAAGTCTCATTATTCTTTTCTTTTAAGGTGGGGCTGACATTTAAGAAATTTCTTCACGCTTGTCTTCTGTATACCAAAACTCAATAGGTGCCAGAAATGGTGGGGAGGTGGGCAATCCAGAAGAAATTTCGGAGTCCCAGTGGTCTCTCGTCTCTCTGATCACCTTGTCGATGTTGTGTCTAAGGAGGTGTTGTTATTCCAGGGTCAACCTCGACGAGTGGTTTGGATCATCTGCAGCGATGTCCTACCCTGCCTCTTTGAAGACACTTGCTGCTACTCCCCACCTCGATCTTCACGGAGGGTGCGTTAGCTATTGCCTATAACGTGTAAAATCACAGTCAGTATCCAGTTACGGACACAAACAGGGGAAACCATGGCAGTTTCCAACACATGTCTAGAATTCTTCGGGAATATCCTCAGAAAACTTCTTTATTCTGGATGATGTTTGCAAAAAAACTTACTACAAATCTGATGTGCTGCACCCATATGACTTTCTCTACTCAAAGAGAAATGGACTGGAGGCGGAAAAAGAGGAGAATGACCCGCGGTGTCACTTTTTGGCACCTCTGTACTAAGTGATACAGGTTCACCCCATGAGTGTTCTTCATAGCCCAAACTTAAGTACAAGCCTCAGGGTTTTCTTCCATAAATGCATATATCTTTCTCCGCATTGGCTATTGCCATTCTGACTTTAACATTATTGGTTCTCTCTTTAGTAGCTAACAAATTCGTTGAAGGAAGCTTCTATCCCTGGGAAAAGGATAAACTTGCTCACGAATCAACAGAAGTCGAGTACCATTTATTGCCCTACTGTTTGTGAGACTATAACAAAACATTTTTGAAGTTATTCAGGTATTCTTCAACCGAAATCTTGCAGATTTCCGTGCGGAAATTATTAATTAATATTTTTGAAAGTTAAAATATTTGTACTATCTTTAAGAGCTTTCTGTTGGTATTTTTTGACAATCATTCGTATAAAAGCTTGATTTTTGTTATTCTGTGTGCTAATTAATTGTTAACAACTCGTTAACCAATATCAGATAAGCATTCTTTTTTATACATGAGTGGTCAGGTGGAAATAGTGCTACAGAGTACGTGCGCGCATGTTGCGAACAAGGCTAATTAAAAAACAAATAGACAAATACTATTGTTTTCGGAAAGAAAGCAACAAAGTTACATTTCTAATTTTCACAGTAAATTCAAATATTTGAAATGTGCCGTATGTAGAGCTTGAACTGTAATCCAGAATTTAAACATTGGATGGTAATTGCATCTTCGTTACAAGGAAAAGAAATCTCTTTTGTGGATCCGTGGAGAAATTACTAAGAAAAAGATTATTGGCATGCTTTGTGTGAACTATGGTGATGTGCAGTGCAGAAAATATTACGTTATGAGGATAGGAGGAAAGCAATTCGGTAAAATTTGCAATACGTAATGGGGCATCTTAACAATTACTAGTGAAACAGTTCATGCTAGAACGAACAACAGTACTGAAATTGATCACGAGCAGAGAGGAATTGTCTGGAACCTAGAAATCTTTGTAATCAAAACTAGTTTCCAACTTACATCAACAAACAAATGGGTCACTATAGCAGCATGCAAGGCAAAACTATGGATTCCCTTAGATATAACAAATTGTAAGTATTGCAGCGTTGGCATAGAGCACGCGATAGTGGTGGCTTTGGAAGATGCTGTGCAACACAGTTTTTTTTTTGGAAGGTTCGAAAAAGGATGCCGGGAATTGTCGAAGCTAAGCGAAGCGGCACGAAGAATCTGTATGTTAATGCGCAGTAAAATTCTCGCGAGTTGTTGCGTAGTTAAGTGTTTTGTGTAAATGTAAATGCAATAGCAACCGTAAAGTGAAAATGGTGTTGATTATACTGTTCTTTAATGAAACCAGTTTTTACCCATGTAATTAAAGGAAGTAAAGAGTGATAAAAAGTGTCTAGAATTGAGATTTAGTTAAAGTATATTAGGAATTTTATTATATACCTACTAATCTCAGCCAGGTGGGACTTGGCCACAAAAATGTTAGGATAGTTGTAGGATGGTTGGTTTAAGGTTTTCGGGGGGAGCGGGGAATAACGAGTAGTGCTAATTGTATAGGCTCCTTAACGATTATCTTTTCAGGAGCGGTATACCTCCGGCAACAATCATTCCGCTGCTCCCGTGTCGTTCAGCTAAGTCAGTGATGTCAAACGGTGCGCTTGAGCGCAAGCGCGCCCTTTGGAGTTTAGCAGGCCCACGCTGCCCGTAACAGCAGCACCTGCTTGCTCTGCTTGGGACAGTGTACAACGTGCATAGCATGGAAAAAGCCAAGCCACTTCCACATTTGCAATTTCGCAACATAAACAGAAATTAATAAGTTTGTAACATATTGGATGAGCTCTTAGTAAAATGCTGATTTATACTTAGATTTCTTGCTGTTATTGATAAGAAATCGAAAGTAAATCGGCTTGTACTTACAGAGGGAAAACTCGTTAACATCGGAGAAAAGTTAGAAAGAAATCTAAAGAAATTTCCCTCCTTGACGGCTTGGAATGTCACTAAGCTATTAAAATGAAACTCCTAATGATATTTAGCAGTAAATCAGAAATTGCAACCACGCGTGGGCAATTTCTGCTATTGTATGTTGGTTTATGTTAATCCTGTATTGGCCAGCGTTTAATCTCTTTTACGCACAAAGCATGGTTTATGTACATGACCATGAAAATGAATGACTTTTAGAGAAATGCTCTTAAAAATTATGAGGAGTATGTAGCAACAGAAGGATATAATTTCGAACATTTTGTAAGGTAGGTATACGGTTTGCACGAGAAATCTGTGCGGTGAATTTGAAAGGCAATGAATATGCAACTTCGTCGGCAAATACTGGGCTTCCCGGTGCCAAGAGAAGTCTCGTTAGGTCGGCCACGCGTCCAAATGAAGGCTCTGTATTATCACCAGCGTGTTTCAAAATGAAAGACCAGATTTCAATTTTGTATTATGGAAAAACTATTAAAGATAGTAACACGTTGTGCATGTCACTGACTATAGGCAGGATCACAGTTTTATATTGGCAATATACAGTCAACACGAGGACCAGTTGTTGCACGAGAAACATATGAGAACTGACAGCGTAACGTACCATCACTTGAACAGTGGAATGAGATTTTGTAAATTCCAACATACAGAATGCTTTTTCCTGTGGTGTATTTGTACAAACAAACAACAGTGCAGCTGCAGCCAAACTTTCAAGCAGTGACATGTGTTTATGATAGTTTTTCTGTAATATAAAAGTGAAATCGGCTCTTTCACTTTGAAACACACAGTATTAAATAACTGATACTTCCACGTGGTTCCAGAGTATCAACGCCAGGCCACACTTGATGTACAATTTCCAAGCGTTTCTTTTCATCTTGGGCACTTAAGGGGTTCTAATTAATCTACTTTTCAGCTGAGAACCTGAAAAGCTGATTGCTAGAGCTCGTGATGAAATAAGCGTATCGGTAATTACATCTGTGTCGCTCCCCCAAGGCAGCGAATTCTTTCGCAAACCACTTAAATAAGAATTCATTATGACGTCGAAGTTGTTGGAAGTTTTCTCAAAGACCAAGGCCAGTATGCATGTCGTTACGCTTTTATTGTCTCGATTGCGCAGCGCCATTGTCAAGTTTTCATAATTAATGGATTGCTATTAAGTGTCGGAACAGTGAGAGGCGGGGCAAAGCCCCCTCCCTCGTCCTTCATCTCCAACGCAAACCTGGAACTAGATAATTAATATGGACAGTTGATAGTGCCAGCACGTATCAGAGCAGTAAGCCGGCTAGCGATATATCACAGCGCAGTCGCGGCGGTGGCGGCGGCGTTTCTTGGAAAACAGGGCGCTGTAGGGCGATTGCATACAACATAATAACACACGGACTATGAGGAACTAAGTGGCCATTAGGGAGGGAGAAATACGTGTCTGTTTGCTCATGGATTACGGAATAGATAAGCGCTTTTGATTAATGTAGTAATAATAATTAGCAGAATAAGGTGAACATGCTACCTACCGCAATAGGTGATTTCAGAGTCGTAAATAAAACCTCTTGTGCCACTACGGCATACATTAATGTGGAACAGAGTGGTCTTTGTTTACCTGTTGTGCTTGCCTTTGGCTTTCATACTTCTTTGCTTTTCTCTTCACTCTTTGCCCTGTCGTTTTCTGGTTGTACCTATCCAGGCCAGTTAAATTAGTTAGGAATGCCTGACCAACATAGGAAAATTACCGTGTCCATGATTCATAAGGCAAATGAAAGTGACCATTCCCACATTCAGAAATTTACAGAGGAAATCTTAATATGGCATTTAAAGCTGTAATCCAATAAAATACGTATTTAGAATTCAAGGGAGAGTTCTAACAGTCGCGAGTTACTAATTCTAATTTTGTAATGTGTTGTCTACAATATATCTATCTGTCGGTCTGTCTGTCGGTCTGTCGGTCGGTCGGTCTGTCTGTCTGTGTCGGTCGGTCTGTCTGTGTCTGTCGGTCGGTCTGTCGGTCTGTCGGTCTGTCGGTCTGTCGGTCTGTCTGTCTGTCTGTCTGTCTGTCTGTCTGTCGGTCTATCTATCTAAAGTGCATTTTGTATAAGTTCTATATCTAGTACGTTTAATGAAATTAATTTATTTATTGCTGGAACTAACTTTAACTAAAGAGCAATGTGGGCTTTGGAAACAAAAACTTTCTCTACTCTTGTGCTAACCATTCTTACAAAGTCTTATACGTATGTCTTCTTCAGGTTAGTTGAGATAAACATTTGCAGAAATTATCTTATTATCTTCTTGTAGGTGCAAGGGGAATATGGGAATACAGTAGCCCCTGAGCTATTGTCAAATCTTTTAAAGCTTTGAGATTCCGTTATCTTTGCACGGCTATGATATAGAAACTGAATAACGATTTTCCATTTGACCAAAGTTTTAAGTTTTCCAAAACTCCCACCGATAACAAGGAACATCTCCGAAATGGTTTACTCTACAAAAATGTTTTTCGGACATAAATTGTGTTTTAGCAAGATCTACATTTTTTGTACATTATGATTTGGTCTATCGAAAAGTCGTCCAGAGGAAACAGGATTACATGGGCTGTGGCCAGAAAATTCAAAATATACATTTTGTTTGCCGTAAACATACCTTAAATATTGGGCATTTAAATCAATATCGTGTGAGCTATTTTCGAGAAAATCAAAATTTTTACATTTTACATGTAAAGGATAGTTTATGGTGGAGGAATTTTCTTCAAAACCTTCGTGTCTCATCCTTAAAGTTAAATACCAACTTTGGTTTTTAACCGACTTTTCCTTTTGAGTCATGCTGTCCACAGACTGACACACACACACACACACACACACACACACACACACACACACACACACACACACACACACACACACACTCATACGGACCATTTTTTAAAAATGTTCTTTTTTATTCAGGGGGCCTCAAACATTTCCGGTGAAATTTAGACATCGAATTTTTGGGTGGAATATAATACTTCCTCTACTTACTATACCTGGTAGAGAAAGTAAATGATACACAACACGTTAACAAACATTCCTGTTATACTCTTCAACTTTAGATGCTAGTTTCATATGCAGAAAAATGGGACTGCCAGTGTTTCTAACTATCCATAATGACAAATAAACTAATGGGATGACTTGTAGTTGTTAGGGACCCTGCCCTCTGCTGTCGTCTCTCCTCAGGTCCGACCAACTTTTGTATCCTCTCACCTCAACCTTCCCTCTTGAGGAGTAGGAAGATGGTACAACAGATCTTCCACAAGTTGATGTGCTAGCCCCCCCCCCCCCTCATCCCCCCGAGGAACCTGTCTATGCTATCCTATTTGAGCCCAGAATATGCATATTTGATAGTGATACACAAAATGTCGTTGATTAAATGCACTGTCGCTCATTGTGAGATTATATGTTCATGTGTTATACACTTAGCCCTGCAAATTTCCCTTCTGAGAGAGTTAAATGAAAAACCACTGAGAATCCTTGAGCATGAAGCAAGGACACGATCTTATGACTTCATTATTAATAAACGCGAGCTAGCTTCAGTTTTACCACGAACTGACCCTGGATTGTTTACACCTCAATGTTTTATTTCTATAGCACGAGCTATGCACGCGCCCTTCACTTTGGCAACAATACGTAGAAAGAGATAGACATGCAAGCTATAAATCTACTTCAGATGTTTGCTAGTAATGACAGATTTCTTTTCTAGAATTGTTTTATTGCTTTCTCCGTTTAAATACCACCCGTTTTTCAGCAGATCATTCAGTGCTAGACAAGGCACATAAAACTGAAGCATAAAATATTTTATGTGTTGGACTCGCATGACTTTCTCTATTCTTGTATAAACTATTCTTAAAAACGCTTATTTTTCTCCTTCATCCTAATCCATATAAACATTACCAGAAATTACTACCACTAATTTTCTTGTGGATCCAAGAGGAATATGAAAATACAATGGGCTTTAAGCAATATTCATATCTTTTAAGAGCTGGTTCCTATGTGATAACTTTGAAACTCAGTTCTATTTACAAAGCCAAGACATAAGATAACGACTAACTTATTCCTTTTTGAGAAAAATCAAAGCATTGAAATCTTCAGACAAATAACAAGGAATATCTCACAGTGGTTCACTGCACAAAACGACCTCTATCGTTTTGTAAAGTAAGATTACGTCTGTTTCTTACGGTTTACCAGTTTTTCATTCAGAATGAAGGCGGCCTCCAAAGATATTCCCAAAAAAATTCATAATATATGAGTACATTTCATCGTCATAAAAATATCTTCAACATATATTTTAATCAAAATCCTTAGAACTGTTTTTGATAAAATCTAAATTTTCGAAAAATGTCTAGGGTTGGGGTTTCCTTGAAAACCTTTGTCTCGCATTCTTGGAAGATGTTGAACATAGAAACCATGTTTGCTAATTAAATCACTTTTCATTTTTGAGTTATGCTGTTCACAGACAGATACAAGGATTTGTTTGCAAAAGTGATTTATTCAGAGGCTCCCTAAACATGAACTTCCGGTGAAATGTCTATATCGAGTGTTTGTGGGGAATGCAAAACTAGCATTGAATTTAGAAAGCTCATTTTCGTAAGTCGATAGAAGTACCAACTCATCATCTTCATCTTCTTCGTCTTTTTCTTCTTCTTTTTTCTTCAAGGCCTAGACCTTTTGGTCCGTTCCGCCTCCATCAAATTATTCTCCCCATCGTTTTGCTAGTGTCCCTATTGACTTCCTTCCTATTGGACTAAGGAATTTAATCTCACTTGCTTCTATTCGTTTCTCCAGTTTTTTACTTTCTCTACTAGTAACTAGAGGCAGTATTTTATTCCACTCAAAAATTTGATGCCGAGATTTTACTGGAACTATATGTTTTGAGACCCCTGAATCAAAAAAAGAAAACAAAAACATTTTTATATAAAGGTACGTGTGTGTATGCATGTCTGTGTGTGTCTGTTCAGTCTGTGGACAGCATAACTCAAAAAAGAAAAGTCGGTCAAAAACCAAAGCTGGTATTTAAGTTTAATGTCTTTCAAGGATGTAACACGAAGATTTTGAAGAAAATTCCTCAACCCTGAACTACCATTTACATGAAAAAATATTCCAGAATTTTTATCTTTGAAAATGGCTCTAAGGAGTTTGAATGAAATGATATATATTTAGGATATTTTTATGACAAATGAAATGTATATTTTGAATTTTCTGGCTATAGCCTATGTAGTCCTGTTTACTCTGGACGTCTTTTAAATAACTCATAAACCGTAAGAGATAGACAAAATCCTACTCTAAAAAAAATATAGATCTTATAAAATACATAATTTATGTCTGAATAAATGTTTTGTAGAGTGAACCATTTCGGATATATTTTTTAAGTTTTGGAGAACTTATACTTCTGTCAAATGGAAAATCGCTATTCAATTTTTTTATATGTTAACCGTGCAAAGAGAACGTAATTTGTGAGCTTCAAAAGATGACTATCGGTGAAAGCCTACTGTATTCCCATATTCCCCTTGTACCTACAAGAAGATAAAGAATAAGATAATTTGTGCAAGTGTTCATGTCAACTAACACTAAGAAGACAGAAGAATAAGAGTTTGTAACAATGGTTAATACAAGAGTAGAGAAAGCCATGTGAGTGAAACATATCAGATTTTTTTTTTTTTTTTTTTTTTTTTTTTTTTTTTTTTTTTGGCTACTCTGAATTTTAACTCGTGCAAAAGAGGCACGAGTACACAATCACATTTTTTGTGGCATACTCAATTAATTGTAGTATTTATAATTGTTGGACTCTTACAGCATACTGCAAGGTTATAATAAATAGGTTTTATGTGAAGAAAGCGATGTCTATGTAACTATTATGTGGAGTTTGATACACGTGTTTGAATTTAATTCTTCATTTTGACTTGGCAGGAATTATCAATAGAATGGAATAGGAAACACCAAGGGTGCCAGACTTCTGGCGGTTGCGCAGTTTATTTGTTGAATCAGGATTAAAATAAGACTTGATCCAGTATATACCTGTTTGATTGAACGACTATATCAGGCGGTGCAGGGACTGACGTCATGATTAAATATTATGGTTGTCTGCGCATTACACCTCTCTGCGTTTTGGAAAAGTCAGATGTGTCGTAGTCGCATAACTTTCTCTAATCTTGTACTAACCAAACTCTTATTCCTATATCTTTTTCTTTTTAGTTGAGATAAACATTTACAGAAATTATCTTATTATTTCCTTGTAGGAGCAAGGGGACTATGGGAATACAGCTGTGAGCGATAGTCAAATCTTTTAAACCTTTTAAATGCCTTCATTTTGCATGGCTGAGATATAGAAAAAGGAATAACGATGTTCCATTTGACCAAAGTTTTAAGTTTTCCACAACTTGTGTGTTGTAAGGAGATCTAAGTTTTTATATAGTTACGGTAGAATCCCTCCAATACGAACCCCGCTAATCCGAAAATCACCTAATCCGAACAGGGCCAGGAAAAATAACTACCAAAATTTTAAAATAGGATAAAATAAAGATTGCGGTTAAACCAGTTTTTCCAAGTCAAAACAGTGTATTAGCACAGAGAAACATGAAATAAATACTAAACAATGAATCTGCCAGCTATCTTATGCACAAAAACTAAAAAACAGAAGGCCTACTAACATTGTGCATAACAAAGTTTGGGTGCAATTTTGTTTAAGTTAACGAGAAAACAAAACGGAAAAGCTAATCAGCACCTAGGAAGTGAAATCAGTGATCTTTTGATGCAACGACTTGAAGAGACAATGTTTCGCCAACTTCCATTCCGACTTTCACCAGCTACTCGCGCTAGGTAGACGGCTACAGTGCTTAAAAGATTACAGTAATTGGTTTTCGAGCCTCAGAATGTAGTTGTAAAATAAATTACAGCAGACTGTACTAATTTCCTACTTTCAGTCGTTGTAATACTTAACACATAAACGTTTAAGGTGAATATCCTTTATTTGATGAAAATCCACCTAATTCGAATATTCGCTCATCCGAACAGGGTTCGGCCCCAATTAGTTCGCATTAGTGGGACCTTTCTATAGTAAGGTTTGGTCTATCTCTTACGGTCTACCAGTTATAGAGAATTAATCAACAGTAAACAGGACTACATGGGTCATAGCTAGAAAATTCAAAATATACATTTCATTTGCCACAAAAATGTCTAAAACATGACATTTTAATCAAAATCGTTAGAGCCATGTTGGAGAAAATCGAAATTTCCGAAAAATTTTCCATGTAGGGTAGACTATATTTTCTTCAAAATCTTCGTGTCGCATCCTTGAAAGATATTAAACTTAAATACTAAATTTTGGTCCCTAACCTATGCTGTTCAATGACACACACACACACACACACACACACTCTCTCTCTCTCTCTCTCTCTCTCACACACACACACACACACACACACACACACACACACACACACACACACACACACACACAAACACAGGAGCCATTTTCTAAAAAGGCTCCTTTTTTTATTCCGGGGGCCTTCAGCACATTTTCGCTGAAATCTCAACATCGAAATTTTGGGTCGAATACAATACTTTCCCTACTTACTATACGTAGTACAAAAAGTAAAAATCTGATGTGTTGCACTCACATGACTTTCTCTACTCTTGTACTAACCATTCTTCCAAACTCTTATTCCTATATCTTCTTCGTATTAGTTAAGATAAACATTTGTACAACTTATTGCTAATTTCCTTGTAGGTACAAGGGGGCTTTGTGCGATAGTCAAATGTTTTAAAGCTTTGAGATTCTGTTGTCTTTGCACACTTAACATAAAAAAATGAACAACAATGACCCATTTCACGAAAGTTGTAAGTTTTCCGAAACTCACGCACATAACAAGGAATATCTCCGAAATGGTTCAACCTACAAGAAAATGTATTTTGACATAAATTGTGTATTTTAGCAAGATCTACATTTTTTGTATAGTATGATTTGGTCTACCTCTAACGTTTTACCAGTTATGCAAAAGTCGTCCGGAGTAAATACGACTACAGGGGCTATAGTCAGAAAATTCAAGATATACATTTCATTTGTCATAAAAATATCTCAAACATATGACATTTTAATCAAAATCGTTAGAGCCATTTTCAAGAAAATAAAAATTTTCGAAAGATTTTCCGTGTAAAGGGTAGTTTAGGGTGGTGCTATTTTCTTCAAAATCTTCGTGTCGCATCCTTGAACGACATTAAACTTAAATACCAACTTTAGTATTTAACCAACTTTTCGTTTTTGAGTTATGCTGTCCACAGACTGAGACTGACACACAGACACACACAGACACACACGGACCTTTTTCTAAAAATGCTTTTTTGGATTCAGGGGACCTCAAAACATATATTTCCGGTGAAACCTCGTCAACGAATTTTTGGGTGTAGTACAATACTTCCCCTACTTACCAGTAGAGAAAGTAAAAAGCGGGTTACACCGTTCAAATCAACACAAAAAAGCTTGCGAACAAACATGCATTTGAGAACTTTTTTTATGCAGATCAGTCATATCATACCAACTCTCATCTTTCTAAAACTATATTTTTAGCTTTCTTTTAGGCTCTGGTTACCATTCGTGGATTATAAGCAACAGGCTTAGGCTACCTGTGATGTAATGTTAACACCAAGTGAGCTCACAGGCCTGAGGTTCCGGACTGGCATTGAAACTGGGAGAATTCTGCGTAAATAGCTAAACTAGGGTACGAAGCTGTCCTTCCTCTTTTGCAGTTCGTTTCTGACGCCTAACAAATGAACAAGGAAACGCGTAGGGTGTGGTAGATAAAGTATCTAGAGAATGCATTATGACGGTTATAAATAAAACGCGTCATGCAAAAACTAAATTCATGGCACAAAACCTTGAAAATGTGAAGCAGTTTTAACGAATGCGGTGTCAGATAAAATCATTAGAACCAGCGTAAATTCCAGTGAATGTGTCTCGAGAATAATTTAAACTGTTGTCCTAAAACAATGAAAAACGTAAGGTTGGAAGAGATAACAAACTACGGTTAAAAATCTGTGTTACACTCACATGACTTTCTCTCCTCTTGTACTAACCGTTCTTACCAAGTCTTATTCCCATATCTTCTTCGTGTTAGTGGAAATAAACATTTGCAGAAATTATCCTATTGTTTATCTTCTTGTAGGTAAATGGAATACAGTAGACTGAGCGATAGTCAGATCTTTTAAAGCTTTCAAATTCCGTTCTCTTTGCACGGTTAACTAAAAAAATTAATAACGATGTTCCATTTGACAGAAGTGTAAGTTCTCCAAAACTCAGTAATAACAAGCAACATCTCCGAAATGAATCACTCCACAAAAAACTTTATTGAGACATAAATTATGTGTTTCAGCAAGATTAACATCTTTTTGTATAACAAGATTTGGTCTATCTCCTACGGTTTAACAGTTATGCGAAAGTAATCCAGAGTAAACAGGACTACTTAGGCTATAGCCAGAAAATTCAAAATATACGTTTCATTTCTCATAAGAAGTATCTTAAACATGTCATTTCAGCAAAATAGAACCATTTTCAGGAAAATAAAAATTTTCGAAAACCTTTCCAAGTTTGGGGTGGAGATATTTTCTTCAAAATCTCCGTGTCGCATCTTTGAAAGATGCCAACTTTGGTTTTTAAACGACTTTTCATTTTTACTTTCTCTACTGTAAGTAGGGGAAGTATTGTATTCCACCCAAAAATTCGATGTCGAGATTTCACCGGAAATATATGTTTTGAAGCCCGCTGAATCCAGAAGAGGCATTTTGAGAAAAAGGTCCCTGTGTGTGTCTGTGTGTCAGTCTGTGGACAGCATAACTCAAAAACGAAAAGTCGGTTAAAAACCAAAGTTGGTATTTGAGTTTAATGTCTTTCAAGGATGCGACACGAAGATTTTGAAGAAAATAGCCCCACCCTAAACTACCCTTTACATGGAAACTTTTTCGAAAATTTTGATTTTCTTGAAAATGGCTCTAACGATGTTGATTAAAATGTCATGTGTTTGAGATATTTTTATGACAAATGAAATGTATATGTTGAATTTTCTGGCTATAGCTCATGAAGTCGTATTTACTCTGGACGAGTTTTGCATAACTGGTAAACCGTTAGAGATAGACCAAATCATACTACACAAAAAATGTAGATCTTGCTAAAATACACAATTTATGTCTAAATAAATTTTCTTGTAGGGTGAACCATTTCGGAAATGTTTCTTGTTATGTGTGTGAGTTTCGGAAAACTTAAAACTTTCGTGAAATGGATCATCGTTGTTCATTTTTTTATATGTTAAGTGTGCAAAGGCAACAGAATCTCAAAGCTTTAAAACATTTGACTATCGCACAAAGTCTACTATATACTAACATTCCCCTTGCACCTACAAGGAAATAACAAATAAGATAATTTGTACAAATGTTTATCTCAACTAACCGAAGAAGATATAGGTTAAGAGTGTGTAAGAGTGGTTGGTACAAGAGTAGAGAAAGTCATGTGAGTGCAGCACATCAGATTTTTACTTATACTATGCACAGACTGATACACAGACACACACATACACTTTTTATAAAAATGCTTTTTTTTTTATTCAAGGTGTTTCAAAACATATATTTCCGGTGAAATCTCGACATCGAATTTTTGGGTGGAATACAATACTTCCTCTACTTTACTATACGGAGTAGAGAAAGTAAAAACAGATTACACCGTTTAACTCAGTGCAAAATATCTGTATTCTTTCGAAAATCTCATGTTTGATGCAGAGCTGTTGTTATCATTACGGTTTCAGTCGCCTGGTGACTTGAGAATAAAATATTAGGACAGCCAAGAGAAAAGCAGAATTTGATGTGGTTACTCCTACGCGAAGTACTTCAGAAATATGCTTTATGAATGTCCTTGGCATTAGGTGAGAAAGCATTGTGATACATGCGGCGCTGAAAAGCGTTGCTAAAGAGTTTTTGTACTCCTGTTTACATGTTAGGATTGGTTTCCGTTTCCCACACACATTCACAGCCTAACCAAAGTTGGATATGACCATACCTACGCCAAGTTTTATTGCAACACTCTTGTTAACAAAACTCAGCTGGAAGTGAATTTCAATTGATGAATGAATGACTCGGATACAAAGACTATTTCATAAATATAGGCGTTGAATAATCATATACGAGTTATCACCTGATCATTCCATTGTTTTGAACAAATTATCACTGGATCACTCTTTTGTTTAGTCAGTGTCGCCAACTGTATCCCATAAATCGCTGAAAAAAGTATTACATATTCATATCAATTAATAATCAAAATAGCACTCCATTTCAATTTTACAACTCTGCTTTCAACAATTCTTTCTATAATAATTGATGCATTTTTCCAGAAGAAAGGATATTTGTTAATGTTAAAAATAGTGAGATCAGTTTGGTTTCCTGTTATAACAAGAGAAGATCGAAATACATCTTTGGGTTTCACTTTACTCAGTTACCAGTGCTGAGTATGTCGAACTGCATTAATGGAAATGAATTTACTTTAAGTTATTCCTTTCTCTACTACGTATAGTAAAGTAGAGGAAGTATTGTATTCCACCCAAAAATTCGATGTCGAGAATTCACCGGAAATATATGCTTTGAGGTCCCCTGAATAAAAACAGGCATTTTTAGAAAAAGCTGGTGTGTGTGTGTCTGTGGACAGCATGAATCAAGAAAGAAAAGTCGTTAAAAACAAAGTTGGTATTTAAGTTTAATGTCTTTCAAGGATGCGACAGGAACATTTCGAAGAAAATTCCTCTAAGCTAAACTACTATTTATATGGAAAATTTTAATTTTCTTAAAAAGGGCTCTAACGATTTTTATTAAAATGCCATATGTTTGAGATATTTTTATAACAAATGAAATATATATTTTGAATTTTCTGGCTATAGCTATGTAGTTCTGTTTACTCTGCATTACTTGTATAACTGGTAAACCGTAAGAGATAGAGCAAATCTTACTATACAAAAAATGTATATCTTGCTAAAACAGACAATTTATGTCTAAATAAATTTTCTTGTAGGGTGAACCATTTCGGACTTATTCCTTGTTCTTTATGTGACTTTCAGAAAACATACTTCTGTCGTATGGAACATCGTTTTTCATATGTTAACCATGCAAAGAGAACGGAACTTGAAAGTTATAAAAGATTTGACTATCTCTCAAAGCCTACTGTATTCCCACATCCCCTTGCACCTACAAGGAAATAAGCAATAGGATAATTTCTGCAAATGTTATTTGTAATAAAGAAGATATAGGAAAAAAAGTTTGTAAGAATGGCTAGTACAAGAGTAGAGAAAGTCATGTGAGTGCAACACATCAGCTTTTTTAAGGACAAGTTTGGTGTGGTATGTGTGTCTGACTGTCTGTGAAAGCATGAATAAAAATCTGATGTGTTGCACTCACATGACTTTCTCTACTCTTGTACTAACCATTCTTACAAACTCTTATTCCTATATCTTCTTCGTGTTAAGATAAACATTTGTGTAACTTATTGCTTATTTCCTTGTAGGTACAAGGAGAATATTAGAATACAGTAGGCTTTTCAAATGTTTTAAAGCTTTGAGATTCTGTTGCCTTTGCCCACTTAACATATAAAAATGAACAACGATGACCCATTTCACGAAAGTTCTAAGTTTTCCGAAACTCACACACATAACAAGGAATATCTCCGAAATGGTTCACCCTACAACAAAATTTATTGAGACATAAATTGTGTATTTCAGTAAGATCTACATTTTTTGTATAGTATGATTTGGTCTATCTCTAACGGTTTACCAGTTATGCAAAAGTCGTCCAGAGTAAATACGACTACATGGGCTATAGCCAGAAAATTCAAGATATACATTTCATTTGTCATCAAAATATCTCAAATATATGACATTTTAGTCAAAATCGTTAGAGCCATTTTCAAGAAAATCAAAATTTTCTAAAAATTTTCCACGTAAAGGGTAGTTTAGGGTGGGGTTATTTTCTTCAAAATCTTCGTGTCACATCCTTGAACGACATGAAACTTAAATACCAACTTTGGTTTTTAACCGACTTTTCGTTTTTGAGTTATGCTGTCCACAGACTGACGCACAGTCAGTCACACAGACCTTTTTCTAAAAATGCTTTTTTTTTATTCAGGGGGCCTCAAAACATATATTTCCGGTGAAATGTCTACATCGAATTTTTGGGTGGAATACAATACTTCCCCTACTTACTAGTAGAGAAAGTAAAAGGAGAAACCTCGGATAAACACCGAAGTTGGTATTTTAGCTCAATATTTTTCAGGGAGATAACACGAACCTTTACAATAAAATGTTGGCTGTCTCTCTCTGTCTGCCTGTCTTTCTTTCTCATGTACGAGTATATAGCACATATGCAAGAGCCGTGCAGGATGTTCACTCTGTAATTGAAATACGATTTTCGTAGTCAGAGTTATTTGTCTAAGATTATGTTTTCCAGAAGGTTCATTAAGCCTTTCTTACAAATTCGTCCAAATATATCACACATTTCCGAAGCAGTGTCTAAATATTGCCCTTGTTACATGGTATAACGTGAAACTTCTTTCTGTGATTTGATTTATGTTTTTATCAGTGTCTAGAGCAACACATGTTTTATTTACATTTTTGGCTTTGTGCCTATAGTAACCTGTCCAGTGCTCTACGTTTTGGATCACTATGCGACACCAGTGAAATCACCTGCTAGCTCTAATCATGCAAGTTGGAGTTACGAATTCAGACTTTTTCTCATGCTCTGGAACAGGAAATACAACTGTGCTACATATAATAAATTTATTAGTGCCCAATTTTGTAGAATTAATTTCTCAGACCATGACCACAGATGCCAGCAACCTTTCGTTCCGGTACATTAATTTGTCACGCAATGCGTTATTTACCCCAGCCAAGGTGTCCTTGTCAATTCTGTAACTAAGGCGTACAGGTTAGGATGCATGTTTTTCCACGCAGTTTCTTCATGTTTTCCGAGTCTTGTTGCTGAGAAGCTGTCATTCGCTTCCTGGAGTAATTAAATCCACGGCTAGTAGCCAGTATGTGATACGTAAGGTCTTAATACCAGTCATCCATTTCCCCATCCAACGGACTTGAAGCATCTATATATGGATATCGGTATTGTGACAAAATGGCAAAACTCCAGTTCAAATACTTGATTACTTTATCTACCACGTAAAATAGAAGTATTGTATTACATCCAAAAATTCGATGTCGAGATTTCACCGGAAATATATTTTGAGGCCAAAGTGAATAAAAAAAAAAGCATTTTTAGAAAAAGGTGTGTGTGTGTGTGTGTGTGTGTGTGTGTGTGTGTGTGTGTGTGTGTGTGTGTGTGGCTTTTTTTTTTAATAGCATGCCCCATTCCGTATGAATACTACATGCTTTCATTTATTTATTTACATACAATTTTCATTTTATATACATGTATATATTGTTGATGTTCTATTTGAACATTTACACTTTTATTTACCTCTAATTTTTATATATTTTAGTCTGTTGAATACTTCTCTATTGTGCATATTTACAGTTTTTTTATTTGATGTTTGTTGTTTAATGCTATTTTATTTTGTTTGACCTTATTTCTTTAATCTAATGCTATTTTACAAATCATAAATCTAGTACTTATCATATAGTGAAAGGCAAATATAATTATACTCGTAACAGCAGTAGAGTATTGAAATGTGTTTGGACAATGATACTGATTGCAATCTTTGTAAGGATATATATATTTGGACTTAAGTCATTCTATTTCTGTGAATTTTATAGCATTAATGAAGTTAACGAAAGGTTGTATGAAATTGTTTCCAAGTTCTTCTTTGTTTATGGGCCAAGTAGCACCTTTACTTTGTATTTTCCTAATCATGTCGTTTCTCTGGTTGTTTAGTATTTTGCATCGAAATATAATGTGGTTTACTGTTTGGTCCTCTTCTTCACATTTGCACATTGGGTTATCTAAAAATCCAAACCTGTGGCGATACGATCTTAGCTTTCCATGTTCTGTTATCATTGCTATGAACTCCGGAGATATTGGTAACCGTTGCTTCAATCTTCTTCTCACGGATGGGAAATATTCTTTGGTTACTGCTCCTTTCCTTGATGCTGTCCATTGTTGTTGCCATTCTTCGAGTCCAGTTTCTTTCTCTCTAGTTACTATAGCTTCTTTTGATACTTTGTCATATATTATTTCGGTGTCTTCCGCGGCAACTTCTTTTGCTAGTCTGTCCACAAGTTCATTTCCGTGTATTCCCGCATGTCCTTTCACCCAGCCGAAATGTAGTGTCCACTTTGATTTTGAAAGTTCAAGGATTTTGGTTTTGGTTGCTTCTATCAGCTGGTTATGTTTTATGTTTTCCTGAGCAGATCTAGAGTTATCTTACTGTCTGTGAATAATGCAGCTCGTTTTTCATCGCATTCTCCATATCCAAGCTCATCTAGCTTTTCAAGTGTTTTTAATATTGCCAGTTGTTCAGCCTGGTTATTCGTGCATCGTGGATGCAACTTGAATGTGTCTGTGTGTGGGTGTGGGTGTGTATGGGTGTGTGGGTGTGTGTGTGCGTGCGTGCGTGTGTGTGTGTGTGTGGGGGGGGGGGGGGGAGACAGCATAACTCAAAATCGAAAAGTCGGTTAAAAACCAAAGTTGGTATTTAGGTTACGATTATCTTTCAAGGATGTGACACGAAGCTTATGAAGAAAATTGCTTCACCATAAACTACCTTTATAAGAAAAATTTTTCGAAAATTTTTATTTTCTTGAAAATGGCTCTAACGATTTATATTAAAATGTCATATGTTTGAGATATTTTGATGACAAATGAAATGTATATCTTGAATTTTCTGGCTATAGCCCCTGTAGTCGTATTTACTCTGGACGACTTTTGCATAACTGGTAAACCGTTAGAGCTAGACCAAATCATACTATACAAAAATGTAGATCTTGCTAAAATACACAATTTATGTCTGAATAAATTTTTTTGTGGAGTGAACCCTTTCGGAGATATTCCTTGTTATTTGTGTCGTGTCGGAAAACTTGAAACGTTCGTGAAATGGAACATCGTTGTTCATTTTTTTTATTTGTTAAGCGTGCAAAGACAACGGGATCTCAAAGCTTTAAAAGATTTGACTATCGCTCAAAGGCTACTGTATTCTAATATTCCTCTTGCACCTACAAGGAAATAAGCAATAAGATAATTTGTACAAATGTTTATCCCAACTAGCCGAAAGAAGGTATGGTAATAAGAGTTTGTAAGAATGGTTAGTACAAGAGTAGAGAAAGTCATGTGAGTGCAACAATTCAGATTTTTCTTAATGTGTTCTTTCTGGTAATAAAGCCACACATACGAACACCTGCACAAAGGTGTTCAGCAGCAGGAGATGGGTCGTTTGTACTTGTTTTCATAGTCTCGAACACAACTCAGTGAATTATTATCGTCGTAAAATCCATAGAAGTAGGAGAGTAAAGCTCTTGGAAGTATGTTAACTGCGATGCACTCACTCCCGTTGTTTACATATGCACATACCACCCACCTTGTTCGACGAAGAGACCTTTGTCATTCTTCGTAAGCAATATTGTTGTAACAACAATAGCAGCTGGAGCCAATACGGGCATTATGAATAAAGTAGATGCGTACTAGTGGATATTACATAGTGTAAGTAAGTAATGTTTAGTCTAACAATTAGAATTATACAAATACACTCTTAGTCTGCTATAATAAAATAAAACGCATATAATTAACTATAACCATATACTCCACAGTATACAATTTATTCCTCACTTTTGGAGTTGCTTATTTCTATTACTTCCCCTTATATTTAACGTTTTTGTTTTATATATAATGGGGACGTTTACTGTGGCCATTAATTACTTTTACCCCTCATTACCCTTTTCCATTTTCCATATTTACTCATACCTCTTTTAACCATTCTAACCTTTTTTACTTTCTCTACTACGTATAGTAAAGTAGAGGAAGTTATCTATTCCAGCCAAAAATTCGATGTCGAGATTTCACCGGAAATATATGTTTTGAGGTTCCCTGAATCCATTTTTGGAAAAAGGTCCGTGTGTGTATGTTTGTGTGTGTGTCTGTCAGTCTGTAGACAGCATAACTCAAAAACGAAAAGTCGGTTAAAAATCAAAGTTGGTATCTAAGTTCAACTTTTTCAGGGATGCAACACGAATATTTTGAAGAGAATTGCTCCACCCTAATCTATCCTTGACCTGGAAAATTTGTCGAAAATTTTGATTTTCTTAAAAATAGCCCTAACGATATTGATTAAAATGTCATATGTTTGAGACATTTTTATTACAAATGAAGTGTGTATCTTGAATTTTCTGGCTATAGCCCACGAAGTCCTATTTACTCTGGATGACTTTTGCATAACTGGTAAACCGTAAGAGATAGACCAAATCTTACTCTACAAAAAATGTAGATCTTGCTAAAACACACTATTTATGTCCGAATAAATTTTTTTGTAGAGTGAACCATTTCGGAAATATTCCTTGTTATTTGTGTAAGTTTTGGAGAACATACTTTTGTAAAATGGAACTATGCTATTCATTTTTTGTATGCTAACCGTGCAAAGAGAACGGAATTTGAAAGTTTTAAAAGATTTTACTATCGCTCAAAGTCTACTGTATTGCCATGTTACCCTTACATCTACAAGAAAATCAACAATAAGATATTACTTAAAATGTGTATCTCAAATAATACGAAGATAGAGGAATAAGAGTTTGTAAGAATGGTCAGTACAAGAGTGGAGAAAGTTATGTGAGTGCAACACATAGGATTTTTTATGTCCATTTTCAGTATTGAAACTATCTGTTATATGGTTTCCAGTTTTAACTTGAGCTGTAGTCTTATTCATTGTGATCTTTACTATGTTTATTAACTTCCCTGGGATTTTAAATTCTTCCATATTATGGTATACTTTTTACTTTTTATACTGTCATTTGCTTTCTGGAAATCCACAAATATTGTATGTGTGTCTATACTGTGTTCCCATACCTTTTCCAAAATTTGTTTTATCTTAATTGCATATGATTTAAGTTTGTCGTTAATAATGGTAGTGAATAAACTATATCCCGCATTTAACAATGATATTCCCGGATAGTTCCGACATTCTTGTTTATCACCTTTATTCTTATATATTCGTATAATCATTCCGTTTTCTACTGAGTAGGTACTAACTCTTCAAGAGCATTTAGGTCATAAAAATCAGTGGCCTAGTCATTATTTAAAAGCGACTGTTAGACATACTGCCTACGGATAGGGTGTTTACCCATAATTGACGGAATGCAGGAATGTGGCATGATGTCCCAATCGTAAATTATACTACTGTTTGAATGGGTCTGCTTGTTGACAGTCGAACCGCATGATTACTGTTGTCATAAAAGCTTTATTGTTCACTGGTACGACAGTCAATCTCTAGTGGCAGCCATACATATGTCAGAGTTATTATTATAGATTGGGCCGTTTCACCGTTTAGCTTATATAAACAGCGATTTGTGGCCTGTTTGCACAACTCGGGGTGAATTTAAACAGAGTTTGGCGACACAGTTGTGTTACTTCATTTTATTTCATTTTAACCTAATTTATGACAGCGTTCTGTGATTCACAGTGATGCCATTCCATAGACTGCCGCTTTGATTCAGGTTCAAAAAAGTGAACCCACGTTTCGTTTCCAGTGACAATTTTTCCAGAAACTCCTCTCCCTCCAAATTGAAGCGCTGCAAGTGTTCGGAGGCTATTGTTTTCCTTGTTTCTTTGTTTTGGGCGGTTAACATTCGTGGTACCCAACGTGAACAAACTTTTGAGTAACCCAGTTGTTGAATAATCGTCATCACACTGCCTTTACTGAGGGAGGTAATGCGACACAATTCACCTCTTGTTATCCGGCGATCACCACGAATGATCTCATCGACTCGCTGAATGTGGCATGGAGTCACTGCAGTCACCGGCCTGCCGCTTCGCGTTTCATCTGCCAATGGTGTTTGCCCTTCAGCTTCGTTACAGCGACGAACCCATCGTCTAACAGTGCTGACATCCACCGTTGCATCATCATACACATTTTTTAGCCTTTTGTGAATGCGAATTAGCGTTTCACCTTCCGCAGTCAAAAATTCAATCACAGAACGCTGTCTAATATGAATGTCGATGTCAGCCATTTTGCAAGAGGATGCAGTGCTGCCACCTGTTGACTTAGGAAGTTACTACTGCAGGGGATTGGAGAAGAAGGTTTGAGGATTTGCGCCAAATTCAAATTTTTCACATAACTAACTTATTTAAGGAAAAAAAAAATAGGAGGCATTACTTATTGACCCACCCTCGTACAACGGGAAGTAGAAGCGCCGGCCGGCGACCTTGGAGTGCTCTTGTAAACAAGTAGACTAGAAGACAGCACAGAGTACACCGTGCTTCAAAGGTAGGAATATCAGGTTTAAGAAGCGTTACTAAGCAGCAAATTATGAATATTTACCCATTTGAAGCGCGCAAATAACTTCATTTTTATTAAGGTTTTAATGTCTAGAATTTTAGCTAGAGACATCATCTTGAGCAGTTATTCCAATGTGTAATAACGTATTTCCTAAATTTATGGAAAGTAAGTCGCATCCGATTTGCTCTCAGAAAGTTTTTGTATTTTGAAAAACTACGTTCCAGACGTAACAGGAGGGTACAAAAACATGACTCTGTGTCTCTGAAACTTGTTCTATTGTCTTAATAGCCTCGAGCATTTTTATTGCACATGACTTAATATCTCATTGCGGTTACTATATTACTGAAATTCTTCTCAACGTATGAAAGACCTCCAACAAAGGTTGGTGTAATTATTTGCTTCACTGCACGTATTGTGACATTTTTCTGCGCGTCACAGACTTTTGTTAGTTTACAATTCTGTGGTAATATTGAGTATAATATACTGCAGCCTGTACCATGTCCCCATTTGGTTGGGGAGACAAGGGAATTCCAGGTGCCATCTGTTTAAGTATTTTGAATTTGGAGGCTGCTTTGCGAAATATCGATTTCGTGTTGGCTATAAAGGCATTTACACCCGGAAAAGAGGATATAATTTCTTCCGCAACTCGGTGGAGACTATGTGTTATACAAGTTTTCGCTTTGGAAATGCTTACTGTATTGCTGTGGCAGCTTTCTTCATATAGGAAGTCCCGTCCATAACAAGTAGTAAACCATTTTGTGTTATTGGACAGACACAATAGAGAGAATAAAAAAGAAAACAGAAATATAAAATACGACAGTCACAAGAAACAGGCTGTTGTGTAGGGGTGGGCGTGTCGCTTCCTCAACCCTCACGCTAGCTGCCGGCTCTATACTCCGTGCTGTTAGTATCATTCCTATGTCTATCTACTAAAACCCCGCTCCCTGGTTATTACAAATACATTATGCAATTATAACATTCATAACAATGTGTAATGTTTCCATTTTGTAAATTTCTGTATTTATTGCTGTGTAGGCTATAACTTTAATGCCCTTCTGGCGAAATAGGGTTATGTATTGGAAATAAATAAATAAATAAATAAATAAATAAATAAATAAATAAATAAATAAATAAATAAATAAATAAATAAATAAATAAATAAATAAATAAATAAATGAGTAAATAAATAAATGAGTATATAAATGAGTGATAACCTAGTAGAGATTAATTTAGGACTAAGACAAGGGTGTCCATTGTCACCTACCCTATTTAATATATATAATAATATATATAAATGACGCAGTTGTACGATGGCAAACTATGCTCAGAACACATTTTAAAATAAAGGGGAGAAGTGTTGACACATTGCTGTTTGCTGATGACCAGATTTTAATTGCGGAGACGGAAGATAACTTACAAAGAGCCATACATGAACTAAATAATATTACAAGAGAATATAATCTTCAAATTTCATATGAACAACAAAAATAATGGCTTTTATAGGAACAAACCATTTAAGAGCAAAAATTTGCATAAATGATAAACCCATCCAACAATAAAGTGATTTTAATTATCTTGGCTATATTGTGCCATATACCAGTAATAGATATATACAAAACAAAATAAACAAATTCCAAACAATATGTGGCACAATAAATAGAACTTTTAAAAATTGTAATCGTCAAACTTTGTTAAAACTGTATAAAATAATGGTGCTCCCAACCCTGCTTTATGGGTGTGAAAACTGGGTCTTGACTATCTCACAACAGAAGAAAGTGGAGGCTGCTGAGATGAAATTTCTGAGACAGGTGGCAGGTTATAGACTCATAGACAAGAAAAGAAACGAGGATATTAGAAGAGAATTGGAAATTCAGAGTCTAAATGAAACAATCATTGCATACAGGCAAAAATGGCAAGATCACGTGCAGAGAATGACCGAAGACCGTATACCACAAATAGTGCACAAGTATAAACCTGTAGGTAGAAGAAATGTTGGCAGGCCACGAATGAGATGGTTCCGATCAATTTTCTTGAAGTCGGAACGAGCCACAAGGCTTATACCGTGGTGATGATGATGATGATGATGAAATAAATGATTAAATTAATAAATAAATAAATAAATAAATAAATAAATAAATAAATAAATAAATAAATAAATAAATAAATAAATAAATAAATAAATAAATAAATAAATAAATAAATAAATAAATAAATAAATAAATAAATAAATAAATAAATAAATAAATAAATAAATAAATAAATAAATAAATAAATAAATAAATAAATAAATAAATAAATAAATAAATAAATAAATAAATAAATAAATAAATAAATAAATAAATAAATAAATAAATAAATAAATAAATAAATAAATAAATAAATAAATGAGTAAGTAAATGTGTAAATGAGTAAATAAAGCAACCGTCTATCGAGTGGGCTTCACAAAGCAAGAAGGCAGCTAATCGTTGTTCAGTGTCGCACTGTCAAATGATTAGTCCGAGATTTGAGAGATGTTTGTGGCATTAAATCTTCAGAACGCCGATAACGAGCTGCTGAAAGTCGATATTTCCATACTCAGGCAGCAGTTTTAAAGACATTCTAAACCAATTTTTCATCAGGCTTTGCTTTAACACCGATTTATCACCATCTGATATTAATATATTTAACGCTATTAAACTGCGTTATGTTTAGTCGCGGAACATTTATTGCCCATCTCAATTTACTTATATCAGTCACATCTACAACCTCTCGAGTTAGACATATAGTTTTACCCGGATTAAAAATCATTGCAAATATTATGCATCTTGGAGAAGTGCTTCGAAAGGGTTACCAATAATTCCTATACTAGTGCCCAAGGAAAAGAGTTATAATTTTTGTTAAATAAAGGACATTAATTATTATTTAAGTCTGTATCTGCAGAATCTTAATCGTTGTCACTGATATTAAGAGTTAGTTCCGTATTTTAGAGCCAGTAATTTTGGTGATCCACAGAGCTATGAATCTTAAACAAAGATTTAATCTAACCTCCAGTAACAAACCATTTGCCTTTAAGCACTCACACAAATGTTTCACTCACCATGAATGTATGATTATGGTCCATTTTAAAAGCTACCGTGATATTTTGGCCAACGGTATTTATGAGACGGCAGCGCTGTCAGCTTCGAGTACATCACCCCAAATTGAGGCTTACATTGTGCATATAAACTAGAGGAAAATAGTACTGTGCTAATTCATTCTGAAGAAAAACAACCGCATAATGTATGACGAACCATAATACTGACAAAAACTTACAGGAGTGGCTGTTTTCAAACGCGTCCTGGTGTATTGCCAAATTACTGATTGGAGAACGTACAAATATCATCCTGTTAGGAAACCAAAAACAATAGAAATAATCTAGTAAAAATTCAAACTATAAATTTCACTTGTCATAAAAAGTATGTTAAACATATGGCATTGTAATCAAAATCGTTAGATCCATTTTCGAGAGAATAAAAATTTTCGAAACGTTTTCCATGTAAAGGGTAGTGTAGGGGGAGGGATTTTCTTCAAAATCTTCGTGTTGTACCCTTAAAAGATGTTAAACTTAAATGCCAACTTTGATTTTTAACCGACTTTTCGTTTTTGAGTTATGTTGCCCTCTCTCTCTCTCTCTCTCTCTCTCTCTCTCTCTCTCTCTCTCTCACTCACTCACTCACTCACTCACACACACACACACACACACACACACACACACACGGACCTTCTTTCAAAAATGCTTTTCGGGATTCAGGGGACCTCAAAACATATTTCCGGTGAAATCTCGAAATCGAATTTTTAGGTGGAATACAATACTTCTACGTAGTAGGGAAAGTAAAAATTACAGAAGGCGGGCAGAGTAACTCTCCACTTGATAATGCGAGGCGAGGGTTAAAGAGAGAGGATATATGTGTAAGCTTGCTATCTGCTTCTTGACAACACTGTAGCTCTCCACATGGAGAAGCCGATGGCTGTCATGTATCAGCTTTTAAAAATCTAATGTGTTGTACTCACATGGCTTTCTGTACTCTTGTACTAACCATTCTTACAAACTGTAATTGCTATATCTTCTCTGTGTTAGGTGAGATAAACATTTGGAGAAATTATCTTTTTGCTTATTTCCTTGTAGGTGCAGGGGGAATATTAGAATACAGTAGGGTTTGAGCCACAGTCAAATCTTAAAGTTTCCAAGGTCCGTTCTCTTTGCACGGTTAACATAATGAACAACGATGTAGCATTTAAAAGTTTAAGTTTCCCGAAACGGACACACATAACAAGGAATATCTCCGAAATCGTTCGCTCTACAAAAAAAGAAAACTTATTTTGACTCAGATCTGTAGCGAGATCTATATTTTTGTATAGTAAGATTTGGTCTATCTCTTGCGGTTTATGAGTTATTCAAGTCATTCAGAGTAAACAGAACTACATAGGCTATATCCAGAAAATTGAAAATATACATTTAATTTGCCATAAAAATATGTTAAACATATGTGAAGCCGAAATTGTGAACACCACAATTATGGAGATAATACTGCATCACATGGCGGAATTAGATAATCAGAAAATTTTAAAATTGTTACGTGTATAAATGTACGAGATCTGGGAATATTAGTTGTGACTAAAATTGTCAAAAGGCGCGAAAAGGTACAAGCAAGTCATTAGTGGTAAAGTCCAGGTAGTCAGACTGATACACAGTAATACCGGTTTTCCTGGAAATCGCTCAGCACAGGTGTTGAGTAGGTAAACAAGGGATGATCGTTTCTTCGAAATCCTGTTGCTAATTAGGCAGTGAAAGGTATAGAGAGCGTCATAACGCATAGGCACTTGCCTGCGAGAACCCGGAGAGAAAGGGTCGTTGAGAGTTGCCTTCCAGAAACCGGCGGGTCATTCGTCGCCCATATCTTCAGTCACGGGACTTGTATTCCGGATCCTCAAGGGGGAGGACACATTATAGTTAATATTAACGATTTTCTGTCTTAGTAGAGACACGGTAACGACTCAACTAATTTAATAACGATCGGCAAATCTCACGCTTTCTTATTTTGGTGAGAATAAAAGTGTTTCAACGAAGCTCTGGTTTTATTCGCAAACACTCACGCATACCCTGATATTAAAGTCGCATGCCAGAGCAGCCGGAGCATAAGACCAGAAAGCAGCAGTCGGAGTAGGAGAGTGGAACGGAGGAAAGGCGATTCGACATCATATGGCATTTTAATCAAAATCGTCAGCCATTTTCGAGAAAATCAAAATTTTCTAAACATTTTCCATATTACAAGGGTAGTTCAGGATGGAGGAATTTTCTTCAAAATCTTCGTGTCGCATTCTTAAAAGATGTTAAACTTAAGTACCAACTTTGGTTTTTAACCGACTTTTCGTGTTTGAGTTTTGCTACCTATAGACTGACACAAACGCGCGCGCTCACACGGAACTTTTTCTAAAAAGGCTTTTTTTGTATTATGGGGATCTCAAAACATATTTCCGGCGAGCTCTCGATCGAATTTTTTGGAGGAATACAATACGTGGTATGGAAAGTAAAAATTACAGGAGGTGGGCATACAGTACCCTTCCCCTTGGTAATGCGAAGGTTAAGGAGAGGGGATATGCGCAAACTTGCTATCTGCTTCTTGGAAACACTTCAGCTCTCCACATGGAGAAGCTGACGGCTGGCATGTATTTTCTTTTTTAAAAATCAGACTGTAAAGGGTGGGAGAGGGAATAGAGGAAATGTTCCGCATGTACGATAACGGCAGTGGGCCTACAGCTGTGAAATAAAATGCTTTGCGAATACTACAACGCTGTTAACGGAACAATTTTCGTTAGTATGCAAAAAGCGCAATTCTTCCACAATAAAACTCGCTTTCAAACTGGCTTCCGCTGCCCAACGTAACAAGGTTTTAAAGCGTAGAGAGGTACCGCAGAAGGTTGGCCTTCTCGCTAACATTAAATCATTATTATGTAAATATTTAATTCTATAGCATAGCATATCTCCTCCCGGTAATCATATAAACTTGATGCAACGGGAAGGGGTAATAACAGTTTACCGAAAACCAGACCTCCACTCCTGACACGGGTGATAGATGGAGTGAAAAACGAGACGCCATTACAGACCAACTATAATTTACATGGAAAATAAACGACATATGGTCGCAACCGTAATGATTAACGTCGATATGTATGTGCGCAAGTCGATATGAGCTTATATGAAACCGTAGACCGTACAGGTGAACATACTAACAGTGCGAAAAAAGATTACCTTGTCGTATGTATAGTTTGAAATCTGTAGAACAGACCAGAAACTTAATAAGCAGATGTGTTAAACACACTTTAGAGAGCTTTTATATGTTCTTCTTCTTCTTCTTCTTCTTCTTCTTCTTCTTCTTCTTCTTATTATTATTATTATTATTATTATTATTATTATTATTATTATTATTATTATTATTATTATTATTATTATTATTATTATTATTATTATTATTATTATTATTATTATTATTATTATTATTATTATTATTATTATTATTATTATTATTATTATTATTATTATTATTATTATTATTATTATTATTATTATTGTTGTTGTTGTTGTTGTTGTTACTATTGTTGTTACTGTTACTATTGTTGTTACTGTTACTATTGTTGTTACTGTTACTATTGTTGTTACTATTTTTATTACTGTTACTATTATTATTACTATTGTTACTATTATTATTATCATTATTTCTTCATTTACCACGTACCCCTAGGTACGGTATGTCATTTCAGCGACAAAAGCTGTTATACCAATACTTCACCCAACACACGTGTTTTTAGACTCTCTGAACAAAAGGAGCAGCGAGTGAGTGAGTGAGTGAGTGAGTGAGTGAGTGTCAAGGGTTTAAGGGCCCGTCGACAACTACCGTTTGTTCCACAGTTCATGTTCCCTTTCAGGAATGCAGCCAGCCAATGCGTCAGTAAATAATTCAAGAGAAACGGTGATATCTGAAGCAGAGATGGTGTTTCTAATTTTGCTTGCGATAGTGGCGTCAACCTTGGAATGTGTATTCACGGTAGATTAAAGCAAAGAACTCACTCTAAATAGCGCAATTTAAATGTTAGCTTCAGTTCATGGAATTTGTTTAGCTTATAAAACGTAAACAATGTTTTAAACTACTCCAACTTTTTCCCACTTATTTTCTGCCTTTTCTTTTTTCAAAAAGTCTGCCATTCTGTTTCGGTCTCAAGTGATTTATTCTTGAGCGTTATATCGTGCAATTCCTATAAGAATGATTCACCTGTTACAGTTCTTTAACTATTAATTTGTCCTTGGCTCAGGCTAGTTCTATGGGATTGAGATCACACATGTACGGGGCGAGCAAACGACGGTGTGGGCCAATGAAACAAAAATGCGTTTGCTTTATAAACTTATTTAGGTTTGTTTGTTTCAATCATCCTATAAAGATCTGTTTTACACATAGAACTGTCACTCTGAACCCCTTTGTTCTATAACTACAATATCACAACAGATTTCACAACACTCCTAGGCAGAGAATCATCTGTTTCTACGTACGATTTTAGAACTGAAATTACTAGAAATTAGCAGCGAGTAAACATAGCGCGAATAATATTGTAGTTAAGTTGGCAACATAACCAGCAAAGCAAAGTTTACGTGGAAGTTTATAAAACTCAGGTTAAACTGCGTGGAATGTCTTGCCTCTCTCCTTAATTCCCCTAAGATGATGAACTGGTGAACAGACAGGTCATTGGGGCTCGATGTCAAAATATAAAAACAGGGAAACTCACAAGCGGGGAAACCTCACCCTTAGGCTAAAAAGTGATCAATAAAACAGTTAAAACAAAAACTTAAAAACTCCGGTAAAAACGCAGTCATTAAAAGGTTAAAATATGAGTAAAATAAACTAAAAGGCTAAAAAGCTCCAAAATCAAATACAAGTTACACTCGCTTGGCAAATCCAATGTTGGTGACGAACCTCAGCATTGTAATTGCAGCTACTGGGTCGCAGCGCAGTGAAAGACCCAGGCCAATGGACTGGCGCTCACGAGCGTATCGCGGACAACCAATAAGCGCATGTGCAACGGCAAATGGAACGGAGCACGTGGTACAGACAGGCGTCGGGTCACCACGCAAGAGTCCATGGGTAGCACGTGTGTGACCAATCCTCAGGCGGGTTGAGAGAGAGAGAGAGTGTGTGTGTGTGTGTGTGTGTGTGTGTGCGCGCGCGTGTGCGTGTGCGTGTGTGTGTGTGTGTCGTACAACATAACCAAAACGCGAAATGTCCTACAGGTACCAAATGTGAGCCATTGAGGGAAAACAGGGCGGTTACATTTTCCCTTTTGAGGGCAAGGAAGAATGCTAGAAATATTCTGGTTGGAATTTGAAACGAGACATGTTGACGCTCGACTCTGTCTTTCTTATTTTGTGAAACTCAAAGAGGTGCAAACATAACATATTAACCAATGGCAGTCACCTTTATCCTGCAGGGCCACTAATCCAAAGTGAGTGGAAAGGAAAAAGAGAATGACCCGCAGTGTCACTTCCTGACATCTTTGGCCTAAAATGACACCAGCTCAGCAAATTGGGCTACTTAAGGTTCTAATATTTGTACACAAATAAAATAAATACATAAATACATTTCATTCCACAGAAAAGGGATATCTGAAAAACGACAAAGTTATGAGGTAACAGAGAGTAGTTAAAAGATGAAGCAACACATGGGAGATTTATGTGACTAATGAAGATATACCAGTTGGTGTTGATAGAAATACCACACTAGTTGATAGCCTTGTTTAATATCAGACATATAACGGTGAAATTTAATGTTGCATATTGCGGATATACTTGAGTGATCGTCAGATAATTTGCTCCATAGATTTTTTACCGAAGTTTCAAATCTTTATTTACAGGTTGGGGTCCTTAGAACTCAGGACCGCGGTGAACTATGGTTGGAACCTGTACGAGAACCAGCAAATAGCGGTCCAGAGCGTCCTCACATCATCTTCCGACGGGCAGCAAATAGCAATAAGAAGAGAAAGAGAAAAAGAAAGAAGAAGCATGAAAAAAACTGCGGTACCAAAGGTAACTTTCTTTTGCTTTGTTGACATATCTGTTCTTTGGTGTCTAAGTCGACCCCAACTGTTCTTAGAAGATACCCCAAGTAAAAATATGGCCGTAATAGCCCAATTTTTAGGTTTATTTATCTCTTCCTAAGTGAGGAGAATAAGTTACCCATTCGCTTACTGTGCTTATTTTCGAACCCACTTGGCTCTGGTGGGAACAATTGATCCACTCAACAATGGTTCTTGGAACAGTATTTAGAAATGCCAAAAGCTGGTTCAGAACCAGTAAATGATTGAGCAGGTCCTTTTCTTACAAGCCTGTCTATTTTTCCATTGCCTTAGATTCCCTTATCTCCCACCCAACAGTAAGTTGTATTTCACTTTCTGCTACTAGCCAGTGGTATTGGTCATGCGGTAAGACGAGCAATTCCACTACCTGCGCAGTGGCAGCTCTTCACCTGAAAGACTGATGATGGGGAAAGTAGGCGCTGAAGTTTCAACGTTTCCGTCTATGAAGTTGTGAAGTTTGCTAGCATAGCTTTAGTGCATATTGCTAATGACATTATATATGTATAAAAATTAACATTATAACGAACAAAGTGATTTGACTATAACTATGGCCAGTAGTTACTTTCATGTGAGTTGCAATTGTTCAGCTGTACGCTGTTACAGTAATGTTTACTCATGCGGCAAGCTAGTCCGCCTTTATCCCCTCTCAGCCGTTGCATAAAGGGAGGGGAGGAAAGCAGCTTCCCCTATTCGCAAGATTTGTTCATGTCTCACCTCACCTCACCTTGATGTTTTCTCTTATTTGCAATTGTTTTAGCAATTATCTTCTGCTTTTGTTAAGGCAATATACACGTTCTCCAAAAAGATGTTACTATTTAGAAGGGACTGGCTTTTATTGGAATAACGAAATAACACACTTTGCACACAAGCACAAATGAAGCTAATGTTCTGCTTAGACCTGTACTCCTTCGTTCTCAATGTATGTGTAAAATCTTTGCGCGATACAGGACATAACTCATTCACACATTTCCGTAGGTATAGAGAGAGCATTCTTTGTCATTACTGTCAGTAGGTCTTGCAGCATACACATCTTTTGCCATTCCCGTATCCAGAAATCACATTTAGTCAAACCTGTGATCGTGCTGGCCAAGCCAGAGGTCCACCTCTTCCAATCCAGCGTGTGCTGAAAGTTACATCCAGGTAATGTTGAACCTTGAAGGGAAAATGTGGTGGTGTACTATCCTGCTGGAAGTAACCTGATATTAAAATATGGAAAGATTTTAAGCAAAAGATTGTGCAACATATATAGGTAGGAAACTTTCATACAGTTTGATCATTAAAAAAAATCTGATGTGTTGCACTCACATGGCTTTCTCTACTCTTCTACTAATCATTCTTACAAATTCTCATTCCTATATCTTCTTGGTGTTAGTTGAGATAAACATTTGCAGAAATTATCTTATTGCTTATTTCCTTGGAGGTGCAAGGTGCCTTGGAAATTAACGAAATTAATGTGCAATCAATTACTGTTAGACTGCTATTTTAAATTTAATGTAAAGAACAATTTTTATTTAGCACAAATGAATACAGTTATTCGCAACAAACTCTATAACTTTACATAATAAAATAATGAATTAATATTGTTTGACAGCAAACTTTCAACATGCGCCTCCCCTCCCCCCCCCCCCCACCTCCCCCACCTACAGGAAAGTCTGCCGACGCTCATGGTTGCATTTGACGAAAGTTTAAGTTTTTCGAAACTGACATAAATAACAAGGAATATCTCCCAAATGGTTCACTCTACAAAAAAATGTATTTGGACATAAATTGTGTGTTTCAGTGATACCTACATTTTTGTAAGAGTTTGTCTATCTCTTACGGTTTTCGGATTATTCAAGTCATCCAGAGTAAACAGGACTATATAGGCTATAGCCAGAAAATTCAAAATATACACTCGATTTGTCATAAAAATATTTTAAAATATGTCGTTTTAATCAAAATCGTTAAAGCCATTTTCAATATAACCAACATTTTCCCATGTAAAGGGTAATTTAGGGTGGAGCAATTTTCTTCAAAATCTTAGAGTGGCATCCTTGAGATACATTAACCTTAAATACCAACATTGGTTTTTGAGTTATGCTGTCCACCGACTGACACACAGACAGACACACACAAGGACCATTTTCTAGAAAAGCTTTTTTAAAAAAAATTCAGAGAGCCTCGAAACATAGAGAGAAAGTACAAATATTGACCAAGTACACCAAACTTCGAAATGCCACACCATGTGTATTCTCTTCGTTCATTAGGAATGTCTATCCTCCAAATGATGCAATTCTGCTTGTTGCTGCTGACATAAACTGTGACTTCATTCAACCCCCCCCCCCAAAAAAAAAGAAAAAAAAAAAAAGAAAAAAAAACCCAACATTTGGGTCTATGTGGATCATCTGTAATAACACCATATGAATGCTAACATTAACCCTGTATCAAAGCAGCGATGGCTCTTATATGCTCGTAACGTTACCTTTTCCCTCTATCCCTCTTCCTTGTTTTGTGCATGAAGCATTTCCTCTTTATTCATTCAGATAGCCAAATATTAGACAGGTTTCCTTTTGAGTACCATGAATGCATCATTGCCCGGCGAAAAGTAGATGGAGGCAAATTCGCCCTCCCCTCTTTTGCACAAGGTTGGGCATTACTGTATTTAGAGTTTGAAACCCTTTGTAGGGTTCAAGTATTTCTCGTATTATCTGGTGGTCCAGTTTTTCATCCCACTTAACTCTTCTTATAAGTAAGGGAAATGCATCGTAGTGATCAAATATTATCTGAATTATTGGTATACCACTTCTTGAAAATTCAGAGGAAGTTAGGAATACAACTGTTACAAACGCATTGTTAATGGCCACTTTTAACATCCATTTTAGATTGTTTGCATCTTGATACCAGAATAATTGTAGCCATTTTGGCAAGGAAATACGTCAAGATTGGTCTAATTGTGGAATAGTTTTTTGGGGAGGAGGATGCAGATGGAGTCAAGTTTGCCTACTGTAAATTATTTTATTGCACTGTAATATAGTTCTTAGTTTCTGGGTTAAAGCATAATGCAGTATGTTATTAAAGCTGTACATTTCAAGTTGTCCTGTGTTAAAATAACATTGTTCTTTGTATTTCTCTACTTGCTTTACGTCGCGTTATCTACGTAGTCATGTCGCAATGGATATTAGGAAATACTTGTAGATCTATGTGAGGCGGACAGTTAGCCTTCAAGGTCTCAGTGCAGGGCAACTGTACCTCTGCCTCTGTGACGGCAGAATGCAAGAGTGCAATCCAGTCCATCTGCTTACATTATCTGTGGATAGATGGCACAGCACTCACTATTACCATCTAGTTTTAGTTTATACTATTGTGTTAGACATAAGGTGGGACTTTGGGTCGTGGCATTAAACATCCAATCCGGTATTTACCTTGGTGACTGAGGGAAACCACGAATAAGCCCCAGTCAGATTGGTCGGCCCATGGGATTTAAGACCATGTCCTAAATGTAGGCCACAGACGTTACCGCTTGAGCCACATCACTCGGTATCGTTTTTGTTTAAAATCTACATTTAAGATCATATTCATGTATGTGGCTTTCATGTAACTGTTTTCTTAACGGGCACCAGTTTTACAATGTGGCCTCACCAATATGTGTCCTGTGTAACGATCCAGCAGAAATGAATGAAGAACACTTGAAGACCTGTGAAGCATTAAGATCAGAAGAAACTACAGTTCAAAAGTATTGGAAAGCACGAATGCTAATGGCTTCATTGCCAGATGCAAGGCACTAGAAAACAACAACAACAACATTTAAGATCATGTTAAAACCTCTTTGCAAATAATAACTTCCGTACCTTCATAATTAATAAAGATACATCGCACAAATCGTGCATATCGGTAACAAACTTAAGTACAAAAGTTAATGATGGACGATCCCCTGTTTTGATATGTGATTACATGGTATCGATTGCATTGTTCACTACACAGCTTGCACACACAAGTTTCGTCTGGGTCAGTGTTGCACAGTTTATGGTGATACCCATGTACCGCCATTGAGTTGACCAAGTGTCTCAGGTCTTGGTTAGTCTGTCCATGTCCTATTCATCATGACCTCTGTTGAGTAGAACTCTCGAGCCAGATTTCTTCCCTCTTGTTCACTCTGTCCTGTGCGTCGCGCTTCAATCGGTCCTCAGTGAAGGTCTGCGTTGCAAGTTCATACGCTAGTCTAGATTTTGTGTATTACTTTCTCTACTAGCAAGTAGGGGAAGTATTGTATTCCACCCAAAAATTCGATGTCGAGATTTCACCAGAAATATGTTTTGAGACACCCTGAATCCAAAAAAAGCATTTTTAGAAAAAGGTCCGTGTGTCAGTCTGTGTGTCAGCCTGTCAGTCTGAGGACAGCATAACTCAAAAACAAAAAGTCGGTTAAAAACCAAAGCTGGTATTTAAGTTTAATATCTTTCAAGGATGCGACACGTAGATTTTGTAGAAAATAGCCCCACCCTAAACCAACCTTTACATGGAAAAATTTTCGAAAATTTTGATTTTCTTGAAAATTACTAACGATTTTGATTAAAATGTCATATGTTTGAGATATTTTTATGACGAATGAAATGTATATCTTGAATTTTCTGGCTCCTATAGTCGTATTTACTCTGGACGACTTTTGCATAACTGTTAAACCGTTAGCGATAGACCAAATCATACTGTACAAAAATGTAGATCTTGCTAAAATACACAATTTACGTCTCAATAAATTTTTTGTAGGGTGAACCATTTCGGAGATACTCCTTGTTATGTGTGTGAGTTTCGGAAAACTTAAAGCTTTCGTGAAATGGAACATCGTTGTTCATTTTTTTATATGTTAAGTGTGCAAAGAGAACGGGATCTCAAAGCTTTAAAACATTTGACTATCGCACAAAGCCTACTGTATTCTAATATTCCCCTTGCACCTACAAGGAAATAACCAATAAGATAATTTGTACAAATGTTTATTTTAACTAACACGAAGAAGATACAGGAATAAGAGTTTGTAAGAATGGTTAGTACAAAAGTAGAGAAAGTCATGTGAGTGCAACACATCAGAGTTCTTTTATACTCCTAAGGTAACTTCCAGAAAGCGTAACTTGATTGCTTCTAGCGTCCTCAGGTCAGCCAAGGATAGTTTTTCCCATGTGATGATAGTTTTTCCCATTTCTAGTCCGTATGTGGCAATGGGCGCAATTTTCGCATTAAATAGCCCCATCGCGGTTTCTTGTTTTAACGTCATATATGGCTTTGGTGGCTGCTGTTGCTCTAGACTTTATGTGAATTCTGTAGCTTTTTGCTGTTGTTGCAAGGTCAATCCTAGATAGTTGAATGTATTTACAGTCTTGAGGGTTGTGGATCCTAGATTTATACTGTCTCTTGCAACCTCTCGGCCGCCTTTTCGAAAATAAACAATTTTTGCAACTACGGTTCTGCCATCTGCAATTAGAATTCAGATTCTTAATCGTTTAACTGCAAAAATAGACTTTTCAAACACATATTTGTGTTTAATCCATATGTAAAATGTTATACCACCAGTAAAAACCATGTAAGTGGAATCACACAATCTTTGCCACGTGAATGTTACGAGCAGTCACTACCAAAGTATTGTTCAATGACGCCCGTTGATGTGAAACGATCATTTTCAGATTTTCAAAACTAATTTTCCGAAAATAGAAAATCCTTAAGCCCTGAAAACATTACTCTTGGTAATATGCTGTGATTCATTTTGTAAGGAATGAAATATGCACATCAGTGAACAAAATGATTCATATGATTAGTGCATATTCTTTTATTTTTAGTGCAATTTGTCGATATTTTTAGTGCATACTTGCATACATCCAGGGTGGAAGGGAAATCATTACATTCCTTCTAATATGTGCTTCACAGAAACATTACAAACAAAAAAGTCGAATGGCATTTTGTTCTTTGATCAGTCGATTTCGAAAAAATAAATGGCTTTTGTTCCAAATTGGGTGCGAAACTCCATAAGAATCTACGAAGATAACTTCTAAGATGCATAAAGTAACTTATTTCTGACATAACTTCGGTAGTAATAATAGGACATTATGCATAGTGTGAAATTCTGTACAAAAGATTTCGAATGGCCCTACAAAATCTTTTGTACAGAATTTCACATTTTCAGCAAGCAGTTATTCTCTCAGATTCCAGGGCAGCAATTATAGCAATTACTTCCAAGTTGTCACCAAAAAACCAAACAATTATAGAATGTTGGAAAATGCTTACCCATCTAACAGCACTTAAAAAACACCTAGTCTTCCAATGGATACCAGCTCACTGTGGACTGAGTGGTAATGAGAAAACTGATTTTCTTGCAAAAAAGGGTAACAGCCGTGTACAAAAATCTATAGTTAATCTACCATTTTATGCAGCTAAAGGATTAGCCAACTCTGAATTCAAAAAAGAATTGCAAAATATTACTATGAAAAATCAAAGAATAAAAGATGGGAACTACCAAACTTTCAAACAGCAATTCCTGAGTATCCTCTAAAAACCACAGTTGCAACCTTCAGGTTGATTACAGAACATGATTGTCTGGCAAAACATTTAAACAGAATTGGGATATATTCTTCACCACTCTGTCCTCTATGTGATCTGCAAGAGGAAATGGATCGAGACCACCTTCAAATATGCCCGGCCACTTCTTGTGCCCCATCCATCAGTGAAAAATATTGGAGCGCAAGAGGATTAATGACTTCATTGTCAGAAATCCAGCATTAGCTAACAACAACAACAAGCATATTTCGAAATCATTAATCACTTAAAAGACGTGAAGGAATATTCGAAGCAGCCCATTCAGACGTGAACTAAGTCGATAACGTTGCGTTGAGGTTGGTCAGGTAATTGACTTGGTTTGTGGATGTAAACAGGTCGGGCGCTTTTGCTTTCGCGTAACGTTTAGGGAGCTAACACTTGCGATTGGTCTACACTGGCACAGAAAACGCGGAAGGACAAGGCAGGGTATGTGTTTGTGTTCTCAAGATGCACCGTTACGTTGTTTGTTTATGTACTGAGCTAGGCAAAGCGAGCAGTGTTACCAGCTTGTTTTCGACAAAACTAAAATATCTCCGTAGGAAAAGGTCAGAGACAAAAATGTAAGGTACAAAATGTGTCACAAATACTGAGATCTACCACTGGTTTAAATTAATGTAGTGACTTCTCTTCCACCCGGCACATATGCTAGATGTTTTATTGCATATAAATTCGGGCCCTAGTGACAACAGCTTTGCTCGGGGGATTTGAGGGTAATAGTGCTGGCTTTAACTCGACTGATCTGGCATAGGCCAATACTCAATGTATATACTACACCTTTGATACCCTCTGGTAATATTTACTGTTTGCGACATTGAGGCTAATGCAATGCGTGCACAGTACCTTAAGTTTCGTAACCCTGCAATGTTCTAACTTGAGGTTAATGAAAGAAATGACGATGGATGTCCTCAGGACCTGTCTGCATACCAGTTTTCTGGAACGTGAAATCTGAGCCCTACCTCAGTTGCCTGTGGCAAATGGAAAACACAATTTGAACCAGAACACACCCTAAAATAAGTAAAAGAGAACGGTGAAGTAATTATTGTTGGACACATTTTGCCCTGAAGCACAAAAAACCAATTCCGATAAAGAACAAACGAACTATGATGCTATGAGATAAGACCATTAATAAAAAGCTATAGACAGAATTATAGGAATGTAGCTACAGCTAGAAAAAATCTGAAGTGTTGCACTCACATGACTTTCTCTACTCTTGTACTAACATTCTTACAAACTTTTATTCCTATATCTTCTTCGTGTTAGTTGAGATAAACATTTGTACAAATAATCTTATTGCTTATTTCCTTGTAGGTGCAAGGGGAATATTAGAATACAGTAGGCTTTGAGCGATAGCCAAATCTTTTAAAGCTTTCAAAGTCCGTTCTCTTTGCACGGCTAACGTATAAAAAATTAATAACGATGTTCCATTTGACAAAAGTTTTAAGTCTTCCAAAACTCACACAAATAATAAGGTATATCTACGAAATGATCCACTCAACAACAACAAAATTTATTTGGACAAATTGTGTGTTTCAGGGAGATCTGCATTTTTGTATAGTACGATTTGGCGTATCTTTTACGGTTTACAAGTTATGCATAGGTCATCCAGACTGCATGGGCTGTAGCCAGAAAATTCACAATATACATTTCATTTGCCATAAAAACATCTTAAACATGTGGTATTTTAATCAAAATAGTTTGAGCCATTTTCGACAAATTCAAAATTTTCGAAAAAGTTTCCATGTAAAAGGTAGTTTAGGGTGGAGGAATTTTCTTCAAAATCTTCGTGTCACATCCTTGAATCATATTAAACTTAAATTCCATCCGACTTTTCGTTTTTGTGTTATGTTGCCCACAAACACACTGACACACTGACAGACACACATGGATCTTTTTTTCTAAAAATGGTCTTTTTTGTTTCAGGTAGCCTCAAAACTTATATTTCCGGTGAAATCTGAACATCGAATTCTTGGGTGGAATATAGTACTTCCTTTACTTGCTATACGTAGTAGAGAAAGCAAAAATATGATGTGCTGAATTCACATGACCTTCTCTACTCCCTATTTTTATGTAACTTCTGCCAAATTTTCTTAGAAGATACTAATGTATCTACTTCAGCACAACTCTGTGGTAATGGATTTGAATTAGTACCTTCATTACACATTTTTGCCTTATCATCTATGTATAGTAGGTCAGGCAAGTATTGCATTCCACCCAAAAATTTGATATCGGAATGTTCGTGTGTGTCTGCGTGTTCATCTGTGAACACCATAACTCAAAAAGGAAAAGTCGGTTAAATACCTAACTTAGTATTTAAGTTTAGTATCTCTCATGAATATGACACGAAGATTTTCAAGTAAATCCCCTCGCCCCATACTACCCTTTGCATGGAACACTTTCCGAAAGTTTTGGTTTTCTCAAAAATAACTAACGATTTTAGTTAAATTGCCATATTTTAACGATTTTTTATGACAAATGAAATGTATATCTTGAACTTTTTTAAAATATTCTCAGAAGTCTTCCGCAGCCTGGGTAACTTGTACGTATCTGCTAAACCTAAAGCGTAAGAGATAGACAAAAAAAGTAGATCTGCTTAAAACCCACAATCTATGTCTGATGCACTTCTTTCTCGCTTTTTTTAATGGAGTGAATAATTTCGGAGATATTTGTTACTTGTTTGAGTTTTGCAATACTTATGCTTTGCTCAAAAGGAGTTCGTTATTCACTTTTTTTATTTCTCGTCCCTGCAAAGAGAACAGAGTTTCAGCGCCATCACAAGCAACCAACTGTGCTCTTAAAAAGTGCATCTGCAAGAAAATTAGCAGTTATATAATTTGTGGGGGGGGGGGGGGGGACTTCATTATAATATGAACAAGATAGACGAATTGCTTGTAAGAATAGTTTGTACAAGAGTAGAGAACAAATCAGATTGTTTGTCAACGCAAAGGGAATAGTGCTCGTCAAATGTTTAAAAGTACGTCACTTAACGGCTGGCAAATTAGGTATATTAAAAAATTGAGCATTCTTTCTTAATGACAATCATGAGCGTCGCGAAGGGGGGGAGAGCAAGGATGGGCCGCCCCCCCCCCGCTTGGAAAATAATAAATGTAATGTGCAATTAATTACTATTAGACTATTGCTTTATTGTTGATGTAAAGAACAGTTTTTATTTAGCATAAATTAATATCCGCAACAAATACTATAACTCATCTTCTGCAGCTTTTAGCAACAGAATAATGAATTAATATTGTTTAATTGCAAACTTGCAACATGCGGTTCCCCCCTGAAAAAAATCTGCGGACGCTCATGATAATACAGATTTATTAAAAGTAAACCAACATTACTGCTCTATACCAATTTGCTACAGGATGCCAATGTCGACATTGGTAAAACCATTATTCATATTAAAGTCTTTGATGGTACCAACCACGACTTTCTGCTTAAACATTATAGCATTATGGAATTCATACCTAATAAAGGTATAATATATATATATATATATATATATATATATATATATATATATATATATATATTTTTTTTTTTTTTTTTTTTTTTTTTTTGTTAACGTCCTCCAACGTAATGCCATATCGGAAGGTGAATGACTGAAATGGGTGAATGATGCTCAAATGAGCCTGAGGTCCATAGAGCTTTAAGTTACCCGACATTCTCTTTTCAGGATAAGGGAAAACCTTGGTAAAAACTTATCCTAAGCGAGATTCGAACTCGCGACCTCTTGAACGTGAGGCAGACACGCTAACCATCACGCTATCTTCATGGTAGTTTGTTCAAATAAAACACTATCACAAATTATTCCTGATTGGCGCTCATCTACTCTAAATAACAAACTTGGCGTCCTTCAGGGTTCCAGTTTAGGACCCATTCTTTTTGTGTTATTTGCCAATGGTATGTTTACCTTAGAAACGCTTAAGATGTAAAGTATGCAGATGATACTGGTGCCGTTATAACAACTAACAATCACCAACAGCTGAATTACTAATTTGTGAACTTCGACGAACGGAGATAAGACTCTTGGTTTCAACCTTCTAAAACCAGTGTGGTAATCTTATATGCGTACTGGTGTTTTCAATATGATAGACATAGTGCACGAAATGTCTATTAATTATTCTGTACATCAATATTTGAATGATGAAAGTGTATGAATTAGCTAGCAGCTTTATGAAAACAAAGTCTCAGTGGATTTTCAGATCTATTGAAAATATCCAATTCTTATCCAAGTATTAAGAATCTAAGTGAAATAATTTTATTCGTTAGTCTTTTTAATGACACATTGGAAGGAAAGGGGAAATGTCAAGGTTGCAAATGCTAATTTTTTTCAAGAACTATGTGACGAGTGAAAAATAAAACCATGAATTTGAAGTCGTGTCTATGTGGTATGATGCTTCCTGTTTTTCTCTTTATTCCTAATGCAGGAGCTTAGTGCCTCACCCTTTTTATCTTTTTTGTTGTTCCCGGTTCTAACTCAGTCGATATGCGAATGAAGTTCTTGTCTGCAGGCTTTGGCGACGGAAAAGCTACTATTACCTTATATACAATGACAAGACTTAACCCTTGTATACCACTGACCTTTTTATAGGTATTCTTTATTTCGATTTCTCAGGATTTATAATGACCTTGAAATACAAACGCATTAGATAATTCACAATTTACTTTTCTTTTTCCTTTTTTACTTTCTCTACTGGTAAGTAGGGGAAGTATTCTATTCCACCCAAAAATTTGATGTCGAGATTTCACCGGAAATATATGTTTTGAGACCCCCTGAATCCAATAAAAGCATTTTTAGAAAAAGGTCCGTGTGTCAGTCTATGTGTCAGTCTGTGGACAGCATAACTCAAAAACGAAAAGTCGGTTAAAAGCCAAACTTGGTATTTAAGTTTAATGTCTTTCAAGGATGCGACACGAAGATTTTGAAGAAAATAGCCCCACCCTACACTACCCTTTACATGGAAGATTTTTCGAAAATTTTGATTTTCTTGAAAATGGCTCTAACGATTTTGATTAAAATGTCATATGTTTGAGATATTTTAATGACAAATGAAATGTATATCTTGAATTTTCTGGCTATAGCCCCTGTAGATTTACTTTGGACGACTTTTGCATAACTGGTAAACCGTTAGCGTTAGACCAAATTATACTGTACAGAAAATGTAGATCTTGCTAAAATACACAATTTACGTCTCAATAAATTTTCTTGTAGGGAGAACCATTTCGGAGATATTCCTTGTTATGTGTGTGAGTTTCGGAAAACTTAGAACTTTAGCGAAATGCAACAACGTTGTTCATTTTTGTATATGTTAATCGTGCAAAGAGAACGGAATCTCAAAGGTCAAAAAGATTTGACTGTCGCACAAAGCCTTCTGTATTCTAATATTCCCCTTGCACCTACAAGGACATAAGCTGTAAGATAATTTGTACGCTAAAAAACTATTTTGTTGTTTAACGACCCTGTCAATTGCCAGGATCACATCAACGTCGCCGGTGTGCCGGAATTTTGTCCCGCAGGAGTTCTTTTACATGCCAGTAAATCTACTGACATGGAGCTGTCGTTTTTAAGCACACTTAAAAACCATCGACCTGGGCCGGGTTTGAACCCGCGACCTTGGGATCAGTAGGCCAGCGTGATAATTTGTACGAATGTTTATCTTAACTAACATGGAGATATAGGAATAAGAGTTTATTAGAATGGTTAGTACAAGAGTAGAGAAAGTCATGTGAGTGCAACACATCAGATTTTTCACTTTTGTGAACCGTTGCTATCTATTTCCGAAGCATAACACGGTCGGTTTACAAAGCCCTTTATATTTCACATTTTCTTGTGAGGGCTTACAAAGGAATCGTCTCCCATTTTAATTGTTGCTCCATATAAGAAGAATTCCTGGTTTCTATCCCGTGTTAACAGTTTCTGAATTTATGGCACAAAAATGGTCAAGAGAAGGGAACGTCACAATATGAAAGCCATGTTGTTAATAATATGTGACTTATTAATAACTAACAAATAATCGTATAATTATTTATTGCATAACTTAGTAATAATTAAATATTATACTGTTATAAATTAGCGTTTTAAACAATATTAAATGGTGCTGTAATCAATGATCCCTGAGTTTTACTCTAATACTTTTATTCATTTAAATAAAGAATAAAATTATTACTTATAATAATGGTTCTCATTAAAGTAGGGTTGCCAATAGAACAACTTTAATTCATTACACTGTCAATATTTAATTAAACAGGAATGACATTGCAGCTTCTGTTGCTGCTTCCCTGCCTGTACAGTAAGCTTTAAAAATAGTGTTTTTCAGTGACTATGCACTTTTATTTCATGTTTGATAGATCTTCTACCCAAGAACTTCCAATTTTTATAATTATTTCAATTTTGACAAAATAGTTTGAGAAAGTTCGTCTTTTTTTCCCCACCTTGTGGTTGTCATTTCGAATTAGTCTATATCCAGATGCCTTTAACTGTAGAGTTGGCACTTCCGGTTTGATAACATGGTGATGTAGATGATCTAAGATTACATTGGTGGTCTGCTCTTTCAACTTTTAATTGGAGTGAATATGTCTTCGAACCAGAACTCAGGTAAGTTACACTTGGATTCCTTGTCAATAACAATCTGATTTTCTCATTGAGATGAAGGAATTATGTTTGAGGACTCGCTTAGACGCTAGCCAAAGTGAGTTATCGCAGTTGCAGACAGCAGTAGATATTATAATCGAAATTGATCTAGCTCGTGTTTGACCAGGCGTAAAAGATTGCTATGTTTTCTTTTCTGTCAAGGCTGTCTCTCTCATTGTCATTAGTAATGGATGCGGTGTTTTTATTGAATTAACTGTAGAACATGTGTGACGGCAGATATAAAAGCTCTTTTGGTTTCTTAAAGCTGGTCGTGAATCCATTGATGCAAAAACAAATCTTGCAGACAGTGATATTATCTATATCTGTTACTGTTATTGGATTATGTGCTGATTGCAAACCTATATCAAGAGCAGATTAAAACATTTCCATGTGAAACAAAACCAGTTATAAGTTGGCTTATATCTTGTGGTGCGTGTCCTTAGTTGGGAGATATCATATACTACTTGCACACTTAATCTTGACCCCTGAAAGCTAGTGCTAGGAACGGTCCGAGTCAAGAAGGCTTGTGCTTTGCCAAAGAAACAACTTCCGCATAAAGTGGAAGGAGATAAATCCAACCTCGCCTCATTCGCAAACGTTGGACATCCCTGTTATGAACTATCAGGTCTTCCATATAAACCAGGACCGTGCAAGCGGCGTGTTACTCTCGGAAACGTAAGCTGGAGGTGCGTGCATAGTTCTTGACCTTGCAAGCAGTGTGCACGGGTGCGACCTCAAGTATCAGTCGCCTGATATCAAAGTGAGGCAGTTGTCATTGCAGAACTATATTACCGTTTGTAAAAGGTATTTTAAGTACAAATAAGCTCGATGGTATGCGATGTATTTGTTCAGCAATTTCTTGGTGAGCACAAATTCACGCAATTATAAATACATTTGAAACTACTGACTTGGTGCTCAATTAAAAACATTCGCGCACACGAGCAGTTTTAATAGAGGAAAAGCTAAGTGACATTGCTGCGAATCTTGAACGGTCACTCACAAAATTAACAAAAGAAGGTGTTTTGGTTTCTTCTGCACACAGAGCTACCTCATTCTCCAGATTTCACAGTGTGTGATTTTTACTTTCTCTACTGGTAAGTAGGGGAAGTATTGTATTCCACCCAAAAATTCGATGTCGAGATTTCACCGGAAATATGTTTTGAGACCCCCTGAATCCAAAAAAAAAAAAAATCATTTTTAGAAAAAGGTCCGTGTGTGTGTGTCTGTGTGTATGTGTGTCTGTGTGTCAGTCTGTCAGTCTGTGGACAGCATAGCTCAAAAACGAAAAGTTGGTTAAAAACCAAAGTTGGTATTTAAGTTTAATGTCGTTTAAGGATGCGGCACGAGGATTTTGAAGAAAATAGCCTCACCCTAAACTACCCTTTACATGGAAAATTTTTATTTTCTTGAAAATGGCTCTAACGATTTTGATTAAAATGTCATATGTTTGAGATATTTTTATGACAAATGAAATGTATATCTTGAATTTTCTGGCTATAGCCCCTGTAGTCGTATTTACTCTGGACGAATTTTGCATAACTGGTAAACCGTTAGAAATAGACAAAATCTTGCACTACAAAAAATGTGAATCTTGCTAAAATACACAATTTATGTCTGAATAAATTTTATTGTAGGGTGAACCATTTCGGAGATATTCCTTGTTATGTGTGTGAATTTCGGAAAACTTAGAACATGCATCAGATTTTTACTTCTGGGATACACTGAAAGTCTGATATGTCGCACTTTCCCTACTCTTGTAATGACCATTCTTACAAACCCTTATTCCTATAGGTATCTTCTTCGTGTTAGTTCAGATAAACATTTGCAGAAATTATCTTATTGTTGATCTTCTTGGAGGTACAAAGAGAATATGAGAATACAGTAGACTTTGAGCGATAGTAAAGTCTTTTAAAGTTTTCAAATTCCGTTCTCTTTGCATGGTTAGCATATAAAAGCTGAAAAACGATGTTCCAACAGAGGTATAAGTTCTCCAAATTTCACATAAATAACATGACATATCTCCAAAATGGTTCATTCTACAAAAAAATTATTTACACATAAATTGTATTTTAGCAAGATCTACATATTTTGTACAGTAAGATTTGGTCTACCTCTTACTGTTTACCAGTTATGCCAAAGTAATCCAGACTAAACATTGCTATATAGGCTATAGCCAGAAAATTCAAAATATACACTTCATTTACCATAAAAGATATCTCAAACATATGGCATTTTAATCAAAATCGTTAGAGCGATTTTCAAGGAAATCAAACCTTTCGAAAAATTTTCCATGTAAAGGGTAGTTTAGGGTGAAGGAATCTTCTTCAAAATCTTCGTGTTGCATCCTTGAATGACAATAAACTTAAATACCAACTTTGGTTTTTAACCGACTTTTCGTTATTGAGTTATGCTGTCCACAGACTGACAGACACACATGCACACACACAGACCTTTTTCAGGGGCCTCAAACCATATTTCCGGTGAAATCTCGACATCGAATTTTTGGGTGGAATACAATACTTCCTCTACTTTTCTTTGAGTAGTAGAGAAAGCAACAAGTTAACATAACAATGGAAATTAAATTGGATGTGCTAAAGAAACTGAACAAAGCGGAGCTTGTTAATAAGTAATACATTTTGGGATATGTTACACTTTTCTGTCCTCCGTATTGTGCTAGAACATGTATTTATGTAACATGCAGTACAATTATGTTAGGAAACACTGCGATAACTCGACAGCCTCTCAGTCTACACTACCTCGAGTTATTCCTCTGTTTGCTTTCTATGGCTTTATCTCTGTCGAAACTTATATTACAGCCCAATGAAATGAATGCAATTCCGTGCATGTCACCTCCCGTCCCACATACCGCCCTACCCTTTTCCACTGGGCCCCTCAATTAAAGGTTAAAGGAATGTGTTTAACGCCCCGTAAAGCCCAGTGATTGTTTCAAACTGTCAATTATGGTTACATTGTTAAACCCTTCTGTGCATGACCTATATTTTTTATTCATTTACATATTCTGGGTTCATTGGACCTGTATGTCTTATTGTAGATTTAAAATGAAAATAAGTATTATTAAGGCACCATTACTTGCACCACCATCATCCCCACCACCACTGTTTTCTTCATCTAAAGAATTTCATGCCCTTGTCTGAGGATCAGCTTTATCCGAAGCGACACTTATATCTGAAATAGGGTCGTTATCTCCAGCTGGCCATTGAGTAACAACAAATTCAAGTTTGGACTTGAAAAAGTATGCGATCTTCCTTTCTACTCCTTTTTACTTTCTCTACTGGTAAATAGGGGAAGTATTATATTCCACCCAATGTCGAGATTTCACCGGAAATATGTTTTGAGGCCCCCTGAATCCATAAAAAGCATTTTTAGAAAAAGGTCCATGTGTGTGTGTGTGTGTCTGTGTCAGTCTGTGTGTCAGTCGGTGGACAGCATAACTCAGAAACGAAAATAGGTTAAAAACCAAAGTTGGTATTTAAGTTTAATGTCGTTCAAGGATGTGATACGAGGATTTTGAAGAAAATAGCCTCACCCTAAACTACCCTTTACATGGAAAATTTTTCTAAAATTTAGATTTTCTTGAAAATGGCTCTAACGATTTCGATTAAAATGTCATATGTTTGAGATATTTTTTATGACAAATGAAATGTGTATCTTGAATTTTCTAGCTACAGCCCCTGTAGTCGTATTTACTCTGGACGACTTTTGCATAACTGGTAAACCGTTAGAGATAGACCAAATCATACTATACAAAAAATGTAGATCTTGCTAAAATACACAATTTATGCCTCAATAAATTTTCTTGTAGGGTGAACCATTTTGGAGATATTCCTTGTTATATGTGTGAGTTTCGGAAAACTTTTAGCGAAATGCAACAACGTTGTTCATTTTTTTATATGTTAATCGTACAAAGATAACGGAATCTCAAAGCTTTAAAAGATTTGACTATCGCACAAAGTCTACTGTATTCCAATATTCCCCTTGCACCTACAAGGAAATAAGCAATAAGATAATTTGTACAAATGTTTATTTTAACTAACACAAAGAAGATATAGGAATAAGAGTTTGTAAGAATGGTTAGTACAAGAGTAGAGATAGTCATGTGAGTGCAACACATCAGATGTTTTGAGATGTACATAGATTGCGACATTTTGTCTGAAGAACAGAATGTGAAGAAATAATATATTCCTATAGGCTATAGAAGAATAGTGTACCTATAATTGCTAATCATGTTGTTGCTTACTGTTACAAATTACTCTTACCTTTCTTCCAAATTAGAACTGAGTCAGAGGCTTGTAAACACAAACTGCAACTTTTCAGTCTTATTCACAACACAGGAGTGCACCAAATGACACTTGAACAAGGAGCTACAAATTGTAAAAATGTGAGAGGTAGAACTGGGACTTAAAAATTCAATGCCACAGCTGGGATTTGAACCACAGACCTTCCGCTTACCAGGCGGCTGCTCTAATCATTGAGCTACTGTGACAATCTGCCAGAATGGCATTGAATTCTCAAACCAGTTCGTAAACCACAAAGGCAGTCTCACATTAGAGACAAATTACCCCAATGGTGACTTACTATTGCAAGTACTTTATATCCCAGGATTAAATAACCTTCAGATGATAATTATTATTTATTTATTCATTTATTTATTCATTTATTCATTTATTTATTCATTTATTTATTCATTTAATTAATTAATTGTTTATTTATTTATTTATTTATTTATTTATTTATTTATTTATTTATTTATTTATTTATTTATTTATTTATTTATTTATTTATTTATTTATTTATTTATTTATTTATTTATTTATTTATTTATTTATTTATTTATTTATTTATTTATTTATTTATTTATTTATTTATTTATTTATTTATTTATTCATTTATTTATTCATTTATTTATTCATTTATTTATTCATTTATTTATTCATTCATTTATTCATTCATTTATTCATTCATTTATTCATTCATTTATTCATTTATTCATTCATTTATTCATTCATTCATTTATTCATTTAATTATTTATTTATTTATTTATTTATTTATTTATCTATCTATTTATCTATCTATTTATCTATTTATTTATTTATTTGTTTATTTATTTATTTATTCACCGCAGGCGATGACACTGATGATATATGGAATGAAGATGGAGCACCGGTGGAATGAGATGGCGGGGGAAACCGGAGCACCCGGAGAAAACCCGCCCTGACGCCGCTTCGTCCACCACGAATACCACATGCGGGTCCCTGGGATCGAACCCGGGCTGCCTAGGTGGTAGGCGAGCGCGCTAACCGCTCGGCCACGGCGCCGCCTACCAGGGACATCAAGTACTTACAATAGTAAGTCACCATTGGGGTAATTTGTCTCTGATGTGAGACTGCCTTTGTGGTTTACCAGGAGAAATACGAACTGGTTTGAGAATTTAATGCCATTCTGGCAGATTGTCACAGTAGCTCAATGGTTAGAGCAGCCACCTGGTAAGTGGAAGGTCTGTGGTTCAAATCCCAGTTGTGGCATTGAATTTTTAAGTCCCAGTTCTACCTCTCAAACTTTGCCCACACACGGCTTGTGTGTTTAAAAACACCAACAGTAAGTTTGTTAGCATAAATAAATAAATTGTAAAAATGTGTTTCCTGAATTTACAACAAGGGTCCATCAGACCTGGGTTGTGTAAATGTGTGATATAAAGAAGAAAAGACACCCACAACTATTGGGTGTCCATAATCGATAAGGTGTTATTGAATGTTGTAGGAGAGCATACCTCCTAGGAGGGAGCTCAATTCCAAGTTTTTGAACCGCAATTAACAGATAAAATCGTCTCCGGGTCCATTGGACCCAGAGTACGTATTGAAGGATTACAAAGAGTATGCCTGGTGTCCAACAGAGCCACGACGTATGGTGGAGGCCCGGCTGGAGTGGCGTCAGCAAGGTGCGGCCCGAGTAATGCAGCGTGGACGTCGTTCTGTCAGCAAGGAGCGCCACGTGGAAGCCCTCCTGGTGGCCGACACCTCCATGATGCACTTCCATCGTGACGGGGACGTCGAGACTTACATACTCACCATCATGAACATGGTATCTGCCCTTTATCGCGATGCCAGCATCGGCAACACAATCAACGTGGTGGTTGTCCGCATCATCCTTCTGGAAGACGATGTGGCACAGGTAGGACATATAAGCTAAGGCAACATCGTTTACTGATAATTATTTGAAAAATTCCCATTAATAATTTAAGTTAGTGGTGTCTTGTATTGAATAGTATACAATTCGCATTCATTTCGCACAAATTAAACCACACAGATGTCATTGAAGTAAAAATTAACAGGTAAGTAATGTTACTGTGACATTGTTCACTCCAAATTATAGCAATTATTTTAGTATTATCATGACATTGGTGTTGTTTTTATTATTAAATTGCTTCGCATTGAGCAATGAGACTATTATTTCTCTCCGGGCGTGGTACTAGGTGGAATGAATAAACACTCGATGTAACTTCACTATAAATCACTTTATTAACACCATTTTCGTCATTACAATTGAATTATCTTTCGTCACACCTATTTATATTTCACTGATAGTCTTTCCACTTTTCTAAAGTCTTTTCTACCCACATCCACGCGCGTTATAGAAACACGTCTTCTCATCTCAAACACACAGACGCTATTAACCTCTATTCTAGTTGCCTTGGCTATTAACAATTCCAGCGCCACTTTACATTATGTTATCTTAGTTGTATACATCCGCGTATGCGTTCATCAAATAGTTCCCGTATTGTTAGGGAAGCGATCTTTAGCTATTCTCCCTTCGCTTTTAATATTAAACACATATATAAATTTAAATGTGAAACTTAACATTTATGACTTTTTTAAAAAAACTTAATGTTTGTAACAATGAACAATAGCAACACGTTTTCGTTACTCAACTAATTCGTATGAACACCAAAAATAAATTACCTACATTTAAAATAAATATTTACATAAATGATTTCCTTTTGGGATCTTAAAATATTCTGTCTCAACATGAATCACTAAATCATGCATCAGACATCAGGGCCATTGTCCTTCAATCAGCATCACCAAATTGCAACATACAATTTGTGACACTTTCATTGTTGCTTTCTCTACTACTATAGTAAAATATATACTTTTAGGCCCCTTGAGTCCAAAAAAAAAGCATTTTTAGAAAAAGGTCCGTATGTGTGTGTGCGTGTGTCTGTCAGTCTGTGGACAGCATAATTCAAAAACGAAAAGTCGGTTAAAAGTAAAAGTTGCTATTTAAGTTTAATGTCTTTCAAGGACGCGACACGAAGATTTTGAAGAAAATTCCTCTACTCTTTACATGGAAAATGTTTCGAAAATTTTGATTTTCTTGAAAATGGCTCTAACGATTTTGATTAAAATGTTTGAGATATTTTTATGACAAATGAAATGTACGTCTTGAATTTTCTGACTATAGCCTATGAAGTCCTATTTAGATGACTTTTACATCTTCCACGTTATTTCTGTAATTTTTTGAGAACTTATACGACTGTCAAATGGAACATCGCTATTCATTTGTTTATATGTTAACTGTGCAAAGAGAAAGAAATTTGAAAGCTTTAAAACTTTTGACTATCACTCAAAGCCTAAAGTATTCCCATATTCCCCTTGCACCTACAAAGAAATAAGCAATAAGATAATTTCTGCAAATGTTTATCTCAACTAGTACGAAGAACATAGAGGAATAAGGGTTTGTAAGAATGGTCAGTACAAGAATAGAGAAAGTCATGTGAGTGCAACACATCAGATTTTTCCATTTATATCCGTGATTAACGTCCAAGTTTTTATAGGCAGCGTTCTGCTCATGAACAATAATGTCAACTGCAGGCTGAACATGTGTTAATTTTTGAGGTTTTACTTCGGTTGTTCTGCTCATATTTTCAGACTCTGGGAATAACTCTGGCTAAAGAAAATGTCCACCTTCCAGTCGCAATCGAACTCGGGACCTCTGTGTTAGGAAGCTAGCACGCTAACTACCAGGCCACAGAGGCAGTCTTCACAGAATATGTTAATGCCATAAAGTGGTTGTTTTTCGGCATGTAAATGTGCTGCAATTTGCATATCACAGAGTTCCAAGGGGTGAAGGGATGAAGTGTCATATTGGGAGACACCTGTATATGGTTTTTCAAGGTGTGTAAGCGTAAGCCAACCAGCGGTGCTCAAGCACAGGCAGGTAAGGGGAGGTTGAAATCACCTCCTTCCACCCGCTGGGACAGAATAACGCATTTGTCCGTGGTTACTAAGTTCCAGTGGCGGCACATTCTTATGTACAGGGAATCAAAGACATACTATTCATATTCTTCTCGTGAATAGCTAAAAAAAATTATTTTGTTGTTTAACGACGCTGTCAATTGCCAGGATCACATCAGCGTCGCCGGTGTGCCGGAATTTTGTCCCGCAGGAGTTCTTTTACATGCCAGTAAATCTACTGACATGGAGCTGTCGTTTTTAAGCACACTTAAAAACCATCGGTCTGGGCCGGGTTTGAACCCGCGACCTTGGGAACAGTAGGTCAGCGTCTAACCAACTGAGCCACCCAGGCCACGATATTTCTGAGGATACTTTTTGGCGCGATTTACGTTTCAGAAGGTCTTCAATAGTGGTGCAAAAGATAAAGTGCACAGTGTGAAAAGATAAGCAAGGTAATTTTCACTTATCTTGCCGCGATACTCACTTTTAATGTAGTTTATTTTTGAAAATGTGTGTTCGCAGATAACAGTAGAGCCAAAGACTGCCATTAAACTAAATGCAAACAAACGTAATCTCGGATACTCACAGCAGAGCAGAGATCTAAATAATTCCCAACCTTATTTCTCAGAAAATTTTACGGTCGTGGAATTCTGCAATGCAAGTAGTTTCATATTTAGTAGCTCGTGTGAAGCCTCACTACATGGAAACTTTAAAATCCAATAATTTTGTACTTTTGGTTTCAAATGTTTTAGGTCTTCAAATTGTGAAGACAATTGCTTCAAAAGTTGGTTGTATTTTTCCAGGAGCATAATGTTTATCGTGAACATGGAACGTAAACAAGGGAAATGGTATAAAACTTCAACTACCAGTCTTACAACGAGCACTTTATCAGTTCATCTCAAAAAAAAAATATATATTCGTCCTTCTATTGAATTGTATGTACTACTATCCGCGGCATTCGCCTTTGAGTGTGGTTCTCCTTGCCTTGGTCAGTGGGGGGGGGGGGGGGGGGGGGGAAATAACATGTGAAGGGGAAGCGAGCGTGTTCTCGCATGTTCAGCACTCCTGTTCTCAACAGAACGGCTGATTTTTGCACCATAACAATACGTTTCGAAGACGTGATTGACGCCTTAGCATACCAATGCAGCAAGCACAAAGTTACATTATTCTCCCTGACCAAAGCCAGAAACTCCCAAATCCTTTCTAAAACATCAGAAAACATCTGCAAAGCGAGATAATTGGAGACGACAGTACGAGCCAAAATGGTCAACAGATGGACTCGCCTGATGTATATGCAACACGTTGAACGTTTCCGCTTAATCTACCAGTTCTATTCCTAATTCATCAGCAACTTCCTCCGGTTTAATAGTAAACGCAAACCTGTCTCTATTCTTCATGAGTATAGATAAACCAAAATATGAAATTGTTTTGTCAAAATATGAAGAAAAGATTCCAAAATATTACGGAATTTAAAGCCAAAACATCTTATACTTTAAGGATTTGAAGAAAATTCACTTTATTAATTCAAAAAGTCTATGTTGCACTCACATGACTTTCTCTACTTCCCATTTCTTCTTCGGTTACTCGAGATAAACATTTACAGAAATTATCTTATTACTATTTCTTTGTAGGTACAAGGGGAATATGGGAATACAGTAGGCTTTGAGCGATAGTCAAATCTTTTAAAGCTTTCAAATTCCGTTCTCTTTACACGGCTAACATAAAAAAAAATATTTACGATGTTCCATTTGACTAATGTTTTCCAAAACTCATACAAAAAACAAGGAATATTTCCGAAATTATTCACTCTACAAAAAACTTTATTTGGACGTAAATTGTGTGGCAAGATCTACATTTTTTGTATAGTAAGACGGTTACGGTTTACCAGTTATGCAAAAGTGATCCAAAGTAAACAGGAGTACATGGGCAATAACCAGAAAATTCAAAATATACATTTCATTTGTCATTAAAATATCTCAAACACGTGGCATTTTAATCAAAATCGTCAGAGCCATTTTTGAAAAATTCGAGCAATTTTCTTGAAAATATTCGTGCTGCATCCTTAAAAGACACTAAACTTAAATAACAACTTTGGTTTTTAAGTGACTTTTCGTTTTTTATTTATGCTGCCCATAGACGCTCTGAGACACACTGACAGGCACAAACGCGAACTTTTTTCTAAAAATGCTTTTTTTTTTTTTTTTTTTTTAAATTCAGGGTGCCTGAAAACATATGTTTTTGGTGAACTCTCTACATCGAATTTTTGGATGGGATACAATGCTTCCTCTACTTATGTACTATACATATTAGAGAAAGTAAAAATTAGCTATGTAATTCTAAAGTAAGAACAAATTAGAAACTAAAAACTTAACTTATCTTAGTAATATTGCAAGTTCTTTGGTGCAAAGTTGACTAAAGTTTCGAGTTGACTCCAACTCATTCTCAAAGCTATACAAACAAATTTGTTACCACAGCTACAGATGCTTATTTTAATCACTAATCTCTGAAAACAAAAAAAAAAAAAAAACAAAAAAAACAAAAAAAAAAACATAGATACTGATGCTCATTTTAATTACCAATCTCTGAAAATAAAAATCTATAAATACAATCTATAGGAGGTGTTTCAAAATTCATAACATGGTTCCTGTTTTTTAAAATAAATAATTTTTCCCAAACCATTAAATCTATAGGTCCACTTAATTGTTTTAATAATTTAACTTCTGGATTAATTTCGTGATTAAATGACCAAAAATGATCTGCCAGAGCTGATTTCTCAGTTTGTTTATATTTAATATTTCTAAAATGCTCTTTTATTTCTAATTTGGTCTTACTTTAGAATCTTGTTGCTTCACTGTTAATAGCTTCAGTTTCCTTAATTAGCTATGTAAATTTGTATTCATATTTAATAGTAATATATTGAATGAAATACAATGCATTGCATGAATGTCTTCTTCCTTTACAAGTATTGGGCCCTTAGGACCTTACGATGAGGCAAATAAAACTGTTCTATCCATTTTTTTTTGTGCTACATGTCTGTATGGTTTAGGTATATAAAAATGTGTGCCTAGGAGATCACAAATATGCCATTCTTTGTACATGATTCTTCCTCTGTCACTGATATTGCTGTATTAATCCTATCACATACCTACTGTTCTCACAATCACTCTTATACATATCATTTCTAAGCCAATTCAACACAATGCATAGATTTTAATCACTGCAAAAAAAAATCTTAGACTTAGGAAAAAAAGGTTACTTATTGCTTTGTTCTTGCTTGAATCTAGTTATAATATACCACTAAATTCAAATGAAATTAGCCATTCTCGGTATCAAATGTACTGCTAAATTTGTTTTTGTTCATAAAGCTAAGATAAATAAAACACCTGTGTTTCTATTTTAATAGAAAAGCAGCTTAAAACAGAATCTCTTGTCAAAATGCTGATATGTGCTAACAACATCTTCTTATGTAAGATTTAAAGCTTTCACGGCGCACGTTATTTATTACAGTTTCACGGGAGATCAGCTGTGTGAGGTTTAAAAACATTGAGCTTTCGGTTAATAAATAAACATCTTCTTAATTATGCATCATAAAAATTAGAAGCTTTCAAGATTTATAAACATCACTTTCAAATGTAAAAAATGAAAAAGAATCTATCTTAAAAATAAACTCATTATACTCATTCTATAAACAAAATATATTTCTAACATCTATTATCATAATTGCCTTATTTTGTTTGGAAACTACTAAAGAATTTTCAGTTCCATTACAGTTTTTTAATCATTATACTCAGCAAATAGATTTCAGTGATTATTGATGTAAACACATTGCAAACTATTAGTAGTTGTTATAATTAAACATTGTTAAATACCAGTATGTCATTACAAAGTTTGAGTTTCTTTGTATTATCAAGTCATTGTTTACTGTTAATAATTACATTTAAGCTAGAATTGTTTTATAAAGTGATATCTGATTCTGTTAATAAGGATTACCGAGATTATGCATCTTTTCAACCCTTTTTAAGTTTTTGCACTGATGAACTAACAGAACTGTGGTTCGTTAGTCACTGTAACTTCCACCCTTTCTTTTCTAAATTATAATTCTAACAAATGAACCCTATTGATAGTGTTTGGAAGTATCTTACATTTCTCGTCTGAAGTTTATGGAAGACCCACAAGATAAACGAAACTTTGCAGCCAAGACTTCAGATTGGTACCTTTTGAATGTGAGGCAGACATCACAGAGGTGGTTAAGCTGTCATATAAAAAGAGCTCTTAAAAGCTATTTATTTATTGCCATTGTTACTATTATATGTATTTGTCATTTGGAATGGCCTACTAATACAAACTCTTGGCATGCCCAATTCATACACTAATATAGCAATTTTTTCTATAAGCAGGAAGGACTGAATGTTACGGTCAATGCAGATGTGACACTACAGAATTTCTGCAAATGGCAAATGGACTTAAATCCTCCAGATGATTCACATCCCAATCATCATGATGTGGCTATTCTTATCACAAGGTAATTTCAGTGCATAGTCGCACACATTTTAAATGCTTTAATGCATTATTACAAGCAATTTAAACCAAAAAGATGAGTTGATTAATAATACTACTAACACTTACAGTTTACCGGAACATGTTTCAGAGATTGACTTTCCTCCATTATCAACTGGTTATCTCTGGTGATGTTTCCTCTGAGGTCTCCTCTGGTAGTGGTTCAAGGAACTTGCTGAAGATGTCCATCTGGGGGATTTCAAAATTGAATACTCTCTATTTTTCAAAATTAAGATTTGTTCCCATATGGACAGCTCTTGTTTTCCCGTTACGTGTTTTAGAAATGTTGGTTCTGGCTCTCTGTTGTGGTCCAAGCAACACTTTAGGAACGTAAAAAACAAACATTTGGAAAAATCAGCAGTTACTTTTGGACAAAACACCACAACAAAAGCTAGAACCAAAACTCCTCAAACATGTAATGGGAAAACAAGAGTTGTCCATATGAGAACAAATCTTCATTTTGAAAATTAGAAAGAGTATTCAATTTTGACATCCCCAAGAAGGATACCCTCAGCAAGTTTCTTGAACCACCACCAGAGGAGACCTCAAGGAAACATCACCATCCACACCAGGGAGAACCAGTGATGGGCATCAGCAGACTTTTTTTTGAGGGGGGAGGAGGGGGCACATGTTGGAAGTTTGCAATCAAACAATATTAATTCATTATTTTGTTGTCAAAAGTTATAGTATTTGTTGCAGATAACCATATTAATTTGTGCTAAATAAAAATTGTTCTTTACATTAAAATTAAAATAAAAATAATAGTCTAATATTCAGTAATTGATTGTACATTAAGTTCATTAATTTCCAAGGGGGGACTGCGACACCCCCTTTGCGATGCCTCTGGAACCAGTCAATGTCCGGTTGATAATGGAGGAAGGTTAGTCTTTGCAACAGGTTCCAGTAAATTATAAGTAAGTGTTGTTAATTGACTCACCTTTTTGGTTTAAATTGATTACTACAATAATGTTTTCAAACTTCCATGAAAGAAGATAATTACAAACAATGCTCAGTGAAAATCCCTTATATCTTGAATTGCTTGTAAAATCATACTAGGGTAAGCATGCACTGAAGTATTATAATTCTGGAACTGTTCAGTAGTGAGTTTTAAGCATAGAGAGTGAGACAAAGGAAAGATTATATCACCAGGCTTTCAGATTTCATTTACCACACCTACTTCATGAGTAAAGTATTCAGGTCACTGCTTTACGTTGCCCAAGTATATTTTATTGCTGGAAGTAATTAAGAGCAGTGGGGTGTCATTAGGACCTAAGTAAGCTAATACTGTCTTCTTTTTCCTATAATTACCCTCCTCATATGCAGGACTTACGCCTCTCAGGAGTAGTGTTGCCAGGTTTTATTTACGGAAAAAGGTAAGATTTTTGTTTTTTTCCTAAAGAAAGGAAGACCAACAAATGTGAACTATAATTAGTGTCACTCAAAGTCTAAATTATGTTCCTAAGAGTTGAAATACTATTCAAAGCTTTAAATTTTATGAATAAAGGTTAAATATGTTTTTCCAATTTTAAGACTTAAACAAAACTCACTCACGTTGCTTCCTGCAATAAGCTGTTCCATTATACAAGGGCTGGATACAAAGTAGTGCGAGCATGGCCATAACATGAAGGAGGTGCATCTCATGGCATGCACACCGTCTGCAGCTGTAGCACAAAGTCAGCTGAAATAGTGCAATGAGTAGCAATGGCTGTTTGAGGCAGTTTCATTCTGCACTATCTGAAAGTGTGGAAATCCAGTTCAAGTGCCCTAGCAGTATGTTTAGGAAATACAAACAATGTGAAGGGGCAATCAAATGAATGGAAATATCGTGGTTCTCCTCACCTACAGAATGTGCCCTGTATCATGTACCAAAGGGGCAAACAATTATTACAGCCTACTACTGCAATTTCTTGTGACATCTGAAGCGATAATTCCAATGGTACCAAAATAACTAATTAAATCAATAATGAAGTAGTTATGGACAATTAATTAGGAAAGAATTTAATCAAATCTTATATTTGTCCAGACAAACAAAATAGATATCATTGGAAAGCCCTGAAGGAATCATATAAATGTTGTGATCTTGGTAAACACAGCAAAATAAATAATACTTATAAATGCACTAAGATTCTTGCAAGATTGGATAACAAAATTTATAAAAAAAGAACAAGTTGTTGGAACTGTGGTGTATTCAAACGCGTGGATGAGGACGTCACATGACTCCTTCCCGTTCTGACAGTTGGATCTTCGATTTGCAATAGAGAACTTAAACTGTCTCACAAGGGAAGTACCCCAGCTCAGTATTGGAATAATGTTTAAAATATAGTGCTGTACGTGTTTGAATAGCTATCAAAGACATTCATATGTAAAACTACATGTGCAGCTGATAGGGCCCCCTGAAGGTCAGTGTACTAGCCTCACTGTGCTGCTTTGTCCAATATGACACAATGTTGGAGGACGTTAATTCAAAAAAAAAATATCACTGCGCTGTAGCTGTAGAGTCCATATGAGTGTGACCGTTGCAGAGTTCGGTAGCAAAGTGCACCTACTGGCATCAGATATGAGTAGACTAAAGCCAATTAATCCTGTGAACGTTAACTGCACGGGAAGGTATGTCGAAATTATACACCAGATGATGAGTATGTAATCAGAGTGGAGGATGTGCTGTTTGCATGCATGTTATGAGACGTCAGAATACGTAAATACTATAGGGATTTAATAGAAATACATACTGGCACATTGGATATGAATAGTGATTGTGAGTCTGACAGCGGAGAAGAAACTGCACGTGAGTATTAGAGTTCCAACAGTTCTGGGACATCTTCTTCAGCAAATGAAGGAACTGCAAGTCAAAGTGAATACAGTGAGGCCAGTAGGTTGATGTTCAGATGACGCTAGCAGCCGCAAATGTAGTTTTACAGATGAATGACATCGATAGCTATTCAAACAGGTACAACATTATATTTTCAATGTGTTTCCAATCAGTTTTAGCCGTTCGAGTTGGGGTACTTCCCTTGTCAGTTGTGTGGGCAACTAGCTGCCTGAAGCTTAAATATTGTTGTGATGCCAATATATATATATAGTATGGGCAATTACGTGTTTGCCAAAACGAAAGAACCTCTTCTTGGCAAGCACTACAATACAACAGAAGGCATCATCCATGCCATAGGGCATATCCTTGCGAGATATTGACAGAATTGGACACACTGTTGGCGTATGATGCCTTTCAATTGTGTGCGGGGAAGGTGATCGAGATGCAGGGCAATTATATTGGGGCATATGAAGCACTGTTAATACAGTCTGGTATGAACTATAGCAGTGTTACCACTACTTTTTATCCAACCCTTGTATAAGAACATTTACCCAACCTATATCAATTTATTTAATTTAAGAAGCTGCTAATAGTTAAGATAATATTGGTGCAAGATTATCATGTTGTGATGATTGCATTATGTTGCTTGGTGATGGAGGGAGGACATCTGTGCACGTCAGAACAAGCCATGCAGCACACTTGGGGTAGCCCATGTGGCAGGAATGTGTCAACCTGACAAGAGCTGTAATGTCAACGAGGATAATGGAATTACATTAGCTCACACCATAACCCACGAAATGGGTCACAAGTAAGTACCTCCAAATCATATTCATTTAAGTCCATTTACTTTTCAAAGTAATGATTGAGACAGGATATTGTAAGACCCCAAAAGAAAATCATTTATGTGAATATTTGTTGTTGTTGTTTTCTAGTGCCTTGCATCTGGCAATGAAGCCATTAGCATTCGTGCTTTCCAATACTTTTGAACTTTAGTTTCTTCTGATCTTAATGCTTCACAGGTCTTCAAGTGGTCTTCATTCATTTCTGCTGGATCATTACACAGGACACATATTGGTGAGGCTGAGATACCTATTCTGTAGAGATGACTTGCTAAGCAGTCGTGATTTGTCAATAGTCGGAAGGCTGCAACCGCTGTTTTCCTTGGTCTCTGGGGGATTATATCTGGGTTGGAAAGTAGTGTAATCCATTTTTTATCTTTGGCATTTGTTTCTATTTCTTGTAGGTATGAATGAGAAAATTTTTTAATGATCAAGCGTTTTATTGAGGAATATGAGAAATTGAATTTAGACTTTTGTTTTATTGTTGTGCCTTTCTTTGCAAGTGAGTCTGCAGCTTCGTTCCCCATGACTCCACAGTATGCTGGAACCCATTGGAGATGAACAGTCTTATTAATTTTTTGGAGTTGTGTTAACATTTTGTAGCATTCTCTAATTTTTGTTGACTTCTTTGTAGTATTTGAACATATTCCCTGAATTGCAGCTTTAGAATCTGAAAGAATTACTGCCTTGTTAAATTTATTTAAGGAAAGATTTAATAATTGTTGGAGAGCAATGTGTATAGCCTCTATTTCTCCATCATAATTTGTTGTGTCTCTGCCAACAGAATGATAAAAGGAAAAATGTGAACACGTAACTCCAGCTCCAGTAAGGTTTTCCGTGGAGGATCCATCAGTATATATGTGCAGCCATTCTTCTGTGGGATACCTAGTATTGATTGTTTCCAGAGCTAGAAGTTTTTGTATTTCTTTTGGTGTGTCTGATTTACTTATTTCCTCTATTAATTCCAAACTGAAGGTAGGTTGCAATAATTCCAATGGATTTTCTCTTATAAGTAGATTTTCTCTGGTGTTAGGAGTGTTCAATTTGGACTTAATCTGTGTTACCTTTTCTAGGAGTTTTATGGTCTTAAGGATTGAAAGCGGGAGGTTCTCTTCTGTCCATTTAGAGTTTGGCAGTCGTAACATTTTCTTGTGTTGGAGCAATGCTTGTTCTTCTATTTTTGTTGTTATTGATGGGGTCCGTGTTAAGGCAAGCATGGCATCAATAGGTGTGGATTTAACTGCTCCAGTGATTAGGCGAAGAGCCTGATTTTGCATTTGTTCAAGTTTATTGATGTTAGCATTTGCTGCTGTTATTAAAGCTTCAGAATAGTACAAGAGGTTTGGTTTAACATACATTTTGTATGTTGTGTTAAGGACTCTCCTTGAGCAGCCCCATTTAGCACCAGCTAACCTTTTCAGGATTTGCAGTTTCTTTTCAACCTTTTCTGAGATGTTTGTTATATGTTTTTTTCCAACTTAGCTTTCTGTCGAAAGTGATGCCTAAGTATTTGGCATCATCAACTGCTTTGAGTGGTTTACCATTATAATTTATGTTAATATTAACTGGTTTGTATTTTAGTGTAAATAATTCATAATTTGTTTTTTCCACATTGATAGTCATGAGGTTTTTGGAGCTCCATTCATGTACTTTGTTTAGGACTGTTTCTATTCTGTCTTTAATTAATTCAGGTTTTTTTGGAAAGCCTGAAGTCCAAATGACTACATCGTCAGCAAATAAAGCAATTTGGTTTCTAAAGTTTTTATTATTGATGGAAGGTCATTTATATATATGTTAAAAAGTGTTGTGCTCAGAACAGCACCTTGTGGAAGTCCTCAGTGCGTTTGTTTATATTTGGAAATGTATGTATTATATTTTGTGGCACAAAATCTTTGTGAAATAAACTGAGTTATCCATTTAAGCATGTTACTTTTCACACCTATTGATTGCAACTTCTCAACTAATTTATTTCTCCAGACTGACTCATATGCTGATTTAAAATCAATGAATACTGCTAAGGTATCCTCCTTTCTATTGAAAGCTTCCTTGATGTCTTGGCTTAGTAGGAGTACATTTTGACTTGTACTATGATTCTGTCTGAAGCCGGCCTGTGAACTATTAATTAAGTTGTAATATTCTAGGAACCAGTTAAGTCTAGATGCCACCATTCTTTCCATAACTTTTGCAATAACACTGGTCAAAGATATTGGTCTGAAACTATTAATATTGTTTGAAGGTTTGTTTTTCTTTAAAATCGGGATGATAATGGCTTTTTTCCAGTCGGAAGGTACAGTCATTCTCCAACACGTGTTATACAGTTTAAGTAGGACTTCTTTTCCTTTCCTGCCAAGGTGTTTAATAAACTCTGGGTGGATCTTGCCAGGTCCTTGAGATTTTTTGTTCTGTAGTTGTTCTATTGCTAAATCCAGTTCTGTTTCGTTAAAATCCTGAATAAAAACATCATTTTGTATACCTTTTGGCTTATTAGTTTCTCTGATAGTTTTTTGGATAGCTTTATCTTGTTTTTTACATGCTTGGGGTATTCTTTGTGACTGAGCATAAAACTTGTTAAGGTATTCTGCTATTTCCCTATGTGTAGTTAAGCTTTTGTTATTAAAATTGAATTGTTGTTAAAATTGAAGTATGGAAAAGTAACTACCACTATAGAATTTATAGTATCTACAATCCTCCAGACAATACACTAGATCTAAATTCTATTCCCATAGAACCCAAAAGTATTTTAATAGGTGATTTTAATGCACCATCCCCTAGGTGGGGCTACTGAGATATAAATTCAGCAGGAAGAGTCATAGAAGACCTATTAAACTCGTCAACAATGGAATTAATATTTAATCCAAATGATCCACCCACTTACCTTCATTACAGCAAAGAGGGCCAGTTTCACAAATTTTGTAGAACATATGGACTATAGGAAAGATGGAAATAAAATATACAAATTCCTTAATAAAACAAAATTATCAAAAAAAAAAAAAAAAAAAAAATGTGAGTATTTGTTAAGAGTGTAATTTGTTTTTGATGTTGGTATGAGTTGGTTAAATGACAAAAACATATTACTAATGTTCATTGTTACAAACAATTAAGTTTGTTTAAAGACGTCATAAATATTTCCATATTTAATTTTCATATATATGTATAAATAAAAGAATTATATGTGTTCAATATTGAAAGCGAAGGGAGAATGGCTAAGGATCGCTTCCCTAACAATGCGGGAACTATTTGATGAACGCATACGCGGATGTACACATGGCAGTTGGAATCCTAGACTCGCAACCAAAAGAATTGGGAATGGCGTCGTGTCTTTGGTGTAGATGGACGCATTTTTATGTGTGTGCGTCATATAATAGTGAAAGTAAATTTACTAAGTGTTTAAAGACCGTTAATTTGTGTAAGAAAAGTGAAACATTAGCTAACTTTAATAAGTTAGTTATTGCACCCGAAGTGTGCAATTAAATGAAAGGACGTAAAATAGACGAAGTGTAAAGTGATAGAAAACACATTTAGCGAAATATCGCTAAATTTCAGACATTAAATCTCGGTGATGCTAGGGAGGTCGATCCACTGAAATAAAAGACTTGCTACTGTGATACGATTTAAATACTGTGAACAAGAAGGTGCGAATAAAATATTTCAAAATTAAGCCCTTGTGTATGTTCATTCCATCCAGTACCACGACCCGAGATAACGAAAGAGTCAAAAGCTCATCAACACCATGGTTAATTACAAAAACAGCACCATGATGATGATTAGAGAGGTATCCTTTAAAGCTAGGGCTTATTTTTGGTATACAAGATCTGGGGTATTATACAGTATAATACATGGTATATTTGGTAAAATTGTTTGGATTGGTGATATGAATGTTTGTAAGGAAAATAAACCTTTTTATAAATATTGATAACAGTTCAAACAGAAACACTATAACTTTGAAGTTATTTTCATTTTATTTCAATTTTAAAATATGAATGAGTAGATGTAAACACTTTAAACTTCACTTAAGTCAAGTCTAAAATCTTTTAATGTTTTCAGAGACATATTCTGTCTCCATCCTCAGTATGCTGGTGGCTAAAAGTTGTCCCTTCCTCTTCTTTCCTCACCTTGAGCATGTAACTGCTGCTATCTGGTGGTAAATTTAATAATGTTGATTGGCAGAATATCAAAATATAACAATTTCTTAACATTTCTGAACATAAAGAACTTTTCCCACACATAGGGGATCATCAAAAGAAAATAGTTTAATTTAATTTCCAATATTGTCTATCCAAATAAGGTACATACTGGTGATTTGTCAATTTGTTTAAATTTGATGTTTGCTTTATGCTCTTTGAATCTAATATTCAAGTTCCTCTTTGTCATTTCTATATAAGATCTGCCATAATCATCACATTTAATTTAATAAACTGAATAGAAACTGAATTTATAAAATGATTAAACAATGAACTTAAGGGAACACTGAAGTGATATTTAGCCTGTTTGGTTAGAAAAATTGATTTTTGGATTTTTGTAAGATTTGAAGCTTTCACATTTTTTGCAAACTCATGTATGTGGCTTTCATGTAGCTGTTTTCTTAACGGACACCAGTTTTACAATGTGGCAGTTACATCACCCAACTTAAACCCCCATTTTGCAAGGGGGACCACACCTATCGTTGGTCAACGGGTCCATCGGACCTAGCCGGGAGGACTAAATAGGTGGTATTTAGATCCACCGACCTTCCCCTCATGTGCCTCTGAAGGACGCTGTTGTGCTGTGACAGGCCAGCACATATGTAAATGACATTTCCTCCATTTTAGATGAAACAGTTATGCCACTGTGATTCTGTCCTCAGAGCCTCATCTGTTAAAAGCAGGGTGCACCACGGGCAGGATGAGGATGGGAATTGGGTAGGAGAGGCAATAGGAGGCGCATCACTACCTCTTAAATGGATAACTCAGTTGATTTCACAAAGATTTTGTGCCACAAAATATAATACATACATTTCCAAATATAAACAAACACACCGAGGACTTCCACAAAGTGCTGTTCTGAGCACAACACTTTTTAACATATATATAAATGACCTTCCATCAATAATAAAAACTTTAGAAACCAAAATTGCTTTATTTGCTGACGATGTAGTCATTTGGACTTCAGGCTTTCCAAATAAACCTGAATTAATTAAAGACAGAATAGAAACAGTCCTAAACAAAGTACATGAATGGAGCTCCAAAAACCTCATGACTATCAATGTGGAAAAAACAAATTATGAATTATTTACACTAAAATACAAACCAGTTAATATTAACATAAATTATAATGGTAAACCACTCAAAGCAGTTGATGATGCCAAATACTTAGGCATCACTTTCGACAGAAAGCTAAGTTGGAAAAAAACATATAACAAACATCTCAGAAAAGGTTGAAAAGAAACTGCAAATCCTGAAAAGGTTAGCTGGTGCTAAATGGGGCTGCTCAAGGAGAGTCCTTAACACAACATACGAAATGTATGTTAAACCAAACCTCTTGTACTGTTCTGAAGCTTTAATAACAGCAGCAAATGCTAACATCAATAAACTTGAACAAATGCAAAATCAGGCTCTTCGCCTAATCACTGGAGCAGTTAAATCCACACCTATTGATGCCATGCTTGCCTTAACATGGACCCCATCAATAACAACAAAAATAGAAGAACAAGCATTGCTCCAACACAAGAAAATGTTACGACTGCCAAACTCTAAATGGACAGAAGAGAACCTCCCCCCTTCAATCCTTAAAACCATAAAACTCCTAGAAAAGGTAACACATTAAATCCAAATTGAACACTCCTAACACCAGAGAAAATCTACTTATAAGAGAAAATCCATTGGAATTATTGCAACCTACCTTCAGTTTGGAATTAATAGAGGAAATAAGTAAATCAGACACACCAAAAGAAATACAAAAACTTCTAGCTCTGGAAACAATCAATACTAGGTGTCCCACAGAAAAATGGCTGCACATATATACTGATGGATCCTCCACGGAAAACCTTACTGGAGCTGGAGTTATGTGTTCACATTTTTCCTTTTATCATTCTGTTGGCAGAGACACAACAAATAGAGGCTATACACATTGCTCTCCGACAATTATTAAATCTTCCCTTAAATAAATTTAACAAGGCAGTAATTCTTTCAGATTCTAAAGCTGCAATTCAGGGAATACTACAAAGAAGTCAACAAAAATTAGAGAATGCTACAAAATGTTAACACAACTCCAAAAAGTTAATAAGACTGTTCATCTCCAATGGATTCCAGCACATTGTGGAGTCATGGGGAACGAAGCTGCAGACTCACTTGCAAAGAAAGGCACAACAATAAAACATAAGTCTAAATTCAATTTCTCATATTCCTCAATAAAATGCTTGATCATTAAAAAATTTTTCATTTATACCTACAAGAAATAGAAACAAATGCCCAAGATAAAAAATGGATTACACTACTTTCCAACCCAGATATAATCCCCCAGAGACCAAGGAAAACAGCTGTTGCAGCCTTCCGACTATTGACAAATCACGACTGCTTAGCAAGTCATCTCTACAGAATAGGTATCTCATCCTCACCAATATGTGTCCTGTGTAACGATCCAGCAGAAATGAACGAAGACCACTTGAAGACCTGTGAAGCATTAAGATCAGAAGAAACTACAGTTCAAAGTATTGGAAAGCACGCATGCTAATGGCTTCATTGCCAGATGCGAGGCACTAGAAAACCACAACATTTTTTGCAAAAAATGCACATACCATAAAGACTATATCTGGGAAGTTTTAATCCTCTAGGGAGTGGGGAATACATCTTTTGGATACCATTTTTAAAGTGGTGTGCCTCTGCCTTTTAAATGAGCATGCCCACACCTTCCATTTCAACTTTAAACTCATTTTTCTCAGAAACAATTTCCTCGTTCCTTTCTCATATTCAAAATCTATATTCTCCCACAAAAGTCTATTTAGAAATTGTCCATTTAGTATTTTAATATTGGTTATAATTTTTTCAAAAATTAATTAATATAATATGTTGTTTTTATGACATTTCTACTCTTTATGGTATTACAAATTTTTTAAGAAAAACTATTCTTTATATGAAAATTTCTGTTCTTTAATTTGTTACAAAGGTAATAAGAGATGTAATTTTAAAAAATCAACTTTGTAGTTCAACACCTATTGGAGGAGATAGATTTTAATCATACCCAATGAAATTGATATAAATTAATTAATATATCAAGAATGTGATTAGATATGGAATGAAATTTGGTATACCTGTTTCTTTGGAAATGCTTGTGTAAGCAATTAAGCCTCTAACTTCAATACTTTAAAAAATCACCTTTTTCACTTTGGTGTACCCTTAAAAATACCATACCATAGGTTTGATATTAGTCTATTAGTTAAAACAGTAGCGCTCCAGCTGACATCCCTGTTCTAAGGAGTAAAAGCTATGCTGCAGTAAGAATTGTTTTAACTCTCTTTTAAACATGGCCTCTGATGTGGCAAGTTTGAGTTTTTCTGTCAATTATTATATAAGTTAATACTAGCATGCTTTGTGTTATGACTGATGATGCTCAGCTGTTGTTTTCTCCTATTTATGTTTTTCAGAATTAACTTCAAATTGTTTCCAATACTTTCTAAGATACATCACTACTTCCATGGTAGCTGCAAAATTTAAAGGTGGCTGATAGTTGACTATTACTATTACTTTTCCTGTTGTACAAATACATTTTGTGGGTGCAAATGATATTTATATGACTGGCTGTACAGTCTGATTTCAAAGCATTTTTGGCTATATAATACTGCAAGGTGTGGCGAGCCTATGATTGAATTTTGTGTTGAGCCATCCACTTTTAAATTTTGCAACAACTATAGTATATATTCTAATATCTAATACAGTTTTACTGAAGAGCTGATTTCCATTGCAGTTTTGGTATGTATCATGACACAGAAAAGATTGGTTGCAGTCGAAGGGATGGAAGAATTCTCCATGTGATGACTCCAAGTTTCGAAGCAGATACTGTTGAAGTTGCATGGTCCACATGCAGCAGACGGGATATTACAAACTTTCTTGAGTGAGTAAATTAACTTAATATACCCATTTTTCTCTGCTTTCAAATTTACTTCATATTAATAGCAAAGCAATGTGGTCCAAAAAAACATTTCTACTTCATATTAATGGCAGCCAATGAACAGCCTCACATTGATGATGCCCCAACATCTGGGCTTTAATGTCAGACAGTATATCTCCAAGAAATAGCTTTCCTTGTGTGGTGGTTTTTAAAAGAATGCTGTTTTAGTGATGCATCTTATCTTCAGGGTGTTCATGGGTCAAGCAAATAAATAAGGGCAGTAATTATTAAATTTCCAATAAATATTCAATTTTCTGCCAATTCAACTTTATTGCAATGAACTTGTAACAACATAAATTAATTTCACTCTTACAAGTATTGACACTCTTAGGTCCCAAAACTGTTCTATCCAAGACTTTCATGGTTTTTGTGTAAGTTAAATCCACACTTCTTCCGTAAATATTGTGGATTATTTAAGAGATAATTATGTGTGATGAATATTTACGCATGGTATTCTATTGGACATTTGACAATACAATCCAATGTCTTTGGATTGCTGCTAAAATCTCTTTACATTTGGCAGCATGAATATGTGTCCATCTTGCTTGATGGACATATCACTAGTACCCTATCAGGGTAATTGTTTATTTCTCCTAGTTACAGACATAGCAATTGCTACTTATTGACTACCTGTCATAAATTGTAATGTATTGATCTTAAGTGGTTACGATCAACCTTGGGCATATTTCCTTTGATTTCAGTAGTCTTGGGACATAAGTCAAGAAATATAACTTTGATATTTACATTACATATATGAGATTTACAGATAGTGGAAACAACTTGATATATTAAATACTGATGTAAGTCCTTTCCTTAATTCATTTTGACATACAATTCCTGTCTCACTTGTGTGGCAGAAATTGTATGCTGAAATATATCAGAGAAAAGATTAATGCCAATATTAAATATGCCAAATTGATTAGACATAACACATGTAAATATGTTTGTTGTTAGCTAATGCTGGATTTCTGACAATGAAGTCATTAATCCTCTTGCTCTCCAATATTTTTCACTGATGGATGGGGCACTAGAAGTGGCCAGGCATATTTGAAGGTGGTCTCGATCCATTTCCTCTTGCAGATCACATAAGGACAGAGTGGTGAAGAATATATCCCAATTCTGTTTAAATGCTTTACCAGACAATCATGTCCTGTAATCAACCTGAAGGTTGCAACTGCTGTTTTTCGAGGATACTCAGGAATTACTGTTTGAATGTTTGGTAGTTCCCATCTTTTATTCTTTGATTTTTCATAGTAATATTTTTCAATAATTTTTTGAATTCAGAGTTTACTAATCTTTTAGCTGCATAAAATGGTAGATTAACTATTGATTTCTGCACATTGCCGGTACCCTTTTTTGCAAGAAAATCAGCTTTCTCATTATCACTCAGTCCACAGTGAGCAGGTATCCATTGGAAGACTAGGTGTTTTTGAAGTGCTGTTAGATGGGTAAGGATTTTCCAACATTCTATAATTGTTTGGTTTATTGGTGACAACTTGGAAGTAATTGCTATAATTGCTATAATTGCTGCCCTGGAATCTGAGAGAATAACTGCTTGCTGAAAATGTGAAATTCTGTACAAAAGATTTTGTAGGGCCATTCGAATTGCTTCAATTTCTCCATCAAAGTTTGTAGTTCCATAACTTAAAGATTTGTAATAGGAAAAGAGGTGACATGTGACTCCAGCACCTGCTCCATCTTGGTTTGATATAAATGATCCATCAGTATAAATATGGAGCCATTCGTGTTCTGGAAATCTAGTATGGATTGTCTCTAATACCAATAATTTTAGAACACTAGTTGGAGTATCACTTTTCTTAACTTCTTCTGTCAGGTGTAAATAATATGTGATGTCTAATGTTTGTGTCGGATTGACTTTAGATATGAAGTTTTCCTTTGAATTAGGAAGGTATACATTCTTCTTGATGTCTTGAATTTTGGAAAGAAAGCTCTCCTGAGTCTTTAGTGCATGTGTAAAATTTCTCTTGTGCCATGTATTGAATGGGAGTCTGATCAACTTTTCGTGTTGAATAAGAGCCGCTTTTTCTATTTCATATTCAATGGGGCATTGGTTGGTTAGTATTTCCATAGCTGCTATTGGTGTGGTTTTGATAGCACCTGTAATTAATCTCAGACTTTGGTTTTGAAAGATTTGAATCTTTTTAAGTTTGCTGTTACAAGAACTTCGCTGCAGTAAGTAAATAATGGCTTTATATATACATTGTATGTTGTGTTAAGAGTTGCTCTAGAACATCCCCACCTCATTCCTGTTAGACGTTTTAACAGTGAAAGGCGCCTCTCTGCTCTTTGTATTACATTTTCTATTTGTTTGGTCCATGTAAGTTTAGTATCAAATGTAACTCCTAAATACTTCCTTTGTTTCTGGTAATTGTTGACCCTCAAAATTTATTTTTATTTTTAGTGGCTTTTTTCTTAGTGAAAAGATTTAGTAGTTTGATTTTGTTGTATTAACAGTCATTAAATTTTCTTTGGTCCACCTTTGTAAGTTGGTTAAGGATTGTTGCATGGTTTTTTCTAGTTCTGTACTTTTGCTTTTTGGTTTTGAAGTCCACATTACTAAGTCATCAGCAAATAGCGCACACTTCACACCTGATTCTTGTATTTGTTATGGCAGATCGTTAATAAATATATTAAAACACCAACAGTAAGTTTGTTGGCATAAATAAATAATAATTACCATGTGAAGGTTATTTAATCCTGGGATATAAAATACTTACAATAGTAAGTCACCATTGGGGTAATTGTTTCTGATGTGAGACTGCCTTTGTGGTTTACCAGGAGAAATACGAACTGGCTTGAGAATTTAATGCCATTCTGGCAGTTTGTCACAATAGCTCAGTGGTTAGAGCGTCCGCCCGGAAAGCGGAAGGTCTGTGGTTCAAATCCCAGTTGTGGCATTGAATTTTTAAGTTCCAGTTCTACCTCTTAAACTTTGCCCACACACGGCTTGTGTGTTTAAAAACACCAACAGTAAGTTTGTTGGCATAAATAAATAATAATTACCACGGTGTACTTGTTTGTATTTAGGTATGTTTCTTCCATATCTGGTTGCAATAAAGCATTGTGTCATGAAAACATTGGACCTTGTATCCCTATTTTTTTTACTTTCTTTAGTAGTTTTGTTCTGCATATAGAATCATATGCACTTTGGAAATCAATAAAAGCTGATACATTATCTTCTTTTCTATTGAAGGAGTCTTTGATTTCTTGACTGAGAAATAAGACTTGTTCATTTGTAGAGTGGAACTCTCTAAATCCAGCTTGACATGGGGAAATTAAATTTTTTGATTCTAGAAACCAATTTAACCTGTTTGACACCATTCTTTCCATCACTTTTGCTATTATGCTAGTAAGAGCTATTGGTCTATAATTTGTTATTTCTGACGCTGTTTTGTCTTTCTTCAAGAGTGGGACAATTATTGTCTTTCGCCATTCAGCAGATACAGTGGGTTTCCAGGATAGATTGTAGAGTTTTCCTTTTCCAAGATTTTTTATGAACTCTGGATGCATGTGATCTGGTCCAGGAGACTTTTTGTTTTTTAGATTATTAATTGCAATGTTCAGTTCTTGCATATTAAAATTATGAAAAAAGATATTGCACTGAGTGTTAGGATCACATTCTCTTTCTTATTTCAAATCTTTCTTAAATTCTTTACGTTCCTTTTTATTATTTCTTGTTACTTTATGTGAATTAGCATAATATTTATTGAATGTTTCGGCTATGGCTGCATCATTTGTTAATATTTTATTGTTGTGTATGATAGGTGTGCTGTTGTTTTCTTTCCTACCCTTGACATTTTTTATGAACTTATGAGCTTTGTTACCATCTGTCCTTTAATCCATTTTTTCTAAGAAATTATTAAAGTAATTCTTTTTAGCAGTATTAATTTCTTTTTTTAGTGAGGCACATTTCTTCCGCCATATTTGTGTATCCGATATGTTTTTTGTTTGTTCAGCTGTATTTCTAGCTATATCCCTTTGCTTTTTCAGTTCTTCTAACTGGGGGTTCCAAAAGGGTTTGAAATTTTTAATTCTTCCCCGAGGAATATGTTTTTTTTTGCAGTTTCTAGGATGACTTTACAGAAATTTTTGTTCAAATGATCTGGTTGGTCATGTAGCTGTGAGTTTGTTTGTTCTTTAAATTTATGTTTCAGTTCAGTTTTATATTTGATCCAATCTGCTTTTTTGAAGTTCCAATACAGATTCGTGTGACATTGACTGTTATTTGTTTTATCTAGTTTTATATCAGCAATTACTGCTCTGTGACCAGAACTTGGATCTTCTATAACTTGTTTTTTAATTTTTGAAACAATATGTGTTGTAGCTAACAAGAGGTCTGGGTTACTCCCTGCTCCAGAGTAATGTATGAAGGTTGTGGGATCTTCTTTACTATAAATTAGTTCAAAAGTTGTGGTATTCAAAAATTCTTCCACTATCTTCCGTGTAGAATCCACTTTTTCATAATCCCATCTTTTGGAATGAGCATTGAAATCCCCAATTAAGATTGTTTTATTTAATTGGTCAATAAGAGAGAGATCTGGTTCATTCCTGGGAGGATTGTAAATACTGTATAAATGTAGATGTGTTTTGTTATCCCAAAAATTTAGCTTTATTAATTCACTTTTATCTGTGTTATCCATTTCTTTAACAATTTCAAAGGAGGATTTAATATCCTTTTTGACTCCAACCAATATTCCACTACTTATGTCTATTTTTGGGTAGTAGGTGTAGTATAAAACCAGTAAAATTGAAGTATTTAAGTTGGTCATTTGTTAGATTTGCTTCCTGTATGAAAAATATATCGATATTATAGTCAAATACAATTTTATTCAGTTCTACTCTTTTTGTTTGTGTGAGACTACCCGCATTCCATTGTAGAAGTCTGATGTTAGATCTTCTATTAATATAATGTTTTGGTTCTCGAGAAGTAGTCCCCATCCGGAGATCCGAATGGGGGACTATTTTAACTCCGGAACATTTTACCCCTCGAGTCATATTGCATAAATATTGAAATGTAACCGCTTTTTAGAGAGCACCATATTTTTATGTTTTGGCGGTCACATCACTCTCTCACAACCCCCAGAATGTCTGGAGGACCACACCTGTCGTTGGTTTACGGGTCTCGCCGACCTGACCGGGAGAATTATCAAAATAAATTCACCGACCATATCCTCTGATTACCAATCAGAGGACATATACATGCCATGACAGGTCAGCATGTTAGGGGTTAAGGTTTTATAGAGAAATTAGAGAAATGGAGAGGTTGGAAAAATAAAGACTCCCTAGCCCTCAGGAACCCTAATAGCATCGGGGTCAGAAGAGAACAAGAGTTGACCAAGGTAAGGTCAGATAGAAAAGTTACAGTGAGGAGCAAAACACCAGTAAGTGGAAGTAATGTTCTGCTCAGCTTGGGTACCTTGTGGTCGCTATTCACATATCCCCTAGACAGAGACCCCTGAGTAAACATGTAAATATTGAATATGCAATGTGATTAACAAAATTATATTTTTTAATCCATGTCCCAAACTTATTGTGAAACGAAAGGAAGTATGTTCGAGGTCAATCATGACCATATGATTGACGCATCACAATCTAATCGATCGTAGTTGCTATGCCTGTAACTAGGGGAATAAATAATTACCCCTATAGAGAGGTAATGAATCATTAATAGTAATATATGTGTCACTAAAAACATTCACATATCCATAACGCAGAATAACAGAATTTGTTGGCAATACAACAATGTTGAATTATATCTCCAAAGGATGTGTGGTTGAATACCGCGCATAAATACTCAATATGTGCAAATATTGTAAACATCCTAAAATATTTATGAAAGAAAGAAGTAAGGATTTAACTCATACAAAACCGCAAAGCTCCTGAACACAATAGCTTTAGAACCTAAAAGTATTATCTCTTATAAAAGAGTGAAGATAATATGTTCAAGTGTTGCAAGTTAATGATAATACAATTGATGCAGTGGAAAATTTGAATATTTATTGGGAATAATAAATCTGAGTGTCTGGGTGACTCAGTTGGTTAGACGCTGGCCTACTAATCCCAAGGTCGCGGATTCAAGTCCGGCCCAGACCGATGGTTTTTAAGTGCGCTTAAAAGCGACAGCGCCATGTCAATAGATTTACTGGCATGTAAAAAAACTCCTGCAGGACAGCGAGGCTGATGTGATCCTGGCGATTGACAGCATCGTTAAAGAACAGCAAAAAATAATTTTGCCCTTATTTGTCTGCCTGTACCCATAATGCCCTGGAGATGAGACTCATTGCTGCATTACTACATTGTTAAAAAAGAGCCACTCATAAAAATTGCTTCATTTGGCTACCCAATCATGGGCAGTTTGTAGAAACTGCTACATTTGTATGAACTACATTTATGGAAAAGTTATTGACCAGCTTAAATGGTTCTGGTTTTTTTCACAATCTTTAAATCCTAAGTTCTTTATTGTTTAATAAATGGAAAGGCCAAGGAATTTTCTTCTAAAGCAGACACAAAGTTTAATGGCATCCAAACGGAGGCTTGCCACACCTTGTGGTATTGTATAGTCAAACACACTGTGAAATCACGCTGCAAAGTCATTGATATAAATATCATTTGTGCCCACAAAATTTATTTGCACAACAGGAACGACAATAATCTGATCATGAGACATGATTAAATTTTGTGTCTGCCATAGTTCTTTATGATTCTTTCATTTTTAGAAAAAATGTTTTCTGTATGTAAATATGATTATAAGAATGCTTGTTTGATAATTTCTTTGGTTTTTACAAGAAGTATCCTTATCTCACAGTGTAATGCCTCAAAATATAATTAATAAGAGTTGTTTTATTGAATAAAGCTGATGTAAAAATTTGATGACTACATAAATTCCTCTCTGCCAAAATGTTTATTCGAATTCTGATCATATGCTACAAAATCTGGAAGAATATGTGCTAAGGAATCTTGGCAAGGAATAACCCTGTGATTTATGCTGGTAGAAGTCATATTGTGTAAAAGTTGAGACAGAATGCTATATTTTATAACAATATTTTGGATTACTTGGATACTATATGTTTTACTTAGAATATTTCCCTGTTATTGATACATTGTAATGATGATGATGTATTTATAATTGCAGTGAGGGTGGAGGGCATTGTTTAGAAGATGAACCATCACAGAATGAGTACAGTTATCCAGAACTACCTGCAGGTGCAATGTACAATGCAGAACATCAATGTCGTTTACAGTTTGGGCTTCGTAACACTGCTGTGTGTTCTCCTCTGGAAGAGGTAAGCAAAGATGTAATGCTCCGTACATAATAAACCATACAAAAGTGAGAATATAACTTAGAATGATTAGGTACTCCAATGTAAACAATCAAAAGATGGACTGTACTTAGTATATCTTAACATAGTCAGTGCCAGTAATTTATCGTGATACTCGTATTTAAAGCTACAGATAGTCCATTTGACCGCCTCCGTAGCGCAGTTGGTAGCACGCTTGCCTCTGGCGCGGAGGACCCGGTTTCGATCCCCAGTACCAGCATGGGGATTTTATCCCTTCTGGGAGGTCTGGCACTGGGTGCACTCAGCACTCGTTAGGTCCCGGGGGGACCACTTGAGGAGCTACTTGATGCAGAAGTAGCGGCCCCAGGTCTAAAAGACCGCATAACTGGCCAGGAGGGCTTGGAGCACTGACCACGTCCCACCCTCCAGTACTGCACCTCACCAATGACGCCTGTAGTGGGCAGAGGTGGGGAAAGCAGCGGCTGGGCGGCAGGCCTTGGCCCCTCGTGGGCTGTCGCACCGGGGTTTAGGTTTAGGATAGTCCATTTAAATAACTTCAGCCTTCTGTGCACTTGCATTTGTACCATATTATTTGGATATTTTATAAGACTAGCTACTAATGCGACTGACTGGTCCTATGCACACTCAACCGTGCATGGCCCAGAGGTCTTTCATAACTCCAAAAGTACCTATATAAAATAGTCTATAATCCATATCCCAGAACCACCACTTATTCACTTAACCATTAGGGTAACGGAAGCATAAAAAAGTGATGTTCTGAATTACTTAATAAAAAGGTTTGTTGACTATTGGAATAAGGAGGAAAAGTCATGCTATTTTACAAAAACATTAACTGCATTAAAACCACTTAATTGTGGGAAAAAAATGTGGAATTGTGTGATTATTTGGAAGAGAATGGTAGGCAGAACGTAAAAGTATTGAGTAGGGTTATTATTCTTATAAACGTAATCCAAATTGTATAATCTGAGGCTTTTACGGCCAGTATATTGATTAAACCCACTAGACCATGGCCTACAAGCCCAGATAGTATGAATGAATTAATGAATATTTATTTCTCATCTCTCACAATTACATAACTACAGTAGTACAATTTATTCCCCCTTCTTGGAGCTGCTTATAATTATAATTAACATTTTGTTTTAGATTTAGTGGAAAAGTGTATTCTTACTTTTAACTCTCAACTTTCATTCTGCCACTGACATGGTTTAAGCAAATTCTGCTAATTCTAAAGCTTGCTCAATTTTTCCTATATTTGGTAAGACCCCTATCCTCTCCTCTAGTATATTTGTTCTTCCTGAATTTAATTCTTTATAAAATATTTCAAACTTTTCTTCCCTCCATCTGTACAAATCAAATGGACCCTATATATTCTTCTTTCCTATCAGTATTTACTTCTCCTAATTTTAATCTCAGAAAGAGATGGAAGCTAGGTGTTACTATATTCATGACCTTAAAATCCAAAATTCACATTTCAATTGCTGGTGAACACTTCAACTATTGTAATTTGCAAATGTATAATCCCCTTCTAAATCTGACCTTTTACATCCATTGCAAATCATGAGGTCATTTTGCTCACAAAAATCACTGTTCCCTTCCTCTAATATTTGCAGTCTTATCTCTACTAAGCATTATTCTCTATTTCATATTCCTTATCATAATCCTCATTAGGTTGCTGAGCCTAACCTGTTGCTCTTCCATCCTAGCATTAAAATCCCCAGCAATTATTATTTAGTTCTAAACTCCCCAACATCCCTACTTACTTTCCAAAACATATTTGTGTCATAGAATTCTGATGTATTAGGTGGATTGTAATTAATATTAATACAAATATAATCACTTTTTCATGAAATCCACATAGATTCTTTTACCTTCCGACCCAGGTACTTCTACACTCAACTCATTTTCCAACCGTGTTTTCACTACCATTATCACATCACTTGTTGCATTTCACCACTGCACACTTTCTGAAGTAGGCCCTCAACACTCCAACTCACTATCGATACCTCAAATCCCTATGCAAGCCTTTTCTCCTTAAGTTAAGCGGACCTAAGTTCTTATTTATTTATGTTAACAAACTTACTGTTGGTATTTTTAAACACACAAGCCGTGTGTGAGCAATTTCATTCTGGTAGGTTGTCACAGTAGCTTAATGGTTAGAGCACCTGCCTGGTCTATCGTTCAAATCCCAGCTGTGGCATTGAATTTTTCATTTATATGATTAACATTGCCCACACATAGCTTGTGTGTTTAAAAACACCAACAGTAAGTTTGTTGGCATAAATAATAATAGTAAGTCACCATTGGGTTAATTGTCTCTGATGTGAGACTGTCTTTGTGGTTTACCGGGAGAAAAATATGAATTGGTTGGAGAATTTAATGTCATTCTGCAGGTTGTCACAGTAGCTTAACGGTTAGAGTACCTGCCTGGTGAGCGGAGGGTCTGTGGTTCAAACCCCAGCTGTGGCATTGAATTTTTCAGTTCCAATTCTACCTTTCAAACTTGACCTAAGTTTGCCTGTACTCTTGTACACACACAATCTCTCACTTCCACAATACTACCTGATGGTGTTGAAATCATCTTGTCTCCACACATCCAAACCAGTTGTTGCACCCAAGGCTTCTCTCCGCAAATCCAGTGAAACCAGCTGACAACTGCAAGCCCAGATAGTATATTTCATCATCTTACCCAAAATACTTTGTTATTATTATCAATAGGTCACTGCCTGTATATGCTTATTCTGTTGCATAAGGCAACAAGCCTTATGCCAAGAGTGTCTTGGTACACAGACATCAAAATAAACTGTTTGTTCATTCATTGTGCACTGCTCTGTCTAGCTCATCACTATTGTACTAAATTAATTTTAGATCTGCTCCCGCCTATGGTGTGTTGTTGATGGAACTTGCACAACAATGCTACGACCTGCTGCAGCAGGAACCAATTGTGGAAAACACATGGTGAGTTAGGAATTTTACTATCATACACAAGAGTACCGTAATTTCAGTATTTTTATTTATGTTGTTGTTGTTAGCTAATGCTGGATTTCTGACAATGAAGTCATTAATCCTCTTGCTCTCCAATATTTTTCACTGATGATATTGAGGAGAGCAATAGCAGTATAGTAACCGCTTTTTAGAGAGCACCATATTTTTATTATTTTTATTTATAAATACCTACATAAAGGAGATTTTACTAAAATATCAAAACTTAATGATATACAACAATTAAAAGTGAAGTTCTGATCATTCTGTAAAAATAAAGATATTTATTTTATCCATCTAAATAAATTATAGTATGGTTTAGTAAAAATTCATCACAAAAAATTGGCCATGAAGGCAGTTCATTGCATTGTTGAAATGCGCACCATTGAATGACAGGTACACATTAATATTGGCTACAGAGACAATTTAGTAATAGTGATAAATATTAATAAGCAAATAAATTTCTTTTGTTTATGACTAATCAAAGCCAGCAGCTTGAAATAAAATCTGAAAATATCAGGGATATACAACTAAACTACTTATAGCAACATTGCTTATAAGGACATATTGGTTACAACAGCAAAATCTAACAGTGTTTAAATCCTATGTAAATGCTATATTTAAAAATCTGATGTGTTGTACTCACATGAGTTTCTCTACACTTGTACTAACCATTCTATATGCCCTTGTTGAATGCAAAAAGCTTCAAGGCTATGGACTTATGAGCTTTATTCTGAACCATGAATAAGCATCTATGTGCGTTAAAGGTGTTTTAAGTGTGCTTCTGCTCCAGCTTCTTGTGATCAAGCAGAGAGACACACTGTGACCTACATAGATCTAATATAAAAATTAAAAATAAAAATAAAAGACTGCCTCTAACGCACAGTGGTAGCACACCTACCTCTGGTCTGGAGGATCCCTGGTACCAGCGTGGGGACTTTTCTGCTGCTGGGATGTCTGGTATGGGTTGCACTCAGCCGCCTTGTTAGGTCCCAGAGGGATCTAATGTTCTTTCTTTCCCATTTGTATTTGATTGTGGTGCTCTCTTCTTGCTGCTGTTGAAGTCTTGCCGATCTTCTAAGCTACATAGGTCTAATGTTATTACCAACCCCAGAAGGGAGGGATTAACTGAAGGAACCACAAAGGGCTGTAGACTGCATGGAGACAAGGCCATAGAGAAGTGCTGAAGTCCCTAACAGTTATAGATTCAAAGACACATTTCATTCCTGGAGCTGCTTAGAGAGGGCAAGAAACCTAGAAAAAAAACCTGAAAGATAAGAAGAATGTGAAATGAAAAGGAAATAACGGAAAAGAAATTGTAGTAGTAAGTAGATGACAATCCACGCCAGCATTCGTCTAGCAATCAGGGGAAACCAAAAAACTCCACTGTCAGGCAGTCAACAAGAATGAAGTCTGGTACCTCCAAAATACAAGCCTCACATTACTGTAGAGCAGGGCCTCTCAAAGCTTAAAACTGCACCAGCTACAATACAATGTACAGAGGTTGCTTTCACCGTGCATTGTGGTGACTCAGCTCAACTTACTTGCTACTTCGAAGAAGCAAAGAATCGAGGAAGCCTACATTAATAAATGGCTTATCAGTGAAATAAGTACGTGCAATGCAACTACCTAACAATGGAACAACCTGCTCTAAAGTAACCGAAGAATGCCAGAAGCCCATTTAAATCAGAATGGAGACCTTATTTTTTTGAAAGTCATGACTAAAGATGAAACAATTCCCTCATCGGATGTGAGGTTGGCTACATATAAATCGTACACTGTGACTGACTCTGATCTTTGCATCCAATCAGAGGTCAGCAAGAACAGGTTCCAGATGCACAAGACAATACAGGGAACCTTCTTTTAATGACATAATGTTTATACATGTTGACGCTATGCTGGTATCTTGGTTATGAAGCAATTGTTTCGTCTTCAGTCATGTCAAATAGAGCCAAATGCCTCATCTGCAGTACAGTAATGTGATGCTGGGTGCAGCACACCATAAAGGACAGCTTCAAGGTCAGGCTGCCACAAACGACTGTTTGTGTATATGTGACTAACTACATGAGCATGGTGCATAACAAAGCATTGCTGGAACCTTCAAGGGACATCCGGTATCTGGTATGTTTGTGGAAGTTCAGAAAGGACCATGTTGCATCATCCCTGCTATATAAGGAGGTCAGGGAATAGCAGGGCCAAGAGTTATAGAATGACTCAGTGAGTGTGAGACAGCTGTGTGTGTGGTATTGTCTTTTTTTTCCTCCAATGTAATGTCATTTCGGACAGTGAATGACTGAAATGGGCGAAATGATGCTCAAATGAACCCAAGGTCCATAGAGCTTTAAGTTACCTGACATTTGTCTTCTCAGGACGAGGGAAAACCTCTGAAAAAATTTTATCCAAATAACTTACCCTAATGGAGATTCGAACTCGTGACCTCTTGGATATGACCTAACCTAACCATCACACTACAGAGGCAGGCATGTGGTATTGTAGTTGTGGTCACGTCAAAGTGAAGAAGTTTTCATAAGCATTGAGTGATTCTGTCGTCACAGTTACTGTTTGAGAGGCAGAGAAAGTGAAGAAAGACATGAAAGGACTGAGTCAAGATTATGAGAAGAAAATAGTTGGGAGTTGTCATATCACAAAAGGCTGTAGACTGTGTTAACATCAGTAAAACAGAACCTTGTTCCTGTGTAGAAATTTAGAAGAAAAATAAAGTAACTGGACTGATACTGTCGTTTTATCGCAATAATTACTTGTCAAACTCATCCTTTGAAGGACACTATAGCAGAGTACTTGCAGAAACACATGGTAGAATCACAAGGGATACTAGAGAGAAAGAATTAAGAAAGCTACTATATCTTATGGAAAAGCTTTCTTTACCCAAAAATAAGGTTTGCACAAATGTTTTGTCGCCATTAAAACAAAAGAACAGATTTGGTCATAAAAAGGTATGTAAAAACCAAATTAACCAGTTTAACTCTACATACTGCATTTAAAGGAAGAAACAGTGTTGAAAATGAGGAAGGGGGAGATGTCAAAGCAAGTGAGAAAGCATAAGGAAAGAGCGAGTAGAGATTTATACCAAGGTTAACCTTTTATAGTTCCATTTTCCAGCTTGCACCGTGTGAGGCCCTTCCTAGAGCCATTCACTCATGAAATCCATAAGTGTGTATCAATTATGCAGGGAGGAAACTGTTGAAAAGTGTTATAAACATTATCTTTCCGAGAACCAGCATTTCATAGATGCCCATGCATTTTCTCCATTGTCACACATGGCAATATTATATCTAAGAACTGCTATTTTATGCTCAGTGCTGTTTGTGGTTTGATGCATCTTTTTGCTACATACAGCTAAAATAGCAGTAAACATAAATGTTTCAGTGGTGTCTAAATCAAGAATGTGTCACCATAGGAGAGAGGCCTGATGCGATACATGGTGGCTGGGGAGACTGGGGTCCCTGGAGTGAGTGTTCACGTACCTGTGGAGCAGGGGTGTCCATCACAGAACGCCACTGTGATCATCCTGTCCCAGCATTTGGAGGTAAATTCTGTGTAGGGGAACGACGTCGTTATCGCATTTGCAACACTGAGGTAAGTCAAATGCTCATCTATTTCTGAACAGCCTAGTACAATATTCTGATAGTTTTATTTAGTACCCCGTAGAGAATACAAGCTTACTTATTCTTTCCGCGATTAGTTGTATTCCTACCACAACAATTTGATATCTTCTTGAGGAAGAACAAACAAACCATTCACCTTATTTCCATTTAAAGTAAGACATTTAATGCATTTCATTATGCTTCTGCACTCCTGGTCAAAGATAAGCTATGATTATTTATGTGATTATTTCATTTAGAAAACTACAGATTTATTTAGAAATAAGGGAACCCAAACTGTAGTGTCATCAAATTAAGTGGTCATGCTTTTAATGGCACTTGGGAAGTATTTCTTTTTTTACTGAACATATTTACTATTACTGTTCTGTGAAAATACAAGAAGACACGGAACACCTTTGATGCAGATTGTACGAGTGCAAGCTGTGAGTAATCAAATGTATCTTATCACAAGTAAGCTAAAAAATAAGCAATTCTCAGCTTAAAATAGTAACTCTGAGCCCATTAATAACACTTTTAAAATTTCCTGGTACATGTTTCAGAGGCTGGCTTTACTCCATATCAACCGGACATTGACTGAACTGTAGAGGCTGGTTCCCAGGGTTGGTATCTCCTGTAGACTACTCTGGTGTTGGTTTTAAGAACTTGTATACCGGATCGTCTTGTGGTATATCAAAATTGAAAACTCGGTCTTCGCTTTTCCAGATGAAGATCTGTTCCCACGTTGACAATTCTTGGTTTCCTGATATGTGTTTTAATAATTTTGATTAATGTCATGATTTTCTTTCCAAAAATGGGTGGCAACTGCTGATGTTTCTAAATGTTTGTGTTTTATACATCTGAAATGTTCTTTTGTTCTCGTTTCCAAATTCCTCTTAGTTTTTCCTACCAGATGTATATAGGAAAAACTAAGAGGAATTTGGAAATGATCCGTTACACAAGTTCTTAAAACCACCACCAGAGCAGTCTACAGGAGATGCCAATCCTGTGAAGCAGCCTCTACAGTTCAGTCGATTTCCAGTTGATAATGGAGCCAGCCTCCGAAACATGTACCGGGAAATTTTAAAAGTGAGTGTTGTTTAGTGTTATTAATCAACTCAAAATTCCTATTTTAATGTGATCCAACAACACTGACATCAACTTCCTGTATTTATTAATTCTCAGCTTCTTTACTTGGGTTGGCATTCAGGGTCACAATTTGAGCAATTCTGCACCAGCAAAGATGATTGTAGCTTACAGTATTTGGTTAAGTTTCTTGCAACTCACTGTTCTATTCTTTGTCAGCATAGATACATTTGTGACAAGAAAGCCAAAAGTTGCAGAAAGTAATGATAGTGGTGTATTCCAGGCTTCAAATTCAAGTAATACTAATAGTACAGCTTCTCAGATAAACTGTGGCATGTGTTAGTGCATTACACTAATTGGGGGATGTGTAGACAAAACTAGATTTGAAAAATGGAAAGCAAATTGCCCCTGACTTTTACCAAACAGTTTTGGGAGAGTTACATGCCTGTGACTGCCCAGAAATACAAAATCACGGTGCTCTTAAAGACAGTAAAATGCATATTGCTGCTGCCAATAAATTATGTATATACAGTATAATCCCAAAATAACCTGGTTCTTGGGGGACATGCTTTAGCCCTGCGTTATAACAATTCTGTGGTAAATGCAAATGTGAGCTGAGAAGAGACAAAAATTATTCCCGTGGAGATGATGAGAAACATTTGTGCAATAATAAATTACAGTACATTGCAAAGAATGTAATATACAGTAAAGTACACCACTTTTAAAGCAATTACACACCAGTTATGCTAAGGGTGTATTTCAGTCCTGCAACCCATCTTAATTTATACAGTGCATACAATTTACACTGTACCCATTTTACACTAACCTAATTTTGCATTGTGTTAAAGAAATCAGTAACTTTTGTTTGGCAGCATAATTCACAATGTTTTTTTCTCTGTGTATTGTTTGATTGTAGTAAGATGGAGCACATGAATACTGTTTGATTCATTTTGCTCCTCCTTACACAGAATCATTTTTTTTATGGTACTTATCACATCACTAACATGCAGAATATCTTCTCCCATGTGCATGTCTCGTTACTTCGAGAAATTCTTAGCAATGCAGTGGCCATGGTCAATGCTAGGGGTAGGGAAAAGTATATTCCAGTACCGCTCTTTGAATAAAATGTTGAACTCAACTTTCAAAAATAAAAAATAAATGAAACATACAATAAATTTTCAGGGGACAGACTTTCCCAGTGTTAAATACGAATCTGTGGTACTTTGGACTGTGCTATTTCAGGCTGTACCTAGTCTAGTGTACCTATGATAAACAATGTGCATCAGTAGTCTGTTTATTAAACTTCTTCCTCCACCTTTTTCTACCAACAAATGTTGCTTGCTCATTTAAATATGAAAAGGTGTGAATAAGACAGGTGGGGTTGGAAACTATGTTCTCTAAACAAGATGCATTCACTAAATAGGAAAGATAAACTGCCTTAATAATTCAACAGTTTGATTCTTCTAAGCAATAACTTATATCTGAGTGCATTATTTATGTTGCCTTGAATCATTTTGTCAGTATTTCTCTTAGGTATACATTGGTGTTTCCTTGAATCATTTTGTTAGTATTTCTCTTAGGTATACATTGGTGTTTCCTTGTTTATTCTTTTAATGCATTGATTTTCTCTATTTTGAACTGCTGCCTACACTATCTGGTGAGTATACTTTATTTCTTAAAACATATGAAGTGGCACTGTGCATTCTTAACAACCTTCATGCTCAACCATACCATAATGTAGCACTTATATGCCACTGTAATGGACTTCATTAAATCCACTTGTTTGTAATGATACTACTATCCACCAATCAAAGGTGCACCATTCATAACAACACTGCTATTTTCCAATCAAAGGTGCACCTGTTCCTAACAACACTGCTATTTTCCAATCAAAGATGCACCTGTTCAGAACAACACTATTATCCACCAATCAAAAGATCTACCTGTAGCAATCAGTACTTTGGCATCTGTGCTCATTCTTATGCAGCAGAAAGCAAAATCGACAATTCTTGTATGTTCAATCAAATAAGTAGCTCAAGTTAAGAAGAACTAAAAAGATCAAACATAGGCATAAGTGATTAAATTCAGTTTTTCTTCTCAGTTTTGAAAGTCTACTTATTTAAAGGTTATAGCATACATATATACTCTCAGTATCATTGTGGCCACACTGTAGCTGAGTGGTCAGACCTTTGCTTCCCCCCAGAGTGGCCTGGGTTCAATCCCAGGCAACTGCATGTGCATTTGTGTCTTGTGTTTGTTCATTGAGGATATACATACATAAAGCTTGATAAGTTCACACAATGATATAGTGATACACCAAGATACTAATATGCCCAGCATTTACTTTAGCAGCTGAAGAAAATCTTGGAAAAACCTCAGTCAAGTACCTCAGAACAGAATTTGCAAAGAGCTACTACAATTCTATATACATTAACATTTTGGATAAATTTGATTATAATTCTAAATCAAATAAAGAATGATCATGGTCTTAAAGGCAATCATGAGGCATCAATCAATCAATCAATTTATTCATCCAATTTATCTTACAGGAAGATGTAGGATATGTCATAATTCATGCTGTACATATACTTATATACAATATACAATAAGAAATGCATATACAATATGTAGTTAATTACAATAAATAGTACAATAGTGAATTTCTTTACTAAAGTCAATCGTGGGCTGACTGCAGGTGATGTCACTGGTGAACTAGTTCTCTTCTGTCAGTTTTACCTCTCAATTGCATGAAACAGAAAAAAAAGTCATTAGTTGAATGTTTAAGGCTACTATTATATAATTTCTCAAGACTTATATAGATAACTCATATATTCTTCCACTGAGTAGAACTGATTGAGATTTAGGAATTTGTGAATTTCCTTTTTAAACTTAGTTTCTGATTTAATACTCTTTGAGCCGAAGAGCATCCCTCAGGTGAACAGGGCCCATGCAACAAACAAATTCATAAGATATATTGATGTTTAAATTTTCTTGTGCAGAATTTAACATATTTCTCTAGGGAGTAAAATTAATTTTCTTCAAAAAGCTTATGTAACTCTACTTTATATTTGTTTATAGAGATTATGCTTTTCAAGTACCCTGGTAAATAGTTATATAATTTTAAGCTGTTATACTTGAAAGAGTTTCAAATAGTTTTATTAGCTGGTAGTGTATAATTTGTCCTTATTCTGTGCATTGTGAGTGTATTTTCTCATTTGTGGCTACTGTGATATATTTACCTTGGTATAAATTAACAGTTCTTTTATATACAAACATGGTAAGGTCAAGGTATTCAAATTGAGAAAATATTTTCCACAACTTTCCATTTTTGGGATGCCAATTAGGATTCTTATTGCTCTTTTTTGTCCAAACCACAGCTCCAGTTATATTGTTCCAAAACAACAGTCCACCAAATTTACAGTACCTGATCATGCAATACTTCTGTAGCACCTAGAAAATTTATACTCTGATCATAAATTGGGTTACAAATTCAAACCCATTTTTGGTCTCCAACCATGTCAATGGTTCTGCACCGTGGTGTAGTGAGCTAGAGCAGGTTCCTGACCAAGAAATGTGCTCTGGTTCAATCATTCCACTCAAAGGAGTGCAAATTTCGAGTCTCAGATATAAGACTGGTGCCCACTTTGCATCATGAGCAAGTTGAGGAGCTACAGTAGGCAGCAGAATGGCCATGAAAACTAACATTCTGACTGGGGGAAGTGTGGTGCTGGCCACGTGACCTCTATGTTTCAGTTGGATGAGATCATCTATCTCCGCCATGCATTGGCAGCCAGACTTGCAAGGCTCTGTTTCAGCACTGAACTGGTAGCAGAAGTGGAACCATACCAATGCTTCAGTCTCAGTTATGAGATTTATGTGTAATTTGTTGAAACTGTCACAGTGAAAGAAAGAAAGAAATATTGAGATTACTCCTTCTCTGTTTCAGCCATGCCCAGGTGGATCACCTAGTTTCAGGGCAGAACAGTGCTCAAAGTACAATGATCAAGCATTCCATGGAAGGAAATACACTTGGCTTCCTTATTTTGACACACGTAAGTATGTTTGAAAGACTCACATGTTGCTTTTTACAATTTATATCCTATCAATAACAATACCTTGTAAAGGGATAAGAGAACATTAATTAAATATAGTAATAGTTAAAAAATCTTACCCATCGTATCACAAATTTTTTGGCTGAGGCTCACAGCCACTGACAACAAAAACAATAACCACAATGAGAAAGTTGAAATACATATATTCAAATGGGAATGTTCACAATCAATGGAAGGCTTTTCTGGGCCCTGAACATGAGAAACAAGTATCCTCCTTTCATAGAAGTTTGAAAACAGTGTTGTGGTAATTAATAACACTGAACAACACTTACAACATATTTTTCCGGAACGCATTTCGAAGGTTAACTTTCCTCCATTATCAACTGGTTGATAATGGAGGAAAGTTAACCTTCGAAATGGGTTCCAGAAAAATATGTTGTAAGTGTTGTTCAGTGTTATTAAATGACTCACCTATTAAATTATATGAGAAACAAGACTTGGCCAAGTTTTAACTTTCTGTTCCCATTACTGAGCACAGCTTGTTAGATTCATTAGTAGATTCATTTGTAGACATCGGTTTTGTATATACTAAAAATATTGAAAATCAAAGTGTATATAGGCTCTTCCTGCCTCTGGTACGGAGGACTCGGGTTCAATCCCTGGTACTGGCGTGGGGATTTTTCCCCCACTGGGAGGTCTGGCAAGGGGTGCACCCAGCCTCATTAGGTCCCAGAGGGGCCAATTGAGGAGCTACTTGAGGTAGCCTGTTTGATCTTCATAGAATTCACCACAATCAAACACGTAGGCCAAACAGGGAGATCTATCAGTACAAAGAAAAAGAAATATATAAGATTCATGAAACTCTCTCAACCAGAAAAATCTGCTACAGCAGAACATGCAGAAAACACCAATCACCACATTGACTTTGACAATTTAAAAATTTTAGCAATTTGTGACAATTTCTCTCGAAGAATAGTAAGGGAAAGCATATAAATATTGAAAGAAAATAGTAGTTTGAACCGTGACATGAGCAAACCACTCAACACAATATGGAAGACCCCATTAGCAGGACAGCAGGAGAAGGAACCAAGAGGATTGCGAGCGAGACGGGACAGCGAGGCCATTCAGAGTAGACAGTGACTGAGTGAGTCTAGCAGTCGCCCATTGAAGAAGCTGAACATAGTTTGCTTTTGCAGCAAACTATGTTCAGCGACATTGACATAATTTTTATTTATTTTTTATTTTTTTTCTTAAAAGAGCCAACAAGACATGGCCCATACAGTAAGCCAAGAAAGAAGAAATGGACAAAGGCCGTGAAAGTCTATGTAATCATTTATATTAATTCTATTCTTTTAGTTCAATTTCATGGCATTTTTTAAACCAGATGTGGGCATTCTTGACCCTGTGGGTCACCATGTGTCAGGCAATCAACAACCCTCTCCTTCTTGTTTGCTGTTTGCAACACAGAAAGGGTATTTTAACCCTGTGATGGAATATTGCTAGATTGTCTAATTCATATTTCCTATAAAACACGCCAAAGCAATGGATAGTGCCCAATTAATAAATCAAAAACGTCATTTGAAGTGAGATCATATATATTTACTGTAAAAGCAAGAAGTATTAAGTATTGTTTGTTCATTTTTGTAGCAAGTTTATAAACCATATTATAATTATTTCTTGAATTTGGTATAAATTAGGAGAGCTTTTGAGTTTAACCTTTATTGTATGAATAATAATGAATGACACACTTGATTTTGTTTTGTAATTTAATGCATACATGTGTTTTAATAAAGAGGCATTTTTAGCTTTTCAAAACTAAGAATTGCATTACGCCACTCTCAATAGAGGGGTAGTGCAATGTCACTCCTTGGCCTCCCTCCTGGTATGTGACATGCGGCTCGCCCATATCTAGTTTAAACAAATGGCACAAGTGTATTTTTCTTTATGTTGTTTCATAGAGTATGTTTACTTTTATTTTAAGAAAATGTGCTCCTCTGAGATCCCCCTTTAGTAGTACATAAAACTTTGTGATTGCAGAGGAACCCTGTGAGCTTTACTGTGTGGACACAAATGATACTATCATTGTTCCATGGGGAGAGACTGTTCTGGACGGCACACCTTGTAAAGTGGGCACAAGAGATATGTGCATAGCTGGTATTTGTAAGGTAAGACAAACAGCCCTTTATTGTATTGACTTTTCACAATTATACCACAATAATTATGAATCTACATGCATTCTCTCCTCTGTCATTTTTATATCCCTTCCTATTAATCTTATTTTATGTTCAATCTTAAATTTACAAGAATTTTGAAGCTTGCATTGTTGTAAGATTGTCATTACGGTTAGAATTTGAATGGATTTATTTTTCTTTTGAATAAGAGACAGAATGTAAAATATCTTTCATTTGTTTTGTTGTAAATAACATTTCATACACAGAACTGTAAGAAGTTACTATAAATAGTGAAATTGTGACACAATTGAAATTAAGAATGGATGTGTGACACTGTAGTTTTACTAAGTTTTCACTCAGAACATTTTGAAGACCTGATAATGATTAGGAAGTCTTTAGAACAAATGAGGTTAAACATCTTAATATTAAAAATAAGTTATATGTTCTAATTTTCTGGGATAGTGTCAATAAGTTTTGGGAACAATTTTTCCCATCTTCAGCTAACAACTGACTGATAGATGTAGATGTTGTGTTGTCTGGTGTACTTTTGATGGTGGAGGTCTTTGGTGGTGGTGATATGAGCAATTGTTCCTGAAACATACATATGTTTTTCTTCTTCAACTTCCCTGTTCTGCTACTATTGTGGCATCAGGGGCCTTTTGAATCTGACTTTACTTAAGGTGGGGGATTAGCCCAACACCTAAGGTCCCTGTTTTACCCCCAAGGTACTCGGGTAAATACATTGGGCATTTCCTCCCAATCTTGAAAGGTTTTGGTTTTCCTGCCAATACTCAGGAGGCTGTTTGCAGTGGTTTCCCACTGGATGATGGGGTTGCCACTTCCTTACACCACCTCTGTATGTTCTAATTTTTTAAAGTAAGTGAGAATAGTCTAATTAAAACTTACATATAATATTAAAGTTTTGGTTATGTTTGTCTCCGTTATCAGTTATCTACCCAAAGGTGTCTGGAAAGGGATCTCCTACTGCAGTACACATTATACATTCATCTATCTGTGTAGTGGAGAATTTCAGTATGTCACCTGCAGGCAGAATTTCAGAATTCATTATTCTGTGTGTATTTAATTGAAGAGGATTTTTCCTCATACTGTGAATTCTATTGATATTGTGGGGTGCTTTAGAAAACTTAATTTCCCATTTAATCTTGTGTTATATTGATCAAGCTACTGCAGATTTTTCTATTTGCTGAAGTTTTAAATTTCTGAGGTGCTCTTCTTCCAGACTAGGTTTACCAATCGTCTGGGAATTCCCAGACATGCCTTACATTTGAACCACCTGTCTGGTGTCTGGAGAATTTTTGAGAAGCCTGTAATGTCATACATTTTCAGAAACAAGCAGTGATCTTTAGCAAATGAACTTGCAACTGGGAAAAGAGAAATGAATAATTGGTTATTAGCCGCAAATGAAACTCACTGTGGTAACATTACAGTCACAGAGCATACTCATGGATTAGTAACATTGAACTAGAGAATGGCAATGCAGCATTTACACCCTGAAGCAAAAATTTAGTATTCTTCTTCTTATTTACCTGATTACCCTCCCCTTATGTAGCACATACACCCCCTAAAACTTACAAGCCTGTGCCTACGGTCAGATGCCTGTCAGAGAGCAGAGGAACCTCTGGACCAGACCAGTGAAGACCTGGAAGCAGGTGCTTAGCCAAGCACCAGGTTTGATAGTGAGGAAGAGGATGATGTGAAATGCAGGCAAAATCAATGAATGGATAGGTGATGATAGAGCAATTGGCAGAATGAGTGATGGGAAGAACTGGAGAGCCCAGAGAAAACCCACCCCAATGCTGCTCCGTCCATCACCAATACCACATGTGCATCCCTGGGATTGAACCTGGATCACCTAGGTGATAGGCAAATGGTCAAAATACTTGGCTATGGTGCCGCCCAATTTAGTATTGTGACATTGAGTCATTCAACAATATACAGACGAGAGGGGGCCGGGTAACCTTGGATACAGCGAGTGGCTGCGTGTGTACGTGACCATAATAATGTGGTAAGACACAAAGGAAAAGTCCAAGACTACAGGGCAATTAGAGAGTGTGTGTTTGTGATCAAACAGTGCAATAACACTATAGTGTCCAAACTTCCAGTTAATTCCACATAGTCATCGTTGCAATGGGGGATTCACGAAGGTCACGTGACATTGGCTCCAGTATAAATAGGACAGGCATTGAGCAGTTTGGTTAGTTGAGTTAGTTGAGTAGGTGTCAGTTTATAATTTGTTAGGGTTAGTTTAGAATTGAGTTGTTTAGGATGTACAGTCGCCGCAATTGAAATCTTTACATAGTTCGTGCAAGGAAAATCTTTACGTAGACAATGTGCTCAGTTTGTTCTTATCCCGCCACTATACAAAGGAGCGGGTGGAGCTGCAAATCACGTGATTCTTGAGTGCACAGTAGCAGCTTGCTTCTATTAGCAGGCCAGGTCTCAGTCAGTCTCTGGTATTTGTACAGAGTGTTCTGTTTCCAGTTTGTCATCGTAATTAAGTTTTTAACCTGAGTGCTATTTTTAAAGTTGTGTATTTCTCATTATAATACAAATAATGGGACGCAAGAAGCTCATTTCTGAGGAGAAGACTCGTGCTTTAACTCTATTGGAAGTAGGTACCTCTGTGATTCGTGTAGCTGCCGATCTAAAGGTTTCAAGACAAGCTATTTATGACCTAAAAAGAGCAGCAGCATCTTTTCCACCTGACAACACACCAAGATGAAAAATCGGCTCAGGTGGTAAAAGAAAGACTTCAACAAGAACTGATGGCCTGCTAAAACGTGAAGTGATGGCTGATCCATGGATTACAGCAGCAGGGTTAAAGAAAAAACACCCAGACCTTCTCAACAATGTTGCAATAAGGACCATTCAGCATCGACTTCAAAAAGACTTACGTTTACCAAGTCGGTGTGCAGCCAAGAAGCCTCTTCTGACTGAAGCTATGAAGAAGAAAAGGATAAATTTTTGCAAGACGTATCAGCACTGGACATCAGAGGACTGGCGCAAAGTAATGTTTTCTGATGAAAGCACTTTCAAACTGGTCAGAGGAAAGTCGAAAATGGTGAGGAGGCCAACAAATGTGTCACGATATGATCCAAAGTTTACTGTCAAAACTGTTAAACATCCAGAAAGTGTGATGGTATGGGGTGCTTTTAGTGGCAATTAGGTAGAGGTGGCTTGTACTTTCTCCCAAAGAATATCACAATGAAGGGAAGTAACTATTTAGAAGTGTTACAACAGCATTTGTTCACATTTTGGCCGATTCACCAGTGTCAGTACTTCATGCATGATGATGCCCCTGCACATAGGACAAAGATGGTTCAGAAGTTCCTGAAAGATAATAATATACCTGTACTTCAATGGCCTGGTAACTCTCCTGACCTAAATCCAATATAAAATGCTTGGAATCAAATGAAAAATAAAATAGAAGAGCTGCAACCATCAAGTATTAAGGAGCTACAGGAAGTGTTGAAGTTGTGGGTGGAAATGGACAAAAAATATTTTGAATATCTAGCAGACTCAATGCCTAGGAGACTCCTGAAAGTGATAAAAGTTAAGGGAAATATGACCAAGTACTAATTGTACGCACAAGTTAAAAATAAAACCATGTAAAGTCGGTAGTTGTTTTTATTACCTTGTAAAGATTTCCATTGCGGCGACTGTAAGTCATCAAGTACAGTTAGTTTTTAGTTATGTGAGCGAGTCGGCCAGCCTGTCAGTGAGTACGTATGTGTCATTGAGTAATTGTATCATAATAGTAAAGATATGAAAGACAGTGGAAGTGGAGAAAGACATTCAAAGACTGAGAAAGATTATCAGAAGAACAATTGTGAATTGTGATAGCAGAGAAGACTATACATTGTGTTAGTAACAAGAAGGAAATTGTACATTTGTAGTAAAATATAAGAGGAAAACAGATAAAAAAGTAACAGGGATTTCAAATTTTGCCATTTTGTTGCAGTATTGTATAAAGGCAAAGCAAAGCAATTGATTATCGATGAATAAGTAAGTAGTAAGTAAACATTAATTCAGTGCATTTGTCATAAGTCAAGGTGCTGAAGCAAAAATACAAATTCAAAGATACATTGTTGTTAAAGTGCAAGTGTTTCAAGGAAGAGGGGTACATGTTCCTGCACACAATACTAATGTTGTGAGTATTTTTACTAATACAAGCACAGTGAGCAAATCAAAGGAGCAGATTATTCTTTGTTCCAGTCAAAGGAATTGTCTTAATGAAATACAACTTTAAAAACTTCAGTTGGGTGGAATTTCTTGATTTGTTTCAAACAAACTACAGGTGTCACACATAAAACTGGTACGCTTCATAGTCTTACTATGCCTAGCTCACTTTGTTCATATTTGTTCATATTTGGTGCTGTTTTCTTATAAGTAATGTTGGCTACACTGCATGATGGATTGTTGGAGTTGTAATATTTTAGTTTGACAGCAAATATCATGAATATTGTGAAATATTGATACAGAAATGATTAAGGAGTCTAAAGAAAGGTTTGGGAATAAATACCCTCAAGCAGTACAGTTCAAGATTTGTACAAGAAATGGAGGGCTAATGGTTCCATCATGAATGTCAAGAAGAACAACTGTCCAATAGTGAGAACCCTACCAGTAGTCGACAGAAATCGAACAAACATACCAAGGAGCCCCAATAAATCGATAAGGAGATTGTCTCAGCAAGTTTGTGTACCTAGCACAACATGCAATTGTGTGCTAATGAAAGCTCTCAAGTTCCAACCACTTTGTGTCAGTGTAGTGCATGAGTTACAAGAACAAGACAAAGAGAGATGACTTATTGCAACTGGCTCTTATCTTCGATCATTGATAGTTTTTTTGAATCCAACGCTCTTCTTTATGACAGATGAAGCCTGGTCCCATCTGTCTGGTTATGTTAACGAAGAACCTCTTCACCCACAGAAGATAGGCGTGTGGTGTGCAGTGTCAGGAATGCACATTATCAGCCCCACTTTTTTCAGTGATACTATTGACACTGCAAGATATCTGGAGATCTTTGCACAATTAACAGAAAATGAAAAGGATTATGGCATCTTCCAACAAGATGGTGACACAGTCCACACATCCAACCACACTATGGCCCATATCAGCACTGTTTCCTGAAAACAGGCTTGCTAGCAAAAATCTGTAGCTTCCATAGTTACCAGATTTAACATCCTCTGATTTTTATTTATGGAGAGCTCTGAAAAAAAGAAGGTTTCTGCAAACAATCCTTGGGCGAGAGACCAACTTAAAGAGAACGTTACTAATGAGATAAATTAAATCTCACATCAAGAATTACAACATGTCAACCAGTACATTCTCTTAAGAGCATAGCGATGCCTGGATGCCGGTGGAGGGCACTTTCAGCACTTGTTATAACCAGTAAGTCTATCCTATGCCATATTTATCCAATATTTACACAACAAGTTACTTGGTTGAGGAATTAACGTAATGTAATGTAATGAATGCAGTGAGGCATACCAGTTTTATGTGGAATACCCTGTAGATGTTTGCCAAGTATGACTGACTATTGATGAGAAATTTAACTTTGCATGTTTCAGGATATTAGAAAATATAAAGGTATGTACCTGTGGGTATAGATAAATAACATTTAAGTTGCAACTTTTCATTACTTTTGCACTGACTGATAATGTCCTGTATTTTCTTAGCATTATGTTCTACATTTCCATGAAATTATTTGGTAATCCTACTCCAAACACCAAACCTGACAAGAGAGATAATGTCTTCAAAGCATGTTCTAAATGAAACTTAGTAAGTGAAACTGAAGTGTCACCAATCCACTCACAGTTTGAATCATAACATAATATTCATTGAATATTTCACAGCATGTTGGATGTGACTGGGAAGTGGATTCAGAAGCTAAAGAAGATCAGTGTGGGATCTGTCACGGGGACGGAAGTCAATGTGAGATGGTCAGTGGAAATTACACTAAGTCAGAAGGAACAGGTAAGCTTCTCCATCACTTTAAAAGGTAGAATTAGAAATGAAAAACTCAATGCCATAGCCAGGATTTGAAGCACAGATCTTCCGCTCTACATGCGGCTGCTCTTAACCACTGAGCTACCATGGTGACATGCTAGTACAACCTTCAATTCTTCATCTGAGTTGATCTATTGCATAGTGACCTGGCACCTGTCTGTTCCACCTGTGGCGTTCAACTTTCTGTGGCCCATGTTCTCCTTGATTGTCCGCAATACGCTTGTGAGCACCGGTTCTTTGGCCTGGGTTCCACTCTAACATGAATCTTAGGTGACAACCTGGTAGCTGTAGGTAAATTCAGTGCTGAAGTTTGTTGCCAGTATCGGCTTTGGTAAGCAAGTTTAACTTTATTTTCTTCTGTGCTTTCATCCGAACTTTTAGGACATTTTATCTCAATTTCACATTTTAACTGCTTACCTTCTACATTAGTGTTTACATTTTAACTGTTTTACTTTACCTTTTTAGATCAGTTTTTATGTTATAACTGTTTTAACATTCCTGTCTTAACCTAGTCTTCCAATGGATACCAGCTCACTGTGGACTGAGTGGTAATGAGAAAGCTGATTTTCTTGCAAAAAAGGGTACCAGCAGTATACAAAAATCTATAGTTAATCTACCATATTATGCAGCTAAAAGATTAGTCAACTCTGAATTCAAAAAAATTATTGCAAAATATTACTATGAAAAATCAAAGAATAAAACATGGGAACTACCAAACACTCAAACAGTAATTCCTGAGTATCCTCGAGAAACAGCAGTTACAACCTTCAGGTTGATTACAGGACATGATTGTCTGGCAAAACATTTGAACAGAATTGGGATATATTCTTCACCACTCTGTCCTCTATGTGATCTGCAAGAGGAAATGGATCGAGACCACCTTCAAATATGCCCGCCCACTTCTAGTGCCCCATCCATCAGTGAAAAATATTGAAGAGCAAGAGGATTAATGACTTCATTGTCAGAAACCCAGCATTGGCTAACAACACATTCCTGTCTTAACATTTTAATTCTGTGTTAAGTGCTGGCAATTTTCCCTGTTCATCTTTTTGACTCAGGCCCCTAATATCTAACTGTCAATGGGCCCTTAAACCTCACTCACGCAACCCACCCAATTTGCGTTGTAGGCCACAAGGGAATCTTGTCATTGGGGTGTGTTGAATACAACTTACAACCACACGCACTAAGTAGCTCAGATCATTATATAATTCTATATAATTGATTCTACAGTATCATTAGTTATTGATTACCATTGATTGGCTTATATATGGAAACTATAATAAAAACCTTAAAGCCCAGGACTTAAGTATTTACGCTTGTAAGTCGCTGTTGGGATATGTGGTAATGTATTTGAGATTCCTTTGTGGTCCACCAGGAAAATGTGAATCAGTTGAGTGATAATGTTGTACTTGCATGTTGCCATGGTAGCTCAGTGGTTAAGAGCAGCTGCATATAGAGTGGAAAATCTGTGGCTAAAATCCTAGCTATAGCATTGTATTTTTCAGTTCTGATTCTACTTTTCAAAGTTTGTCTATACACATGTGTTGTATTAGAAAAATCACTTTTGAACTGATTGGGCTTATGTATGAATAGTAGCATACTTTTATTGCTGAAAATAGTTATTAATTTCAGAAGTTTGTATCCAGGATTTTCAAAAAACAATGTGATATTTGTCCAGTTGCATGCATCATTTATAGAATTCCAATGTATACTGACATTCCATATATGTGCATTCAGAGATGGTTTCTTAAATGCATGTAATGATGTTCATTTAAAACAAGTTGGCATTGTACCTATACTCCATCCAGCCTTAGATCTGCACCCTGTATCCCTCCATGATAACCTGAGGTTCATATCACCTGCAACTAACACAAACACCACGTGGACTCATGACTTGTGTTTATGTTGCAACAGAACGATATTTACTCAGGAGTTTTAGGAATAGTGCTGCTATCGTGTTACATTCAAGTAGTCTTTACTAGGTTTTCATACATCTTGAAAACTTACAGACCAAACTTACCAATATTTAAGGTACTATATTTTATGGTGTGCTTTGGTTTCGGTGTATCGCAAGTTAGTTGTTAATGGTTTGTGTTTACATGAAGTGCAGATCTAAGAGTGGAGCGATATTAGTTATTATTTATATAAATCCATTGATATTGAATAAAATGTAGAGATGTTTACTGTTAATACCAATGGGTAGTACTTTATTTGGTTGTTAATTTACTGATCTAGGTTACAAGGAGGTGGTTGTTATTCCTGCTGGCTCTAAGAATATTAAAATTGACGAAGTCAAGGCATCAAAAAATTACATTGGCATAGGAAGTGCATCTTCTGGAAAGTTCTACCTAAATGGCAAACGGTAAGCTCTGCACTTTTACTTTCTTGCATTTTAGTTTTGCCTATGTAAGAATAGGAATAGAGGAGAGGGTACAGCACTGAAGCCAGGCTTATTGTACCAATGGCCCCCAAGGGAGGAAGGATGAGGATAGAGGAAACAGGTCCTGCTGTAGTCGAGTGGTTAGACCATTCGCTTCTCACCAAAGTGGCCAGGATTTGATACCAGGCAACCACATGTGGGATTTGTGGTGGACGAAGTGGTGCTGGGGTGGTTTTCTCTGATTTCCCCTGATTTCCCCTGCCATCTCACTCCAATGGTGCTCCATCTTCCTTCCATGTATCATCAGTGTCACTGCCTGTGGTGCCGTATGTAGTAAAAGTAGGCACTAACCTCTACAAAAAAACAAAAAAAAAGGTGAGAGGAGATGCTGGGCAACCAGATCCAGACTAATGGCACAGACATTGACAGAGGTCCTTAAGGTTTCCCAAGTTTGATGACACCTCAAAGTCTTTGGGTCTTCTGGGATCAACTCAGTGGGACCTCAGTGTGGGGTCTAATGCCCCCAGGCACCACCCCTTTTTCCACCTGGATCCCACAGACAATAAGGGACAGAAGAGTTCCTGTGCACATATTTTCCCTGACAATAATGCCTTTGCTGACGCTTGGGAACCTGAAAGAACCAATGGGATGAAGGATGCATGAAATGATTAATGAAACAAAACAGAAGGACAGGAAATTCAGGGGATATAATTATCCTTTCCAGCATTCATCTGGCAACCTGGGGAAATCTGCAAAAAAAGCTGTGGATCATGAAGTTCAGCCATGGGAATCGATCTCGCCTATATAAATGCTAATTTAATTTTATAATATAATACTATATGTAAATGATAAGCTGTACATACTAATCATCTGTTTAAATTCCTATGCTAGATTAGAATAAATAAGTACGCTGACCTCCACGGCCTTTGTCCATTACTTCTCTCTTGGCTTCCAGTACGGGAAACAATCAGAGTAGGAAGTGACTAGTTGGATGAGGTTTACAGTTGCCCAGTGAAGAAGCCGAACATAATATACGCTAAAACGGAATGTTCAAAAAAGGCCAACAGATAGCCAAGATAGGTTAGATTAGATTAGATTGGACTCTGTAGGTTCGTTGTTGGTCAGGTAGGCCTTAAATGTGCAAAAAATATACATAATTACACAAAAAAAATTCTGACGTGTTGCACTCACATGACTTTCTCTGCTCTTGTACTAACCATTCTTATTCCAATATCTTCTTCGTGTTGGTTGAGATAAATATTTGTACATATTATCTTATTGCTTATTTCCTTGTAGGTGCAAGGGGAATAAGGGAATACAGTAGGCTTTGTGTGATAGTCAAATATTTTAAAGCTTTGAAATCCCGTTCCCTTTGCATGCTTAACATATAAAAAAATGAACGATGTTCCATTTTACGAAAGTGTTAAGTTTTCTGAAACTGACAAATAACAAGTAATATCTCCAAAATGGTTTAGTCGGTCTGGGTATCTCAGTTGGTTAGACACTGGCCTACTGATCCTAAGGTTGCGGGTTCAAGCCCGGCCCAGACTGATGGTTTTTAAGTGGGCTTAAAAACGACAGCTTCATGTCAGTAGATTTACTGGCACATAAAAGAACTCCTGGGGGACAAAATTCTGGTACACTGGGAACACTGATGTGATCCTAGCAATTGACAGCATCGTTAAACAACAAAACAATTCAATTTTTCTGAAATAGTTCACTCTACAAAAAAATTTATTTAGACATAAATTGTGTGCTTTTGTGAGATCTACATTTTTTTCTATAGTAAGATTTTGTCTATCTCTTGCAGTTTACCGGTTATTCAAAAGTCATCCAGAGTAAACAAGACTCTAAGCTATAGCCAGAAAATTCAAAATATACATTTCATTTGTCATACAAATATCTTAAACATATGGCATTTTAATCAAAATCATTAGAGGCATTTTCAAGAAATTCTAAATTTTTGAAAAATTTTCCACGTAAAGGGTAGTTTAGGGTGGGGCTATTTTCTTCAAAATCTTTGTGCCACATCCTTGAAAGACATTAAACTTAAATACCAACTTTGGTTTTTAACTGACTTTTCATTTTTGAGTTATGCTGTCCACACATACACACACAAACCTTTTTCTAAAAATGCTTTTTCTGGATTCAGGGGGTCTCAAAACATATATTTCTGGTGAAATCTCGACATCAAATTTTTGGGTGGAATTCAATACTTTCTTCTACTTACCAGTGGAGAAAGTAATATACATGCACAAAGTATACAAAATTTCAAATGCTGTTTATAAAATACATTACTACAATAAACATAATATTTCTAGCATATCATAAACTAAATTACACACATTGAATTAAAAATAGCTTCATATCTGTGTGTGTTAGCTAGTAATGTTGAATGACTTTTTCCCATAAAAGGCATCTGAAGATGAATTAAAATCACTACAATTGAGAGTAGGAATTGAACACAATAATACTCCACTTAGGTATGAATTCAATTCTGCACAAATCTGTAGTTAAGGGAGTTAATTTCAGCATTGCAAGTGTCGTTACATCAATTATTTTACTTGGACCCTCCCCTTCCTTTACCACAGGTATATTTGACTGCAGTTGCTGGGATTCAAACTTGAGATGTTTGGCTTTGAATGAATGGCCAGCCCATTGCGTATCACTCTAATGATCACAAATATTTGAATCACAACTATTTGAATCGCTTTGGCTAAAGCAATATACTACATAAAGGGTGTAATGTTCTACTTTGTTCGAAAGATTACCTCACTGGGATTTGAGGGCATTTGCTGTTTGGTGTGGGGGGCATCAATTCTTCTTTGCCGGGCAGCACAGTGGTGAGCTTGAATGACTCTTTCTTTTATCAGTAGTCCAGTAAAATGTTTGCATCCAGGGTGTAGTACCGGTCAACATGCAGTATGAGTAATTAAAGTTCAAATTTACCTTGTGGTTTATTTTCACTCTCACACAAAAATATACACTTCGATACCATGGATTGGTGTCTTTTTTTTTATATGTACGGGGTTCACCCATCGATATCACGGACCACGCACTTTTGTATTCTCTCTAATTTTTTGAGTTTGTGACCCACATCATAGATTATACGTCTCTTTTGCAGAGAATGATTTCTAATTTCTTTTGTACAAGACTATTTGCGTATCAGGATGTTATATGCTGATAAATTCTGATTTTATCGGGACTTTGCATGTCACACATGACGCCAATCCAGACAACAGTTGAACAAGAAGAACAAGACAATTGAATATACACATAATTGCCCACTATAATAACGATTCACAATTTTAGGGGGCTTTTTCTGCCACCACTATAACCACACATTTTAAATACTTCAGGAGGCTTTTTCAAATAATATCACCTAAGGGATGTGAAAACTGGTTTAGGAATTAAAGGAAGAAGGGCATATGTAGCAGAATAACTTGCCAATGAAAAAGGATGTATGGAATCCAAAAAGTATGTAGCCCAGAACCATCTACAAACATTTCCACTTTGAATGGTCATGTTCAGTAATTTTTCTGTGATTGCACCTCAATGAAAAGCCATTTTCATTAAATGAGGCCTCTAGTATCAAAGACAGACGTATGCACAGTGAGTTCAAGTCCTCACTTCGACCAGATGACATTATGTTAAGAGTTTAAAAGTAACCACATATTTTAAATGTCAAAATATATTGATATCATTTGTTTCTGAATGGAACTACATTCTCTATTAAATTCAATGCAAGAAGACTGGTAGGAATAAGTTCAAGGCCCGATGTTGACCAGATGGCATTGTCTGTCTTTGATACATACATGTATGTATCTGTAATGTCTATTTTTACTTTCTCTACTGGTAAGTAGGGGAAGTATTGTATCCCACCCAAAAATTTGATGTCGAGATTTTACTGGAAATATATTTTTTGAGACCCCCTGAATCCAAGAAAAAGCATTTTTAGAAAAATGTATGTATGTGCGTGTGTGCATGTGCGTGTGCGCACGCGCGTGCGTGCAGCATAACTCAAAAACGAAAAGTCGGTTATTTATTCGGTATTTATTCTAATGTCTTTCAAGGATGTGACACAAAGATTTTGAAGAAAATAGCCCTACCCTTTACATGGAAAAGTTTTAAAAATTTTTATTTTCTTGAAAATTGCTTAAATTAAAATGGCTTTGATTAAAATGTCATATGTTTGAGATATTTTTATGAAAAATGAAATGCATATCTTGAATTTTCTGGCTATAGCTCCTGTAGTCATATTTACTCTGGACGACTTTTGCATAACTGGTAAACTGTTAGAGATAGACAAAATCATACTATACAAAATATGTAGATGTTGCTAAAATACACAATTTATGTCGGAATAAATTTTCTTGTAAGGTGAACCATTTCGGAGATATTCCTTGTTATGTGTGTCAGTTTCAGAAAACTTAAAACTTTAGTGAAATCGAACATCGTTGTTCATTTTTTATATGTTAAGTGTGCAAAGAGAACGGAATCTCAAAGCTTTAAATGATTTAACTATCACACAAAGCCTAGTGTATTCTAATATTCCCCTTGCACCTATAAGAAAGTAAGCAATAAGTTAATTTGTACAAATGTTTATCTTAAGTAACACAAAGAAGATATAGGAATAAGAATTTGTAAGAATAGTTAGTACAAGAGTAGAGAAAGTCATGTGAGTGCAACACATCAGATTTTTTAATTAGATTTATTATTACAACCTTGACTATGATGTTTATAGTTCCAGGTTACCTGTGTCATCACCTTCCCCTCCCCACAGAATCTATACATACTTGCAGTGCACATACATTGCAAACAAAAGAATATTTGTCACTATTCTAGTAATAACTTAGTCTTGCAGCTTAATCTATTGTCAGATACAAATGTTTGGTGATCCCCACAAATGTTATAAAAATGAAAAATACTTCTTAGTCTCATGAGTGTACAGAAAATATTTTAAAAGCTTTTATAAGTAGTAATGTCTAGATTTTCCAGCCAGCCCTGGTGAAACAATGGAATCTGCATATAAAATTCATATCCTGGATAGTGAAGGCTCATGACTTATTGCAGTGGGTGTGCAGTATATTGCATCCTCTCCACCTTCACTCTCTCTTTCTCTCTCTGTCTCTCACACATGCACACCCACTGACAGAATTCTAATTTGCAATTTGTAGGCCAATTGAGTTCTCATGTTTTGGCATTTTTTGTTTTAAATGGCCAATATCACGACAACCATTATTTGTCCAGATGCCTTTCACTCACTTGCAAACAATAAGTATGGATAACAGCTTCTCTTCTAAGTAAACCTGAAATATTTATCTCCTTCAGTTTTGCCATGCTACACTTGCATAGATTCAAATTCCATGCTATGAGCAGACACATTTTGCTGTTAGAAACACAAACATAATAAACATGCTAAGAAAATAACTATTTCAAACTGAAGTATTGGCCTTAGTAAATTTTGATATGAAGAATAATTATATGCATTTATAACGGTTTAATAAAATTGATGTAACTGTGTCAAACTCTCATTTTAGTATAGAAAATGTCTACATTGTATTCAGAAATAACAAGTTGGTTAACCGCATAGCAGGTTGATTGCAACTTCTGCTAAACAAGAGGGAGGGAAATGCTCATGGCAAGGAAAATGGAGGACATGAAATTGGACTTGTACAAGAATGCAGTGCCATTGTGCAGTAACAATTGCATCTCTTGAACTTGTCGATCATATAGTGTTAACTTGCTGTACTCCTAAATGCAAGTTTTGCCCCGCTCCTGCGACCTCTTGCTTAAAATCTTCATTCACCAGCTGCAAAATCTCCTTTATGTGTCTCTACAGCTTGTGGATTGAATGTGCTGGCATTTGGTAAAGAGGGCACTGGAAGATTAAATAAGCAAGTTCATATAGAAGAAAGTTTGATATTCGACCTTCTCATATGCATGCCTATATAGGTAAATACACATTCACATACAGGAAAAAATTATGGATGTGCAGTTGTGAGAATGCAATCACCCAAAAACCACCACTGATCCTAGAGTTCACATTTAATTTATTTTTTTTATCTTTGCTTTTAATGTCTGTTTTAATTCTTTTTTGTTACAGGCAGATCACACTTGCTGGAGAGTATAACATAGCTGGAACTCTTGCACTTTATGAAAGAGAAAAAGAAAAGGAAAGAATTCACATCCCAGGACCAATCATGGAAGATATAGCAATTTATGTGAGTCATAATGTAATATCACATTTGTGCTCTTAAATTCTCCTTTTTCTCTGTATTTGTTGCTTATAACTACTTTAATTTTTTAGATGAATTTATCCTTTGTGTTCCTACACCAGTCATGTCAACGTTGGTGCTACGAAGTTGGCTTGAATGCACTGAGAGCATGGGGCAGCAATGGAGAAGGTTTGTTGCACTGCCGTACAACTATGCAGTTGCAGTGTTGTCACTGAAAAGTTTACTTCTCCATTTTCTTCTTTCCATGTGAATCTGCTAGTTCTTTAAAATTGGGATGTAGATTACTGACAAGTCATATACGTAAACTAACATGCAGTTTATTGTCACTGATCCGAGACCTACACTGATTTTTCAGCAACTTCATTATGGAAAATGCGTGCACACACATGTAAATGCTGCCAAACGTAGCTTTTATTTTCACAGCATTGTCAATAAGATTTGGAAAGTGTGAATCAAGAAGGCTTACATAGAATTCTATAGCACTGAGTATGTTGCATTTTCCAGTAAGTCGACGGTCACATATCATGATTAACTCCATTTTAATTGCTGCATCTTAAATCTCCTTTAACTTTTGCTGAAATGGGTGTGTCAAAAATACAAAATATTTTTTATAATTTTGTGTATCGACATAGTGAGTGTCAAATGAATTCTGCTCTTCCCAAGATGAATCAAAATGCTTAATATTGGAAACAAGATGTAGTAGGTTTTGATAGAGCCATGGCTACGTATACCTGAGTTCAGTGCAATGATTACCCCTAGGTACAGTGTTCCTTGTGGGGTCGAGGTAGTTAGTTTGTACAGTCACTTGGCATGCTGAAGGTCGAAGAGTGTGCTGCCGTTACATTCAGAGCGCTCTTGCCACCAGTAGCGTCTGTTGACATGACTGTTCTCTTTACATAGTTAACATATAAAAATTAATAACAGTGTTCCATTTGACAGAAGTATAACTTTTCCAAAACTCACACAAATAACAAGGCATATCTCCAAAATGGTTCACTCTACAAAAAGTTTATTTAGACATAAACATGTGCTTTAGCAAGATCTACATTTTTTGTATAGTAAGATTTGGTTTATTGCTAACGGTTTACAGTTCAGAGTAAATCATCCAGAGTAAATCAGACTACATGGGCTATAGCCAGAAAATTCAAGATATACATTTAATTTGCCATAAAAATTTCTCAATTATTTGGGATTTTAATCAAAATTATTGGAGCCATTTTCTTAAAATTCTTTATGTCACATTCTTGAAAGACATTAAACTTAAATACCAACTTTGGTTTTTAACCAACTTTTCATTTTTGAGTTGTGCTGTTCACACACAGACTGACACATACAAACGCAGAACTTCTTCTAAAAATGCTTTTCTTGGACTCAGGGGCCTCAAAACATGTCTGCTAAAATCTCAACATCAAATTTTTGGGTGGAATACAATACAGGGTGCACACAAATGATCTGAGCAGATTCAAAAATTTATTATAGCAATATTATTTGACTGAACACTACAAACACTGTATACTCAGATATAGCAACTCAAAGTTTTTTTTAATAGCTTACAGGTGCTGGATAGGTGCTAGATGAGTGACTTCGCAAATATCAAGTCGATAATCAAGTTCAGCCCACACTCAATGTAGCGTGTCCCTGTTAATTTCACCAAATACATTGATGATGCAGACCCGTAGTTCTCGTAGATCAGCAGGTAATGATGGCGTGTAAACTGTATCCTTCACATAACCCCATACAAAAAAGTCGCAAGGGGTGAGGTCGGGAGAGCATGAAGGCCATGACATGAGTGCATTATCTTCATTCCTGATATGACCTATCCATCAATCTTGAAGTCTGACTGTAATGAGGTGCAGCACCATCCTGTTGGTAGATGACAGTATCAGTCTCCAACTGTGGCAGGAGCCAATACTCCGACATATCCAGGTAGATGTGCCCTGTAATGGCTTTTTAATGAAGAAGAAGGGACCATAAATTTTAGATTGTGATATCACACAGAAAACATTCAGTTTAGGGGAATCACGAATGTACTGCATGACGGAATGGGGCTTTTTAGTTCCCCAAATCCTTACATTATGCCTGTTCACTTTACCACTCAGAAAGAATGCTGCTTATCCCTGAAAACAATCTTATAACAAAACTCGTCTTCCATATGCTCCTGGAAACTGCTACAAAATTTAAAGCATTTCACTTTGTCCTCAGGTGATAATGCTTGTAACAGCTGCAAATGGTAAGGGTGCACCTTCAATATTTTTTTTTAGCACTTTCCAAATGGTCAAACGTGGGATGTTCAGTTCCCTACTGGCTCGACGACTGGATTTTTGTGGGCTATATGCGAAGCTAGCTCGCAGACAGTTGAGTGTTTCTTAGGTATTCTCGGCCAACCTGTTGATTTGCCCTTATATGGGCATCCCGTGGCTATCAACTGTTGATACCATTTACTTATATAGTTGGCAGTGGGTGGTTCTTTCCGGTACTTTGTTCTAAAGTTTCTTCGTAGGGTTGTCATGGATTTACTCATACGAAACTCAAGAGCAGCAAATGCTTTTTCACTGTTGGTTGCCATCTTACAACTGTTGGAGCTCGTGGCCATACGAGGAAGCATAAGTCGCATAAGTCACACTGCGCTCTTGTGGTGGAAGGAAGATGCATCATGACTGCTGCAAACGAAACTTGGAGAGATAGTTAACTTACAACATCAAATACCATAACCATACATTTATAATATGACTATAAAAAAATCACAAAGCCACTCAAATCATGTGTGTGCACTCTGTACTTCCTCTACTTTACTATATGTAGCAGAGAAAGTAAAAATAGGCCTTGTATATTTTTTGTTGATTCTATTATTTATTTACTGTTATGCTTACATATTAATGTGATATTTACTTCTACAGCTCATTTTCAGAGGCCATTTTCACAATTTTGGACTGCATTATGAGTATACTATACCTAAGAAGAACATGGACAGAAAACCAGAATATAAATGGGTTTTGTCAGACTGGTCCTCTTGCTCTGCAACATGTGGTGGTGGAGATCAGGTGTCAACTCCTATTTGCCAAGAAAAGGAATCTGGTGTGGTAGAAGAAAACTTCTGTGATAAAAGCATAAAACCTGACAAAATGGAACGCACATGTAATATACATCCGTGCCCTGCAAGGTATGCCACAGTTTTGTAGACATTTATATGTTCCCGTAATCTTGTTATTCTGATCATTCGATTTTTTCTGGGCAATTTACTCATTAAAATTGATATAAAAATCCTATTTATGCTGATTTGACTAACTTACCTTGAATTACAAAGATGAACTATTAGTTGTAAAAGTTCTGTTTAGTTAAGGTTTTTACCAAAAATGCACAATACGTAGTTCATATGCAGAGTTGTGCACAAGTTATGAACATATGTGTGCACTTCAGTATCTAACTGTATTCCAGTAACCTTTTATAAGTGATGAAGAAACATGGATTTGAGAAAATGGATGGGTTAATTAATATCTACAGAAAACATACATCTTTATTGAGTGAAACATTAAATTAGAGATAATAACACTGTTGGTTACAAAAGAAAAAATCTGATATGTTGCACTCACATGAGTTTCTCTACTCTTGTACTAACCATACTTACAAATTCTTGTACCTATATTTTCATGTTAGTTGAGATAAACATTTGTACAAATTATCTTAATTACTTATTTCCTTGTAGGTGCAAGGGAAATATGGGAATACAGTAGGCTTCGAGCTATACTCAAGTCTTCTAAAGCATTGAGATCCCGTGCTCTTTGTAAGCTAAACATATAAAAAAAATGCCTCTGCCTCTGCTTCTTACTCCTGCTGGAAGTGGTGGTGGTGCTGCTGGTACTGGTTTTTTATTCCATTTTACTTTTGCAGTGCCTGGGCTCGAACTCGGGTCCTCTCGCTCCACAGTCGGTCACGCTTCCACTAGGCTATGCTAACGATGCATCCGTTGCCCGGACATCACAACATGGCATGGCAAATTTTGTTGTCACGAGATAGTGGCCGGCCTGTGACGTAACCTCCTGGCGTGTTTTGTAATGTTAGTATTCCAAATAATACATGCGTAGAGGTGTCCTGAAACACACTTTCAATTGTTCCCATCAAAAGATTGGCCAAGTGCTGTTGCACAGCCTTGTTGAAAAAAGTAAAAATCACACTCTCTGTATGTTAATTCTCTAACAAAAAGAGGGACAAATTATGTTCATGTACATACGAGCATCAACTGTTGATTTGAAAAAGGTTGGTTCTATAATTCTTTCTCTGCTAATGGCGCACCATACACCAATTTTTTCACCATGAAGGGGTATTTCATAAACAATATTATGTTTCTCAGAGCTCCAATAATTATCTCCTTTCACAAAGTTAGTAAGTAAAGCCTTAAAAGCAGAGAGGTAGAACTGGAACTTAAAAATTCAATGCCACAGCTGGGATTTGAACCACAGACCTTCCGCTTACCAGGCGGGTGCTCTACCATTGAGCTACTGTAACAAACTGCCAGAATGGCATTGAATTTTTAAGTTCCAGTTCTACCTCTCAAACATTGCTCACACATGTCTTGTGTGTTCAAAAACACCAACAGTAAGTTTGTTGGCACAAATAAATAATAATTACCTTAAAAGTAGTTTTGAAAATGTACGGTTTCATCCACATCTTCCTATGATAGTGGCAGATGGTAACAAGTGCCAAGGACACAGGCAAAACATTGTGCAGCCAGTTTGGAAGTTTTTTTACTTTCTTGGCACCCAGTAGATGTGAGAGTCTAATGCTTTCCTCTGCTTTATAGGTGGTGGATTGGACCTTGGCAGTTATGTCCTGTAACATGTGGTGAACATGCAATGAGAAGGCGTGCAGTAATATGTGTGAATGGAGAGCTGGCCCTTCCAGACTCTGGATGCTCTGGTCAACATCGTCCTGAGGAGACAGAACCTTGTCCTGACCTCAAACCTTGTGCTGCTCCTCATACTACAGTTTCTCCATTCACATCAGGTCTTTCCTACATTGAACCAAATGAAATAATAGATACAAGTAATTTAGATGAAGAAGATATGGAAATTCTTAAATCTACCTTCAGTAACCTTGATGTAGAGGATAGCGAGCTTTCCTCTAGAAACACTTACCTCAGTCAAGCCACTACAGATAAAAGCCATGAAGTTACAGTACTCCAGTTTAGGGGAGCAAATAATACATCTCTACAGAATGACATTGGCTTTCGAGAAATAACAGAATGGATTGTCAGTGCTTGGGGGCCATGTTCTGTTACTTGTGGCCAGGGTGTGAGGAGAAGGACAGTTAAGTGCATCCATGGAAATAATTCCTGTAATCCATACAAAAGGCCCTATTCGTGGGAGTACTGCCATGTTCGAAGCTGCAGCTATCATCGTCATCACCGACATAAAACAGGTATGCCACATTAATGTCTTAGTAAATTAATATAGAAATTTTGGTGTCATGGGGATTTACAAAATTTTTTAAGTAAATGTATCTTTTCATATATCAGGCCAATCAGTGATAATTTTAAATCTAGTTTTGAATATAAATAAAATCCCAAGAGTTTAATAAATAGGACTTCACTATTTTAAACACTTCATTTTCATCAGTTTTATAAATGGAGCATATTAATAAATTGAAAAATTTGTTGATATTTATAAGCACATTTTGCTCCAACTTATTTGTAAAAATGTTAATCACAGGACTAGTTTCATTTCAGCTTTGGATGGTACATAGAGACAGATCAACTGCACTCAGAAACCACTGAGCGGGACAGTGAAAAACATTCTAAGGCTTAAGAATGAGGCTAAAGTTGCAGGGACTTATGTCTGGAGAGTATGGAGGATGGTAGAGCACTTCCCAACCTCAGTGATGGAATAAATCAGACACCATTCCTGCTGCATGCACCCTTGCATTGTCATGCAGAATGATGGGTGGATTATTCAAAAAGTGTTGTTAGGTTCTTCGTAATGCTGCTTGCAGATTATTTTGCAGAAATGAATAATAGTATTCTACATCGACAGTCTGCATTGGTGGAATGATATTCTTTAAGATAACACCATCCCAATCGTAGGCTAGGATTAGCATTGTTTTCACATTGGTAGCAGTCTGCCGGACTGTCATTTTTCGCGGTGACCCATGATGAGGCTATTCGGATGATTGATGTTTCAACTACGTCGTAAGAAGGACTCTCCTTCCCTCTCATAGCACTCCAAATTTGTACAAGCAGCAGCTTCATATCGCAGAAATTTCTACATTCCCAAACACTCTTGTGTAACCCATCATGAAGTAATTTTTCGCATCCTAAGGCAGATCTTAAGGATTCAATACAGTCAAAAGTGCCAATCCAGTATCTGCAGCTAATTCTTGAATAATCCAGTTCCGATCCACTCCCACTAGGGACACTGTCTGCACATCATTCTCACTAATCAGTGGATGACGAGATCTAGGCATATCCCCTCCTATAAAGGCTTGTACCCACCATGCCACTGTTTGTTACGGCAATGCATCTGCACCACAAGCTAGTCGCAATCCTTGGTGACACTCATGCATTTTTACCTCTGCCACATTCAATTTTCAAACAGATTCTCTGCTCCTGCTTTGAAATCACTGTACTACAGTATGCTGTGATGCCTAGATCTAAACTGATGACCTTCAGCTCATATTGCATAAGGAGAAGAGACACTTAGCTATATGCGCAATAAACAAATTGCAAACCCTAGTGTTATTTGGATTCCATAATATAGTTGCCAAAACTAAAGAAATAACCCTTGTATTTTACTGTCTAAGATGAATCGGAATCAACATTAGCAATAATGTTCACAACTGCCTGAACCAATGATCATTAACATTAAGGCATTCAAAGGCATTAACATCTATTGTTGTATTATTATCCTTATTAATATGTGCCTCCTCCTTGATGACATTCTAAACTGTTGTAGTTATATGAAATAACAATGAGGTTCTCATGCACAGTTACTTTAGTTTCATTTCATTTCTTTTTGTGTTTTCTTTTAAATCAGATTAATATTCTGAGTTCATTGTTATACCACTTAATATTGGTTTTATTACTATCTTTTGGTGTTTTACTGGGAAACATTTCTTAGAATGTTTCCAAAATTAATCAATAAAGTTCTGAAAAGACATGTTGACATTAACATCTGTAATTATGAAATACCAGTCTTTTGAATTCATGTGATTACAGAAATTAGATGTGTGTACAACTTCGGTAGTAGGTTTGTAATTCAGAACACCATGGTTTGATCCTCGACTAAAACAAGTTGCCTGAATAATGTTTCCTTCTGAAATTCTTCAAAGCATGTGAAAAATAAAGTGAATAGTATACAAGTTCAGCAAGTTACAGTGAATTCTAAGCCTCTTCTGTACTTTAATTTAATTGATATCATTTATCACCTTTGGCAGTTGACTGGATAGCCCACTAACGCAATGCTAGTCCATTTCACAGCAAGTATTACTACATTGCTCGAAGCAATCAGCTGAAATATAGCACAATGGAAAATACTGTCTTTTATAGTTCAGATGTTTATTGATTTTTAGCAATAATTTTAATGTATGAATAAGCTTTTTCACAATAGAAAACTTGTGCCATTAAAGTTCAAAAACTATCCAAGGCCTCCTCCATAGCACAGTGATAGTGTGCCTACTTCTGTCACGGAAAACCTGGGTTCAGTGCCCAGTACCAGCATGGGGTGCACTCAGCCTCATTAGGTCCCTGAGGGGTCAATTGAAGAGCTACTAAATAAATAAGTAGTGACTCCAGGTCACAAAGGCCGCATAACTGGTTGGGAGGGCTTAGGGCACTGACCACGTCCCATCCTCCACTACTGCACCCCATTCATGACGCCTGTAGTGGACAGAGGTGCAGGATGCAGTGCCTGGGCATTAAGCCTTGGCACATAAAAGTCTATTGCGCTAGGGATTATTTATTATTTTATCAGTACACATGCTGAGAGTGTGAGTTTATGAAATACATACAAATGAAGTTCTAAATGTAAACATTGAAAAGATACCATATAAGTTCCATTTCCTTAAGACGACCTGAAACTATTGACACTCACCCCTTCCCATCTTTCGCTAGTTTTCAGTAAGATGTACTTGTGATAAACTCACTTCAAAGTACTGATGTTATGAGCAGACAAATTACTGGCAGGAAAATAAATTTGAAAATCCCATATTTTTCATTGATTAGCAAATACATGAGGAGCATTGAATCAAAATGTACTTAGTCCATAATAAAACACTTTTCAGGAAAGAGCAAAAACTAATATCTCAAACTTCTTGGAATCGAAACCTAATTTTCTGTGAAGTTGTAGTGTACTCTCACATGCAGTTATCAGAAAAATCCATTTTTACATAATTCCTAAGATAATTGTGAAGATAATTTGGACTGAGTGCATTTTGCTCTAAACATACTGTAAAATTGTTTCACAAAAAAACAAGAAATAATAATGTAAGAAACTTTATTAGAAAAATTAGCCTTGAAGACATCTAAAGTGATTCATTTACCATTTAAAATCAGACCTGTTTTCAGTATGTTTCACTTACATCAGTTTTATGCTAAACCGTTTCTCTAGTAGTAAAATATTTTCAAAGAAAAAATACATTTAGAGTTATTTTCAAAAATAATTACCAAAAATAATACTTTAAAATTTTTTTTAATATTTGAAAAGACTCCTTTAATAATATCCTTGTAAGTGACTGAGCACATTTTGTTCCAGTTATCTCAGTGGACTGAGCGCTTGAACCAAACACCTTCTTTTGAAGCTGTTTAGATAGTGGAGAAGTGCGTTTTGAAACAAACTGATTTCACAGATCGATTCAGCGGTGCATAAATGGGCAGAAACCATATCAAACTGCATTATGTTCAAAAATGGACTCAACGCATTTTGATTCAATACTCCTCACATTATATGTACCTGTACCATATAAGAACTTAGAAATAAATATACGAGTATTTTTAATTTAAATTCTTCCCTGCTAAATCATTCCTCTGAAAACTTTGTGTTACTTGCATTGGACCCACATTACTCGAGATGTGTTAGCAGTAATGAAGTGATGGTGATTTAACATCTACTTGTATGCATAGATAATATGTATTTGTTTCCACAAACTTTAACGAAGACTTTCAGTTCTATTATCCTCTCATACTCAATGAGCAGACAATAGAGTGGTCTCATAATTTGCATCTCCATCAATAGGATGTTTCACATGCTGTTACTTGACATTCCCTAATTAATTGTAATGTCAATGAAGTTCATGCAACAAAATCGAGAAGGTTACTTTAATTTATACCAAAATATAGCATGGCAGTAGCTTTCATTTGTGTTCATTGAGGATTGAAACCAACACACAATAGTTTTAAAACTTCTATTTGCCTAAATTTATTCAGTGAAGTTTGCTTTCATTGTGTCCATGGTTGCACTTTTTTGATTAAAAAGAATGTATTTGAAATTGAATGCTCAGAACTGTATGAAAACATTGTGACTGTTCAGGTTTTTTAAGTGTCATTTCACTGAGTTATTGCTGTCACTTATCTAATGCGATCTAGTTAAACTTTCCACCGTTACTTCACTTAGTTTTCATTATCACTTCAGTTTCTTTGTAACGTAAGACAGTTCAGTCACTGGGATGTTGAGCATAAGACTTCTCTAATCTCTCCTGCATTAGCTGCAGTCATTGCACCTCACAATAGTCATCATAAACTTGCTCAGAAAACAACAGTTTTTGCTGCACCAGAAACTAGAGGTCTGCATGGGCTCATGCAAAGCCCTCGGACCTAAATTGAATATTTGTCGGGCTCCGGCTGGGCCTGGGCTTGAAAATTAAGAGATACAAAATAATGCATTATATTTTTTGTTCTTTATTTTGCAGAGTACACAATTACAGCTGCACCTTAGTCTTCTTCTGTCTTTTTTTAACTTCCAGTTAACACCTAAGTTTTTCCAAAATTATAAAAGAATGGCGAAATCCTTGAGTCATTTCTTCATTTCAGGATAATGGAGAACTTCAGAAAATCTATAACCAGGCAACTCGTCTCAGTCGGGCTTTGAACCCAAACCTTCTAATCAGACAGACTACCACTTTTACACTGGATGTGGACTTTTGACCATCTGTCAGGATTAAATATCATTCACCTCTTCAGAGATTTTAAACTTGAAAATGGGAACAACAGCAAAATTCTAAAGTAAGTATCCATAGATACCAAAGTTCTAAATATAGTTTAATTTACTAATTTTTCAATGTTAAGAGTAAAGTTGACAACCATAAAACAATTGATAGTCTCCTTAGCGTGGTACCAAATCTGTATATAAGTATAGACTATGGAGGTAGACTAGTATAGCCTCACATATATACACATCTGGTTTAGCCTAAGTAAAGCCTAGGAGATATGCTAGTATAGGCTCACATAGGCTACACCAGATCTGTATATAAGTATAGACTGTGGAGGTAGACTAGTATAGCCTCACATATATACACATCTGGTTTAGCCTAAGTAAAGCCTGGGAGATATGCTAGTATAGGCTCACATAGGCTGCACCATATCTGTATATAGGTATACACTGTGGAGGTAGGCTACACCAGATCTGTATATAGGTATAGACTGTGGAGGTAGGCTAGTATAGGCTACACCAGATCTGTATATCAGTATACTCTGAGGAGATAGGCCAGTATAGGCTAGTATAGGCTTCACTAGATCTGTATATAGGTATAGGCTGAAGGGATAGGCTAGTATAGGTTCACATAGGCTACACCAGATCTGTATATAATGACTCAGGGGTCTAGGGGATATGTGAATAGTGTTACTGGTGTTTTGCTCCTCACTGTAACTTTTCTATCTGACCTTACCTTGGTCATCCCTTGTTCTCTTCCGACCCTGATGCTATTACGGCTTCCGAGGGCTAGGGAGTCTTTATTTTTCCAACCCCTCCATTTCTCCATAAAATCTTAACCCCTAACATGCTGACCTGTCATGGCATGTAATATGTCCTCTGAATGGTGATCAGAGGATATGGTCGGTGAATTTATTTTGATCATTCTCCCGGTCAGGTCGGTGACACCCATATACCAACGAAAGGTGTGGTCCTCCAGACATTCTGGGGGTTGTAAGAGAGCGATGTGACCGCTAAAACATAAAAATATGTTATTGTTAGCTAATGCTGGATTTCTGACAATGAAGTCATTAATCCTCTTGCTCTCCAATATTTTTCACATATGCTATTGAAGAGAGCAATAGCAGTAATAGTAACCGCTTTTTAGAGACCACCATATTTTTATGTTTTGGCCGTCACATCGCTCTCTCACAACCCCCAGAATGTCTGGAGGACCACACCTGTCGTTGGTTTACGGGTCTCACCGACCTCACTGGGAGACTTATCAAAAATATTTCACCGACCATATCCTCTGATTACCAATCAGAGGACGTATTACATGCCATGACAGGTCAGCATGTTAGGGGTTAAGATTTTATACAGAAATGGAGAGACTGGAAAAATAAAGACTCCCTAACCCTCGGAAACCCTTAATAGCATCGGGGTCAGAAGAGCACAAGAGATGACCAAGGTAAGGTCAGATAGAAAAGTTACAGTGAGGAGCAAAACACCAGTAAGTGGAAGTAATGTTCTGCTCAGCTTGGGTACCTTGTGGTCGCCATCCACATATCCCCTAGACGGAGACCCCTGAGAATTGTATGCTGCCGCAAATGCCAACTATCACAACCAGTTACATAAGAAACTTTCCTAGGGTCTTCTCGCAAATCTGCAAAGAGATTAACTAATAAATTTACCATACTGACATAAAAATAAGGTGCTCTCTAAAAACCGGTTACTATTACTGCTATTGCTCTCCTCAATATCATCAGTGAAAAATATTGGAAGGAAGGAGGATTAATGACTTCATTGTCAGAAATCCAGCATTAGCTAACAGCAACAGATCTGTATATAAGCATACGCTAAAGTGATGGGCTAGTATAGGTTACACCAGATCTGTATATAAGTGTAGGCTCAGGTGATAGGCTAGTATAGGCTACACCAGATCTGTATCTAAGTATAGGCTATGGTGATAGGCTACTATTGGCTCACATAGACTACATCACATCTGTGTATAAGTATAGTATAAGGTGATGGGGTAGTATAGGGTAGTCTAGGCTCACATTTACACACATGTGGTGTAGGTTAAGTATAGCCTAAGGTGATGGGGTAGTATAGGCTCACATACCCTACACCACATCTGTGTATAAGTATAGCCTAAGGTGATACGCTAGTATAGGCTCACATAGGCTACACCACATCTGTGTATAAGTATAGCCTGGGGAGATAGGCTAGTATAGGCTCACATAGGCTACACCACATTTGTGTACAAGTATAGCTTGGGGAGATAGGCTGGTATAGGCTCACACAGGCTACACCACATCTGTGTATAAGTATAGCCTGGGGAGATAGGCTAGTATAGGCTCACATAGGCTACACCACATCTGTGTACAAGTATAGCCTCGGGAGATAGGCTGGTATAGGCTCACATAGGCTACACCACATCTGTGTATAAGTATAGCCTGGGGAGATAGGCTAGTATAGGCTCACATAGGCTACACCAAATCTGTGTACAAGTATAGCCTAAGGTGATGGGGTAGTATAGGCTCACATAGGCTACACCACATCTGTGTATAAGTATAGCCTAAGGTGATGGGGGTAGTATAGGCTCACATAGGCTACACCACATCTGTGTATAAGTATAGCCTGGGGAGATAGGCTAGTATAGGCTCACATAGGCTACACCACATCTGTGTATAAGTATAGCCTAAGGTGATGGGCTAGTATAGGCTCACATAGGCTACATCACATCTGTATATAAGTATAGCCTGGGGAGATAGGCTAGTATAGGCTCACATAGGCTACATCACTTCTGTGTACAAGTATAGCCTAAGGTGATGGGGTAGTATAGGCTCACATAGGCTACACCACATCTGTGTATAAGTATAGCCTAAGGTGATGGGGTAGCATAGGCTCACATAGGCTACACCACATCTGTGTTTAAGTATAGCCTGGGGAGATAGGCTAGCATAGGCTCACATAGGCTACACCACATCTGTGTATAAGTATAGCCTAAGGTGATGGGCTAGTATAAGCTCACATAGGCTACATCACATCTGTGTATAAGTATAGCCTGGGGAGATAGGCTAGTATAGGCTCACATAGGCTACACCACATCTGTGTACAAGTATAGCCTAAGGTGATGGGGTAGTATAGGCTCACATAGGCTACACCACATCTGTGTATAAGTATAGCCTAAGGTGATGGGGTAGTATAGGCTCACATAGGCTACACCACATCTGTGTATAAGTATAGCCTGGGGAGATAGGCTAGTATAGGCTCACATAGGCTACACCACATCTGTGTTTAAGTATAGCCTAAGGTGATGGGCTAGTATAGGCTCACATAGGCTACATCACATCTGTGTATAAGTATAGCCTGGGGAGATAGGCTAGTATAGGCTCACATAGGCTACATCACTTCTGTGTATAAGTATAGCCTGGGGAGATAGGCTAGTATAGGCTCACATAGGCTACATCACATCTGTGTATAAGTATAGCCTGGGGAGATAGGCTAGTATAGGCTCACATAGGCTACATCACATCTGTGTATAAGTATAGCCTGGGGAGATAGGCTAGTATAGGCTCACATAGGCTACACCACATCTGTGTATAAGTATAGTCTGGGGAGATAGGCTAGTATAGGCTCACATAGGCTACATCACATCTGTGTATAAGTATAGCCTAAGGTGATGGGCTAGTATAGGCTACATCACATCTGTGTATAAGTATAGCCTGGGGAGATAGGCTAGTATAGGCTCACACAGGCTACATCACATCTGTGTATACGTATAGCCTAAGGTGATGGGCTAGTATAGGCTAGTATAGGCTAGTATAGGCTCACATAGCCTACACCACATCTGTGTATAAGTATAGCCTAAGGTGATGGGCTAGTATAGGCTAGTATAGGCTCACATAGCCTACACCACATCTGTGTATAAGTATAGCCTAAGGTGATGGGCTAGTATAGGCTCACATAGCCTACACCACATCTGTGTATAAGTATAGGCTAAGGTAATGGGCTAGTATAGGCTCACATAGGCTACACCACATCTGTGTATAAGTATACGCTAAGGTGATGGGCTAGTATAGGCTCACATAGCCTACACCACATCTGTGTATAAGTATAGGCTAAGGTGATGGGCTAGTATAGGCTAGTATAGGCTCTCATAGCCTAAACTTATACATAGATGTGGTGTAGGTTAAGTTCATACGCTAGTATAGGCTCACATAAGCTACACCACATCTGTGTATAAGTATAGGCTAAGGTGATGGGCTAGTATAGGCTAGTATACGCTCACATAGCCTACACCACATCTGTGTATAAGTATAGGCAAAGGTGATGGGTTAGTATAGGCTAGTATAGGCTCACATAGCCTACACCACAACTGTGTATAAGTATAGGCTATGGTAATGGGCTAGTATAGGCTAGTATAGGCTCACATAGCCTACACCACATCTGTGTATAAGTATAGGCTAAGGTGATGGGCTAGTATAGGCTAGTATCGGCTCACATAGCCTACACCTCATCTGTGTATAAGTATAGGCTAAGGTGACGGGCTAGTATAGGCTAGTATAGGCTCACATAGCCTACACCACATCTGTGTATAAGTATAGGCAAAGGTGATGGGTTAGTATAGGCTAGTATAGGCCCACATAGCCTACACCACATCTGTGTATAAGTATAGGCTAAGGTGATGGGCTAGTATAGGCTCACATAGCCTACACCACATCTGTATATAAGTATAGGCTAAGGTGATGGGCTAGTATAGGCTCACATAGCCTATACCACATCTGTATGTAAGTATAGCCTAAGGTGATGGGCTAGTATAGGTTCACATAGCCTACACCAAAAATGTATATGAGTATAGGCCAAGTTGAAAGGCTAGTATAGGCTCACATAGCCTACACCACATCTGTGTATAAGTATAGGCTAGGGTGATACGCTAGTATAGGCTCACATAGCCTACACCACATCTGTGTATAAGCATAGGCTAAGGTGATGGGCCAGTATAGGCTCACATAGGCCACACCACATGTGTGTATAAGTATAGGCTAAGTTGATACGCTAGTATAGGCTCACATAGGCTACACCACATCTGTGTATAAGTATAGGCTAAGGTGATACGCTAGTATAGGCTCACATTAGCTGCACCAGAAATGTATATGAGTATAGGGGCCAAGTTGATAGGCTAGTATAGGCTCACATAGCCTAAACCACATCTATGTATAAGTATAGGCTCACATAGCCCACACCACATCTGTGTATAAGTATAGGCTAAGGTGATACGCTAGTATAGGCTCACATAGCCTACACCACAACTGTGTATTAGTATAGGCTAAGGTGATGGGCTAGTATAGGCTAGTATAGGCTCACATAGCCTACACCACATCTGTGTATAAGTATAGGCTCACATAGCCTACACCACATCTGTGTATAAGTATAGCCTAGGGTGATACGCTAGTATAGGCTCACATAGCCTACACCACATCTGTGTATAGGTATAGGCTAAGGTGATGGGCTAGTATAGGCTCACATAGGCCACACCACATCTGTGTATAAGTATAGGCTAAGGTGATACGCTAGTATAGGCTCACATAAGCTACACCAGAAATGTATATGAGTATAGGCCAAGTTGATAGGCTAGTATAGGCTCACATAGCCTACACCACATCTATGTATAAGTATAGGCTCACATAGCCTATACCACATCTGTGTATAAGTATAGCCTAGGGTGATACGCTAGTATAGGCTCACATAGGCCACACCACATCTGTGTATAAGTATAGGCTAAGGTGATACGCTAATATAGGCTCACATAAGCTACACCAGAAATGTATATGAGTATAGGCCAAGTTGATAGGCTAGTATAGGCTCACATAGCCTACACCACATCTATGTATAAGTATAGGCTCACATAGCCTATACCACATCTGTGTATAAGTATAGCCTAGGGTGATACGCTAGTATAGGCTCACATAGGCCACACCACATCTGTGTATAAGTATAGGCTAAGGTGATACGCTAATATAGGCTCACATAAGCTACACCAGAAATGTATATGAGTATAGGCCAAGTTGATAGGCTAGTATAGGCTCACATAGCCTATACCACATCTGTGTATAGGTATAGCCTAGGGTGATACGCTATTATAGGCTCACATAGCCTACACCATATCTGTGTATAAGTATAGGCTAAGGTGATTCGCTAGTATAGGCTCACATAAGCTACACCAGAAATGTATATGAGTATAGGCGAAGTTGATAGGCTAGTATAGGCTCACATAGCCTACACCACATATGTGTATAAGTATAGGCAAAGGTGATGGGTTAGTATAGGCTAGTATAGGCTCACATAGCCTACACCACAACTGTGTATAAGTATAGGCTATGGTGATGGGCTAGTATAGGCTCACATAGCCTACACCACATCTGTGTATAAGTATAGGCTAAGGTGATGGGCTAGTATAGGCTAGCATCGGCTCACATAGCCTACACCTCATCTGTGTATAAGTATAGGCTAAGGTGACGGGCTAGTATAGGCTAGTATAGGGTCACATAGCCTACACCACAACTGTGTATAAGTATAAGCAAAGGTGATGGGTTAGTATAGGCAAGTATAGGCTCACATAGCCTACACCAGAACTGTGTATAAGTATAGGCTATGATGATGGGCTAGTATAGGCTCACATAGCCTACACCACATCTGTGTATAAGTATAGGCTAAGGTGATACGCTAGTATAGGCTCACATAAGCTACACCAGAAATGTATATGAGTATAGGCCAAGTTGATAGGATAGTATAGGCTCACATAGCCTACACCACATCTATGTATAAGTATAGGCTCACATAGCCTACATCACAACTGTGTATCAGTATAGGCTATGGTCATGGGCTAGTATAGGCTAGTATACGCTCACACAGCCTACACCACATCTGTGTATAAGTATAGGCTAAAGTGACGGGCTAGTATAGGCTCACATAGCCTACACCACATCTTTGTATAAGTATAGGCAAAGGTGATGGGTTAGTATAGGCTAGTATAGGCTCACATAGCCTACACCACAACTGTGTATAAGTATAGGCTATGGTGATGGGCTAGTATAGGCTAGTATAGGCTCACATAGCCTACACGACATCTGTGTATAAGTATAGGCTAAGGTGATGGGCTAGTATAGGCTAGTATCGGCTCACATAGCCTACACCACATCTGTATATAAGTATAGGCTAAGGTGATGGGCTAGTATAGGCTCACATAGCCTATACCACATCTGTATGTAAGTATAGCCTAAGGTGATGGGCTAGTATAGGTTCACATAGCCTACACCAGAAATGTATATGAGTATAGGCCAAGTTGATAGGCTAGTATAGGCTCACATAGCCTACACCACATATATGTATAAGTATAGGCTCACATAGCCTATACCACATCTGTGTATAAGTATAGCCTAGGGTGATACGCTAGTATAGGCTCACATAGCCTACACCACATGTAAGTGTAGGCTAAGGTGATGGGCTAGTATAGGCTCACATAGGCTACACCACATCTGTATATAAGTATGTATAGGCGAAGTTGATAGGCTAGTATAGGCTCACATAGCCTACACCACATCTGTGTATAAGTATAGGCAAAGGTGATGGGTTAGTATAGGCTAGTATAGGCTCACATAGCCTACACCACATCTTTGTATAAGTGTAGGCAAAGGTGATGGGTTAGTATAGGCTAGTATAGGCTCACATAGCCTACACCACAACTGTGTATAAGTATAGGCTATGGTGATGGGCTAGTATAGGCTAGTATAGGCTCACATAGCCTACACGACATCTGTGTATAAGCATAGGCTAAGGTGATGGGCTAGTATAGGCTAGTATTGGCTCACATAGCCTACACGACATCTGTGTATAAGTATAGGCTAAGGTGGTGGGCTAGTATAGGCTAGTATCGGCTCACATAGCCTACACCACATCTGTATATAAGCATAGGCTAAGGTGATGGGCTAGTATAGGCTCACATAGGCCACACCACATGTGTGTATAAGTATAGGCTGAGTTGATACGCTAGTATAGGCTCACATAGGCTACACCACATCTGTGTATAAGTATAGGCTAAGGTGATACGCTAGTACAGGCTCACATAAGCTGCACCAGAAATGTATATGAGTATAGGGGCCAAGTTGATAGGCTAGTATAGGCTCAGATAGCCTACACCACATCTATGTATAAGTATAGGCTCACATAGCCCACACCACATCTGTGTATAAGTATAGGCTAAGGTGATACGCTAGTATAGGCTCACATAGGCTACACCACATCTGTGTATAAGTATAGGCTAAGGTGATACGCTAGTACAGGCTCACATAAGCTGCACCAGAAATGTATATGAGTATAGGGGCCAAGTTGATAGGCTAGTATAGGCTCACATAGCCTACACCACATCTATGTATAAGTATAGGCTCACATAGCCCACACCACATCTGTGTATAAGTATAGGCTAAGGTGATACGCTAGTATAGGCTCACATAAGCTACACCAGAAATGTATATGAGTATAGGCGAAGTTGATAGGCTAGTATAGGCTCACATAGCCTACACCACATATGTGTATAAGTATAGGCAAAGGTGATGGGTTAGTATAGGCTAGTATAGGCTCACATAGCCTACACCACAACTGTGTATAAGTATAGGCTATGGTGATGGGCTAGTATAGGCTAGTATAGGCTCACATAGCCTACACCACATCTGTGTATAAGTATAGGCCAAGTTGATAGGCTAGTATAGGCTCACATAGCCTATACCACATCTGTGTATAGGTATAGCCTAGGGTGATACGCTATTATAGGCTCACATAGCCTACACCATATCTGTGTATAAGTATAGGCTAAGGTGATTCGCTAGTATAGGCTCACATAAGCTACACCAGAAATGTATATGAGTATAGGCGAAGTTGATAGGCTAGTATAGGCTCACATAGCCTACACCACATATGTGTATAAGTATAGGCAAAGGTGATGGGTTAGTATAGGCTAGTATAGGCTCACATAGCCTACACCACAACTGTGTATAAGTATAGGCTATGGTGATGGGCTAGTATAGGCTAGTATAGGCTCACATAGCCTACACCACATCTGTGTATAAGTATAGGCTAAGGTGATGGGCTAGTATAGGCTAGCATCGGCTCACATAGCCTACACCTCATCTGTGTATAAGTATAGGCTAAGGTGACGGGCTAGTATAGGCTAGTATAGGGTCACATAGCCTACACCACAACTGTGTATAAGTATAAGCAAAGGTGATGGGTTAGTATAGGCAAGTATAGGCTCACATAGCCTACACCAGAACTGTGTATAAGTATAGGCTATGATGATGGGCTAGTATAGGCTCACATAGCCTACACCACATCTGTGTATAAGTATAGGCTAAGGTGATACGCTAGTATAGGCTCACATAAGCTACACCAGAAATGTATATGAGTATAGGCCAAGTTGATAGGATAGTATAGGCTCACATAGCCTACACCACATCTATGTATAAGTATAGGCTCACATAGCCCACACCACATCTGTGTATAAGTATAGGCTAAGGTGATACGCTAGTATAGGCTCACATAGCCTACACCACAACTGTGTATTAGTATAGGCTAAGGTGATGGGCTAGTATAGGCTAGTATAGGCTCACATAGCCTACACCACATCTGTGTATAAGTATAGGCTCACATAGCCTACACCACATCTGTGTATAAGTATAGCCTAGGGTGATACGCTAGTATAGGCTCACATAGCCTACACCACATCTGTGTATAGGTATAGGCTAAGGTGATGGGCTAGTATAGGCTCACATAGGCCACACCACATCTGTGTATAAGTATAGGCTAAGGTGATACGCTAGTATAGGCTCACATAAGCTACACCAGAAATGTATATGAGTATAGGCCAAGTTGATAGGCTAGTATAGGCTCACATAGCCTACACCACATCTATGTATAAGTATAGGCTCACATAGCCTATACCACATCTGTGTATAAGTATAGCCTAGGGTGATACGCTAGTATAGGCTCACATAGGCCACACCACATCTGTGTATAAGTATAGGCTAAGGTGATACGCTAATATAGGCTCACATAAGCTACACCAGAAATGTATATGAGTATAGGCCAAGTTGATAGGCTAGTATAGGCTCACATAGCCTACACCACATCTATGTATAAGTATAGGCTCACATAGCCTATACCACATCTGTGTATAAGTATAGCCTAGGGTGATACGCTAGTATAGGCTCACATAGGCCACACCACATCTGTGTATAAGTATAGGCTAAGGTGATACGCTAATATAGGCTCACATAAGCTACACCAGAAATGTATATGAGTATAGGCCAAGTTGATAGGCTAGTATAGGCTCACATAGCCTATACCACATCTGTGTATAGGTATAGCATAGGGTGATACGCTATTATAGGCTCACATAGCCTACACCATATCTGTGTATAAGTATAGGCTAAGGTGATTCGCTAGTATAGGCTCACATAAGCTACACCAGAAATGTATATGAGTATAGGCGAAGTTGATAGGCTAGTATAGGCTCACATAGCCTACACCACATATGTGTATAAGTATAGGCAAAGGTGATGGGTTAGTATAGGCTAGTATAGGCTCACATAGCCTACACCACAACTGTGTATAAGTATAGGCTATGGTGATGGGCTAGTATAGGCTAGTATAGGCTCACATAGCCTACACCACATCTGTGTATAAGTATAGGCTAAGGTGATGGGCTAGTATAGGCTAGCATCGGCTCACATAGCCTACACCTCATCTGTGTATAAGTATAGGCTAAGGTGACGGGCTAGTATAGGCTAGTATAGGGTCACATAGCCTACACCACAACTGTGTATAAGTATAAGCAAAGGTGATGGGTTAGTATAGGCAAGTATAGGCTCACATAGCCTACACCAGAACTGTGTATAAGTATAGGCTATGATGATGGGCTAGTATAGGCTCACATAGCCTACACCACATCTGTGTATAAGTATAGGCTAAGGTGATACGCTAGTATAGGCTCACATAAGCTACACCAGAAATGTATATGAGTATAGGCCAAGTTGATAGGATAGTATAGGCTCACATAGCCTACACCACATCTATGTATAAGTATAGGCTCACATAGCCTACATCACAACTGTGTATCAGTATAGGCTATGGTCATGGGCTAGTATAGGCTAGTATACGCTCACACAGCCTACACCACATCTGTGTATAAGTATAGGCTAAAGTGACGGGCTAGTATAGGCTCACATAGCCTACACCACATCTTTGTATAAGTATAGGCAAAGGTGATGGGTTAGTATAGGCTAGTATAGGCTCACATAGCCTACACCACAACTGTGTATAAGTATAGGCTATGGTGATGGGCTAGTATAGGCTAGTATAGGCTCACATAGCCTACACGACATCTGTGTATAAGTATAGGCTAAGGTGATGGGCTAGTATAGGCTAGTATCGGCTCACATAGCCTACACCACATCTGTATATAAGTATAGGCTAAGGTGATGGGCTAGTATAGGCTCACATAGCCTATACCACATCTGTATGTAAGTATAGCCTAAGGTGATGGGCTAGTATAGGTTCACATAGCCTACACCAGAAATGTATATGAGTATAGGCCAAGTTGATAGGCTAGTATAGGCTCACATAGCCTACACCACATCTATGTATAAGTATAGGCTCACATAGCCTATACCACATCTGTGTATAAGTATAGCCTAGGGTGATACGCTAGTGTAGGCTCACATAGCCTACACCACATGTAAGTGTAGGCTAAGGTGATGGGCTAGTATAGGCTCACATAGGCTACACCACATCTGTATATAAGTATGTATAGGCGAAGTTGATAGGCTAGTATAGGCTCACATAGCCTACACCACATCTGTGTATCAGTATAGGCAAAGGTGATGGGTTAGTATAGGCTAGTATAGGCTCACATAGCCTACACCACATCTTTGTATAAGTGTAGGCAAAGGTGATGGGTTAGTATAGGCTAGTGTAGGCTCACATAGCCTACACCACAACTGTGTATAAGTATAGGCTATGGTGATGGGCTAGTATAGGCTAGTATAGGCTCACATAGCCTACACGACATCTGTGTATAAGCATAGGCTAAGGTGATGGGCTAGTATAGGCTACTATTGGCTCACATAGCCTACACGACATCTGTGTATAAGTATAGGCTAAGGTGGTGGGCTAGTATAGGCTAGTATCGGCTCACATAGCCTACACCACATCTGTATATAAGCATAGGCTAAGGTGATGGGCTAGTATAGGCTCACATAGGCCACACCACATGTGTGTATAAGTATAGGCTGAGTTGATACGCTAGTATAGGCTCACATAGGCTACACCACATCTGTGTATAAGTATAGGCTAAGGTGATACGCTAGTACAGGCTCACATAAGCTGCACCAGAAATGTATATGAGTATAGGGGCCAAGTTGATAGGCTAGTATAGGCTCAGATAGCCTACACCACATCTATGTATAAGTATAGGCTCACATAGCCCACACCACATCTGTGTATAAGTATAGGCTAAGGTGATACGCTAGTATAGGCTCACATAGGCTACACCACATCTGTGTATAAGTATAGGCTAAGGTGATACGCTAGTACAGGCTCACATAAGCTGCACCAGAAATGTATATGAGTATAGGGGCCAAGTTGATAGGCAAGTATAGGCTCACATAGCCTACACCACAACTGTGTATAAGTATAGGCTATGGTAATGGGCTAGTATAGGCTAGTATAGGCTCACATAGCCTACACCACATCTGTGTATAAGTATAGGCTAAGGTGATGGGCTAGTATAGGCTAGTATCGGCTCACATAGCCTACACCTCATCTGTGTATAAGTATAGGCTAAGGTGACGGGCTAGTATAGGCTAGTATAGGCTCACATAGCCTACACCACATCTGTGTATAAGTATAGGCAAAGGTGATGGGTTAGTATAGGCTAGTATAGGCCCACATAGCCTACACCACATCTGTGTATAAGTATAGGCTAAGGTGATGGGCTAGTATAGGCTAGTATCGGCTCACATAGCCTACACCACATCTGTATATAAGTATAGGCTAAGGTGATGGGCTAGTATAGGCTCACATAGCCTATACCACATCTGTATGTAAGTATAGCCTAAGGTGATGGGCTAGTATAGGTTCACATAGCCTACACCAAAAATGTATATGAGTATAGGCCAAGTTGATAGGCTAGTATAGGCTCACATAGCCTACACCACATCTGTGTATAAGTATAGGCTAGGGTGATACGCTAGTATAGGCTCACATAGCCTACACCACATCTGTGTATAAGCATAGGCTAAGGTGATGGGCCAGTATAGGCTCACATAGGCCACACCACATGTGTGTATAAGTATAGGCTAAGTTGATACGCTAGTATAGGCTCACATAGGCTACACCACATCTGTGTATAAGTATAGGCTAAGGTGATACGCTAGTATAGGCTCACATTAGCTGCACCAGAAATGTATATGAGTATAGGGGCCAAGTTGATAGGCTAGTATAGGCTCACATAGCCTAAAACACATCTATGTATAAGTATAGGCTCACATAGCCCACACCACATCTGTGTATAAGTATAGGCTAAGGTGATACGCTAGTATAGGCTCACATAGCCTACACCACAACTGTGTATTAGTATAGGCTAAGGTGATGGGCTAGTATAGGCTAGTATAGGCTCACATAGCCTACACCACATCTGTGTATAAGTATAGGCTCACATAGCCTACACCACATCTGTGTATAAGTATAGCCTAGGGTGATACGCTAGTATAGGCTCACATAGCCTACACCACATCTGTGTATAGGTATAGGCTAAGGTGATGGGCTAGTATAGTCTCACATAGGCCACACCACATCTGTGTATAAGTATAGGCTAAGGTGATACGCTAGTATAGGCTCACATAAGCTACACCAGAAATGTATATGAGTATAGGCCAAGTTGATAGGCTAGTATAGGCTCACATAGCCTACACCACATCTATGTATAAGTATAGGCTCACATAGCCTATACCACATCTGTGTATAAGTATAGCCTAGGGTGATACGCTAGTATAGGCTCACATAGGCCACACCACATCTGTGTATAAGTATAGGCTAAGGTGATACGCTAATATAGGCTCACATAAGCTACACCAGAAATGTATATGAGTATAGGCCAAGTTGATAGGCTAGTATAGGCTCACATAGCCTACACCACATCTATGTATAAGTATAGGCTCACATAGCCTATACCACATCTGTGTATAAGTATAGCCTAGGGTGATACGCTAGTATAGGCTCACATAGGCCACACCACATCTGTGTATAAGTATAGGCTAAGGTGATACGCTAATATAGGCTCACATAAGCTACACCAGAAATGTATATGAGTATAGGCCAAGTTGATAGGCTAGTATAGGCTCACATAGCCTATACCACATCTGTGTATAGGTATAGCCTAGGGTGATACGCTATTATAGGCTCACATAGCCTACACCATATCTGTGTATAAGTATAGGCTAAGGTGATTCGCTAGTATAGGCTCACATAAGCTACACCAGAAATGTATATGAGTATAGGCGAAGTTGATAGGCTAGTATAGGCTCACATAGCCTACACCACATATGTGTATAAGTATAGGCAAAGGTGATGGGTTAGTATAGGCTAGTATAGGCTCACATAGCCTACACCACAACTGTGTATAAGTATAGGCTATGGTGATGGGCTAGTATAGGCTAGTATAGGCTCACATAGCCTACACCACATCTGTGTATAAGTATAGGCTAAGGTGATGGGCTAGTATAGGCTAGCATCGGCTCACATAGCCTACACCTCATCTGTGTATAAGTATAGGCTAAGGTGACGGGCTAGTATAGGCTAGTATAGGGTCACATAGCCTACACCACAACTGTGTATAAGTATAAGCAAAGGTGATGGGTTAGTATAGGCAAGTATAGGCTCACATAGCCTACACCAGAACTGTGTATAAGTATAGGCTATGATGATGGGCTAGTATAGGCTCACATAGCCTACACCACATCTGTGTATAAGTATAGGCTAAGGTGATACGCTAGTATAGGCTCACATAAGCTACACCAGAAATGTATATGAGTATAGGCCATGTTGATAGGATAGTATAGGCTCACATAGCCTACACCACATCTATGTATAAGTATAGGCTCACATAGCCTACATCACAACTGTGTATCAGTATAGGTTATGGTCATGGGCTAGTATAGGCTAGTATACGCTCACACAGCCTACACCACATCTGTGTATAAGTATAGGCTAAAGTGACGGGCTAGTATAGGCTCACATAGCCTACACCACATCTTTGTATAAGTATAGGCAAAGGTGATGGGTTAGTATAGGCTAGTATAGGCTCACATAGCCTACACCACAACTGTGTATAAGTATAGGCTATGGTGATGGGCTAGTATAGGCTAGTATAGGCTCACATAGCCTACACGACATCTGTGTATAAGTATAGGCTAAGGTGATGGGCTAGTATAGGCTAGTATCGGCTCACATAGCCTACACCACATCTGTATATAAGTATAGGCTAAGGTGATGGGCTAGTATAGGCTCACATAGCCTATACCACATCTGTATGTAAGTATAGCCTAAGGTGATGGGCTAGTATAGGTTCACATAGCCTACACCAGAAATGTATATGAGTATAGGCCAAGTTGATAGGCTAGTATAGGCTCACATAGCCTACACCACATATATGTATAAGTATAGGCTCACATAGCCTATACCACATCTGTGTATAAGTATAGCCTAGGGTGATACGCTAGTATAGGCTCACATAGCCTACACCACATGTAAGTGTAGGCTAAGGTGATGGGCTAGTATAGGCTCACATAGGCTACACCACATCTGTATATAAGTATGTATAGGCGAAGTTGATAGGCTAGTATAGGCTCACATAGCCTACACCACATCTGTGTATAAGTATAGGCAAAGGTGATGGGTTAGTATAGGCTAGTATAGGCTCACATAGCCTACACCACATCTTTGTATAAGTGTAGGCAAAGGTGATGGGTTAGTATAGGCTAGTATAGGCTCACATAGCCTACACCACAACTGTGTATAAGTATAGGCTATGGTGATGGGCTAGTATAGGCTAGTATAGGCTCACATAGCCTACACGACATCTGTGTATAAGCATAGGCTAAGGTGATGGGCTAGTATAGGCTAGTATTGGCTCACATAGCCTACACGACATCTGTGTATAAGTATAGGCTAAGGTGGTGGGCTAGTATAGGCTAGTATCGGCTCACATAGCCTACACCACATCTGTATATAAGCATAGGCTAAGGTGATGGGCTAGTATAGGCTCACATAGGCCACACCACATGTGTGTATAAGTATAGGCTGAGTTGATACGCTAGTATAGGCTCACATAGGCTACACCACATCTGTGTATAAGTATAGGCTAAGGTGATACGCTAGTACAGGCTCACATAAGCTGCACCAGAAATGTATATGAGTATAGGGGCCAAGTTGATAGGCTAGTATAGGCTCAGATAGCCTACACCACATCTATGTATAAGTATAGGCTCACATAGCCCACACCACATCTGTGTATAAGTATAGGCTAAGGTGATACGCTAGTATAGGCTCACATAGGCTACACCACATCTGTGTATAAGTATAGGCTAAGGTGATACGCTAGTACAGGCTCACATAAGCTGCACCAGAAATGTATATGAGTATAGGGCCAAGTTGATAGGCTAGTATAGGCTCACATAGCCTACACCACATCTATGTATAAGTATAGGCTCACATAGCCCACACCACATCTGTGTATAAGTATAGGCTAAGGTGATACGCTAGTATAGGCTCACATAGCCTACACCACATCTGTGTATAAGTATAGGCTAAGGTGATGGGCTAGTATAGGCTAGTATAGTCTAGTATAGGCTCACATAGCCTACACTACAACTGTGTATAAGTATAGGCTAAGGTGATGGGCTAGTATAGGCTAGTATAGGCTCACGCAGCCTACACCACATCTGTGTATAAGTATAGGCTAAGGGGACGGGCTAGTATAGGCTAGTATAGGCTCACATAGCCTACACCACATCTATGTATAAGTATAGGCTCACATAGCCCACACCACATCTGTGTATAAGTATAGGCTAAGGTGATACGCTAGTACAGGCTCACATAGCCTACACCACATCTGTGTATAAGTATAGGCTAAGGTGATGGGCTAGTATAGGCTAGTATAGGCTCACATAGCCTACACCACTACTGTGTATAAGTATAGGCTAAGGTGATGGGCTAGTATAGGCTAGTATAGGCTCACATAGCCTACACCACATCTGTGTATAAGTGTAGGCTCACATAGCTTACACCACAACTGTGTATAAGTATAGGCTATGGTGATGGGCTAGTATAGGCTAGTATACGCTCACGCAGCCTACACCACATCTGTGTATAAGTATAGGCTAAGGTGACGGGCTAGTATAGGCTAGTATAGGCTCACATAGCCTACACCACAACTGTGTATAAGTATAGGCTAAGGTGATACGCTAGTATAGGCTCACATAAGCTACACCAGAAATTCATATGAGTATAGGCCAAGTTGATAGGCTAGTATAGGTTCACATAGCCTACACCACATCTATGTATAAGTATAGGCTCACATAGCCTATGCCACATCTGTGTATAAGTATAGCCTAGGGTGATACGCTAGTATAGGCTCACATAGGCCACACCACATGTGTGTATAAGTATAGGCTAAGTTGATACGCTAGTATAGGCTCACATAGGCTACACCACATCTGTGTATAAGTATAGGCTAAGGTGATACGCTAGTACAGGCTCACATAAGCTGCACCAGAAATGTATATGAGTATAGGGGCCAAGTTGATAGGCTAGTATAGGCTCAGATAGCCTACACCACATCTATGTATAAGTATAGGCTCACATAGCCCACACCACATCTGTGTATAAGTATAGGCTAAGGTGATACGCTAGTATAGGCTCACATAGGCTACACCACATCTGTGTATAAGTATAGGCTAAGGTGATACGCTAGTACAGGCTCACATAAGCTGCACCAGAAATGTATATGAGTATAGGGCCAAGTTGATAGGCTAGTATAGGCTCACATAGCCTACACCACATCTATGTATAAGTATAGGCTCACATAGCCCACACCACATCTGTGTATAAGTATAGGCTAAGGTGATACGCTAGTATAGGCTCACATAGCCTACACCACATCTGTGTATAAGTATAGGCTAAGGTGATGGGCTAGTATAGGCTAGTATAGTCTAGTATAGGCTCACATAGCCTACACTACAACTGTGTATAAGTATAGGCTAAGGTGATGGGCTAGTATAGGCTAGTATAGGCTCACATAGCCTACACCACATCTGTGTATAAGTATAGGCTCACATAGCCTACACCACAACTGTGTATAAGTATAGGCTATGGTGATGGGCTAGTATAGGCTAGTATACGCTCACGCAGCCTACACCACATCTGTGTATAAGTATAGGCTAAGGGGACGGGCTAGTATAGGCTAGTATAGGCTCACATAGCCTACACCACATCTTGGTATAAGTATAGGCAAAGGTGATGGGAAAGTATAGGCTAGTATAGGCTCACATAGCCTACACCACATCTATGTATAAGTATAGACTCACAAAGCCTATACCACATCTGTGTATAAGTATAGCCTAGGGTGATACGCTAGTATAGGCCCACATAGGCCACACCACATGTGTGTATAAGTATAGGCTAAGTTGATACACTAGCATAGGCTCACATAGGCTACAGCACATCTGTGTATAAGTATAGGCTAAGGTGATGGGCTAGTATAGGCTAGTATACTCTAGTATAGGCTCACATAGCCTACACTACAACTGTGTATAAGTATAGGCTAAGGTGATGGGCTAGTATAGGCTAGTATCGGCTCACATAGCCTACACCACATCTGTATATAAGCGTAGGCTAAGGTGATGGGCTAGTATAGGCTCACATAGGCCACACCACATGTGTGTATAAGTATAGGCTAAGTTGATACGCTAGTACAGGCTCACATAAGCTGCACCAGAAATGTATATGAGTATAGGGGCCAAGTTGATAGGCTAGTATAGGCTCACATAGCCTACACCACATCTATGTATAAGTATAGGCAAAGGTGATGGGTTAGTATAGGCTAGTATAGGCTCAGATAGCCTACACCGCAACTGTGTATAAGTATAAGCAAAGGTGATGGGTTAGTATAGGCTAGTATAGGCTCACATAGCCTACACCACATCTGTGTATAAGTATAGGCTAAGGTGACGGGCTAGTATAGGCTAGTACAGGCTCACATAGCCTACACCTCACCTGTGTATAAGTATAGGCTAAGGTGACGGGCTAGTATAGGCTAGTACAGGCTCACATAGCCTACACCACATCTGTGTATAAGTATAAGCAAAGGTGATGGGTTAGTATAGGCTAGTATAGGCTCACATAGCCTACACCACATCTGTGTATAAGTATAGGCTAAGGTGATGGGCTAGTATAGGCTAGTATCGGCTCACATAGCCTACACCTCATCTGTGTATAAGTATAGGCTAAGGTGACGGGCTAGTATAGGCTAGTATAGGCTAGTATAGGCTCACATAGCCTACACCACATCTGTGTATAAGTATAGGCTAAGGTGATGGGCTAGTATCGGCTCACATAGCCTACACCACAACTGTATATAAGTATAGGCTAAGGTGATGGGCTAGTATAGGCTAGCATCGGCTCACATAGCCTACACCTCATCTGTGTATAAGTATAGGCTAAGGTGACGGGCTAGTATAGGCTAGTATAGGGTCACATAGCCTACACCACAACTGTGTATAAGTATAAGCAAAGGTGATGGGTTAGTATAGGCAAGTATAGGCTCACATAGCCTACACCAGAACTGTGTATAAGTATAGGCTATGATGATGGGCTAGTATAGGCTCACATAGCCTACACCACATCTGTGTATAAGTATAGGCTAAGGTGATACGCTAGTATAGGCTCACATAAGCTACACCAGAAATGTATATGAGTATAGGCCAAGTTGATAGGATAGTATAGGCTCACATAGCCTACACCACATCTATGTATAAGTATAGGCTCACATAGCCTACATCACAACTGTGTATCAGTATAGGCTATGGTCATGGGCTAGTATAGGCTAGTATACGCTCACACAGCCTACACCACATCTGTGTATAAGTATAGGCTAAAGTGACGGGCTAGTATAGGCTCACATAGCCTACACCACATCTTTGTATAAGTATAGGCAAAGGTGATGGGTTAGTATAGGCTAGTATAGGCTCACATAGCCTACACCACAACTGTGTATAAGTATAGGCTATGGTGATGGGCTAGTATAGGCTAGTATAGGCTCACATAGCCTACACGACATCTGTGTATAAGTATAGGCTAAGGTGATGGGCTAGTATAGGCTAGTATCGGCTCACATAGCCTACACCACATCTGTATATAAGTATAGGCTAAGGTGATGGGCTAGTATAGGCTCACATAGCCTATACCACATCTGTATGTAAGTATAGCCTAAGGTGATGGGCTAGTATAGGTTCACATAGCCTACACCAGAAATGTATATGAGTATAGGCCAAGTTGATAGGCTAGTATAGGCTCACATAGCCTACACCACATATATGTATAAGTATAGGCTCACATAGCCTATACCACATCTGTGTATAAGTATAGCCTAGGGTGATACGCTAGTATAGGCTCACATAGCCTACACCACATGTAAGTGTAGGCTAAGGTGATGGGCTAGTATAGGCTCACATAGGCTACACCACATCTGTATATAAGTATGTATAGGCGAAGTTGATAGGCTAGTATAGGCTCACATAGCCTACACCACATCTGTGTATAAGTATAGGCAAAGGTGATGGGTTAGTATAGGCTAGTATAGGCTCACATAGCCTACACCACATCTTTGTATAAGTGTAGGCAAAGGTGATGGGTTAGTATAGGCTAGTATAGGCTCACATAGCCTACACCACAACTGTGTATAAGTATAGGCTATGGTGATGGGCTAGTATAGGCTAGTATAGGCTCACATAGCCTACACGACATCTGTGTATAAGCATAGGCTAAGGTGATGGGCTAGTATAGGCTAGTATTGGCTCACATAGCCTACACGACATCTGTGTATAAGTATAGGCTAAGGTGGTGGGCTAGTGTAGGCTAGTATCGGCTCACATAGCCTACACCACATCTGTATATAAGCATAGGCTAAGGTGATGGGCTAGTATAGGCTCACATAGGCCACACCACATGTGTGTATAAGTATAGGCTGAGTTGATACGCTAGTATAGGCTCACATAGGCTACACCACATCTGTGTATAAGTATAGGCTAAGGTGATACGCTAGTACAGGCTCACATAAGCTGCACCAGAAATGTATATGAGTATAGGGGCCAAGTTGATAGGCTAGTATAGGCTCAGATAGCCTACACCACATCTATGTATAAGTATAGGCTCACATAGCCCACACCACATCTGTGTATAAGTATAGGCTAAGGTGATACGCTAGTATAGGCTCACATAGGCTACACCACATCTGTGTATAAGTATAGGCTAAGGTGATACGCTAGTACAGGCTCACATAAGCTGCACCAGAAATGTATATGAGTATAGGGCCAAGTTGATAGGCTAGTATAGGCTCACATAGCCTACACCACATCTATGTATAAGTATAGGCTCACATAGCCCACACCACATCTGTGTATAAGTATAGGCTAAGGTGATACGCTAGTATAGGCTCACATAGCCTACACCACATCTGTGTATAAGTATAGGCTAAGGTGATGGGCTAGTATAGGCTAGTATAGTCTAGTATAGGCTCACATAGCCTACACTACAACTGTGTATAAGTATAGGCTAAGGTGATGGGCTAGTATAGGCTAGTATAGGCTCACATAGCCTACACCACATCTGTGTATAAGTATAGGCTCACATAGCCTACACCACAACTGTGTATAAGTATAGGCTATGGTGATGGGCTAGTATAGGCTAGTATACGCTCACGCAGCCTACACCACATCTGTGTATAAGTATAGGCTAAGGGGACGGGCTAGTATAGGCTAGTATAGGCTCACATAGCCTACACCACATCTTGGTATAAGTATAGGCAAAGGTGATGGGTAAGTATAGGCTAGTATAGGCTCACATAGCCTACACCACATCTATGTATAAGTATAGACTCACAAAGCCTATACCACATCTGTGTATAAGTATAGCCTAGGGTGATACGCTAGTATAGGCCCACATAGGCCACACCACATGTGTGTATAAGTATAGGCTAAGTTGATACACTAGCATAGGCTCACATAGGCTACACCACATCTGTGTATAAGTATAGGCTAAGGTGATGGGCTAGTATAGGCTAGTATAGTCTAGTATAGGCTCACATAGCCTACACTACAACTGTGTATAAGTATAGGCTAAGGTGATGGGCTAGTATAGGCTAGTATCGGCTCACATAGCCTACACCACATCTGTATATAAGCGTAGGCTAAGGTGATGGGCTAGTATAGGCTCACATAGGCCACACCACATGTGTGTATAAGTATAGGCTAAGTTGATACGCTAGTACAGGCTCACATAAGCTGCACCAGAAATGTATATGAGTATAGGGGCCAAGTTGATAGGCTAGTATAGGCTCACATAGCCTACACCACATCTATGTATAAGTATAGGCAAAGGTGATGGGTTAGTATAGGCTAGTATAGGCTCAGATAGCCTACACCGCAACTGTGTATAAGTATAAGCAAAGGTGATGGGTTAGTATAGGCTAGTATAGGCTCACATAGCCTACACCACATCTGTGTATAAGTATAGGCTAAGGTGACGGGCTAGTATAGGCTAGTACAGGCTCACATAGCCTACACCTCACCTGTGTATAAGTATAGGCTAAGGTGACGGGCTAGTATAGGCTAGTACAGGCTCACATAGCCTACACCACATCTGTGTATAAGTATAAGCAAAGGTGATGGGTTAGTATAGGCTAGTATAGGCTCACATAGCCTACACCACATCTGTGTATAAGTATAGGCTAAGGTGATGGGCTAGTATAGGCTAGTATCGGCTCACATAGCCTACACCTCATCTGTGTATAAGTATAGGCTAAGGTGACGGGCTAGTATAGGCTAGTATAGGCTAGTATAGGCTCACATAGCCTACACCACATCTGTGTATAAGTATAGGCTAAGGTGATGGGCTAGTATCGGCTCACATAGCCTACACCACAACTGTATATAAGTATAGGCTAAGGTGATGGGCTAGTATAGGCTAGCATCGGCTCACATAGCCTACACCTCATCTGTGTATAAGTATAGGCTAAGGTGACGGGCTAGTATAGGCTAGTACAGGCTCACATAGCCTACACCACATCTGTGTATAAGTATAAGCAAAGGTGATGGGTTAGTATAGGCTAGTATAGGCTCACATAGCTTACACCACATCTGTGTATAAGTATAGGCTAAGGTGATGGGCTAGTATAGGCTAGCATCGGCTCACATAGCCTACACCTCATCTGTGTATAAGTATAGGCTAAGGTGACGGGCTAGTATAGGCTAGTACAGGCTCACATAGCCTACACCACATCTGTGTATAAGTATAAGCAAAGGTGATGGGTTAGTATAGGCTAGTATAGGCTCACATAGCTTACACCACATCTGTGTATAAGTATAGGCTAAGGTGATGGGCTAGTATAGGCTAGTATCGGCTCACATAGCCTACACCTCATCTGTGTATAAGTATAGGCTAAGGTGACGGGCTAGTATAGGCTAGTATAGGCTAGTATAGGCTCACATAGCCTACACCACATCTGTGTATAAGTATAGGCTAAGGTGATGGGCTAGTATCGGCTCACACAGCCTACACCACAACTGTATATAAGTATAGGCTAAGGTGATGGGCTAGTATAGGCTCACATAGCCTATACCACATCTGTATGTAAGTATAGCCTAAGGTGATGGGCTAGTATAGGTTCACATAGCCTACACCAGAAATGTATATGAGTATAGGCCAAGTTGATAGGCTAGTATAGGCTCACATAGCCTACACCACATCTGTGTATAAGTATAGCCTAAGATGATGGGCTAATATAGGCTCACATAGCCTACACCACATCTGTGTATAAGTATAGGCTAAGGTAATGGGCTAGTATAGGCTCACATAGGCTACACCACATCTGTGTATAAGTATAGGCTAAGGTGATGGGCTAGTATAGGCTCACATAGCCTACACCACATCTGTGTATAAGTATAGGCTAAGGTGATGGGCTAGTATAGGCTAGTATAGGCTCTCATAGCCTAAACTTATGCATAGATGTGGTGTAGGCTCAGTTCATACGCTAGTATAGGCTCACATAGGCTACACCACATCTGTGTATAAGTATAGGCTAAGGTGACACGCTAGTATAGGCTCACATAAGCTGCACCAGAAATGTATATGAGTATAGGGGCCAAGTTGATAGGCTAGTATAGGCTCACATAGCCTACACCACATCTATGTATAAGTATAGGCTCACATAGCCCACACCACATCTGTGTATAAGTATAGGCTAAGGTGATACGCTAGTACAGGCTCACATAGCCTACACCACATCTGTGTATAAGTATAGGCTAAGGTGATGGGCTAGTATAGGCTAGTATAGGCTAGTATAGGCTAGTATAGGCTCACATAGCCTACACCACTACTGTGTATAAGTATAGGCTAAGGTGATGGGCTAGTATAGGCTAGTATAGGCTCACATAGCCTACACCACATCTGTGTATAAGTGTAGGCTCACATAGCTTACACCACAACTGTGTATAAGTATAGGCTATGGTGATGGGCTAGTATAGGCTAGTATACGCTCACGCAGCCTACACCACATCTGTGTATAAGTATAGGCTAAGGTGACGGGCTAGTATAGGCTAGTATAGGCTCACATAGCCTACACCACAACTGTGTATAAGTATAGGCTAAGGTGATACGCTAGTATAGGCTCACATAAGCTACACCAGAAATTCATATGAGTATAGGCCAAGTTGATAGGCTAGTATAGGTTCACATAGCCTACACCACATCTATGTATAAGTATAGGCTCACATAGCCTATGCCACATCTGTGTATAAGTATAGCCTAGGGTGATACGCTAGTATAGGCTCACATAGGCCACACCACATGTGTGTATAAGTATAGGCTAAGTTGATACGCTAGTATAGGCTCACATAGGCTACACCACATCTGTGTATAAGTATAGGCTAAGGTGATACGCTAGTATAGGCTCACATAAGGTGCACCAGAAATGTATATGAGTATAGGCCAAGTTGATAGGCTAGTATAGGCTCACATAGCCTACACCACATCTATGTATAAGTACAGCCTAGGGTGATACGCTAGTCTAGGCTCACATAGCCTACACCACATCTGTGTATAAGTATAGGCTAAGGTGATGGGCTAGTATAGGCTCACATAGGCCACACCACATCTGTGTATAAGTATAGGCTAAGGTGATTCGCTAGTATAGGCTCACATAGGCTACACCAGAAATGTATATGAGTATAGGCCAAATTGATAGGCTAGTATAGGTTCACATAGCCTACACCACATCTGTGTATAAGTATAGGCAAAGGTGATGGGTTAGTATAGGCTCAGATAGCCTACACCACAACTGTGTATAAGTATAGGCTATGGTGATGGGCTAGTATAGGCTCACATAGCCTACACCACATCTGTGTATAAGTATAGGCTAAGGTGATGGGCTAGTATAGGCTAGCATCGGCTCACATAGCCTACACCTCATCTGTGTATAAGTATAGGCTAAGGTGACGGGCTAGTATCGGCTAGTATAGGCTCACATAGCCTACACCACATCTATGTGTATAAGTATAAGCAAAGGTGATGGGTTAGTATAGGCTAGTATAGGCTCACATAGCCTACACCAGAACTGTGTATAAGTATAAGCTAAGGTGATGGGCTAGTATAGGCTCACATAGGCCACACCACATCTGTTTATAAGTATAGGCTAGGGTGATACGCTAGTATAGGCTCAAATAGGCTACACCACATCTGTGTACAAGTATAGCCTGGGGAGATAGGGTGGTATAGGCTCACATAGGCTACACCACATCTGTGTATAAGTAAAGCCTGGGGAGATAGGCTAGTATAGGCTCACATAGGCTACACCACATTTGTGTACAAGTATAGCCTGGGGAGATAGGCTGGTATAGGCTCACAAAGGCTACACCACATCTGTGTATAAGTATAGCCTAAAGTGATACGCTACTATAGGCTCACATAGGCTACACCACATCTGTGTATAAGTATAGCCTGGGGAGATAGGCTAGTATAGGCTCACATAGGCTACACCACATCAGTGTATAAGTATAGTCTAAGGTGATGGGCTAGTATAGGCTCACATAGGTTACACCACATCTGTGTATAAGTATAGCCTAAGGTGATGGGGTAGTATAGGCTCACATAGGCTACACCACATCTGTGTATAAGAATAGCCTGGGGAGATAGGCTTGTATAGGTTCACATAGGCTACATCACATCTGTGTATAAGTATAGCCTAAGGTGATGGGCTAGTATAGGCTCACATAGGCTACATCACATCTGTGTATAAGTATAGCCTGGGGAGATAGGCTAGTATAGGCTCACATAGGCTACATCACTTCTGTGTATAAGTATAGCCTGGGGAGATAGGCTAGTATAGGCTCACATAGGCTACATCACATCTGTGTATTAGTATAGCCTGGGGAGATAGGCTAGTATAGGCTCACATAGGCCACATCACATCTGTGTATACGTATAGCCTAAGGTGATGGGCTAGTATAGGCTCACATAGGCTACATCACATCTGTGTATTAGTATAGCCTGGGGAGATAGGCTAGTATAGGCTCACATAGGCCACATCACATCTGTGTATACGTATAGCCTAAGGTGATGGGCTAGTATAGGCTCACATAGGCCACATCATATCTGTGTATACGTATAGCCTAAGGTGATGGGCTAGTATAGGCTAGTATAGGCTAGTATAGGCTCACATAGCCTACACCACATCTGTGTATAAGTATAGCCTAAGGTGATGGGTTAGTATAGGCTAGTATAGGCTAGTATAGGCTAGTATAGGCTAGTATAGGCTCACATAGCCTACACCACATCTATGTATACGTATAGCCTAAGGTGATGGGCTAGTATAGGCTAGTATAGGCTCACATAGCCTACACCACATCTGTGTATAAGTATAGCCTAAGGTGATGGGCTTGTATAGGCTCACAGCCTACACCACATCTGTGTATAAGTATAGGCTAAGGTGATGGGCTAGTATAGGCTAGTATAGGCTCTCATAGCCTAAACTTATGCATAGATGTGGTGTAGGCTAAGTTCATACGCTAGTATAGGCTCACATAGGCTACACCACATCTGTGTATAAGTATAGGCTAAGGTGATACGCTAGTATAGGCTCACATAAGCTGCACCAGAAATGTATATGAGTATAGGGGGCAAGTTGATAGGCTAGTATAGGCTCACATAGCCTACACCACATCTATGTATAACTATAGGCTCACATAGCCCACACCACATCTGTGTATAAGTATAGGCTAAGGTGATACGCTAGTATAGGCTCACATAGCCTACACCACATCTGTGTATAAGTATAGGCTAAGGTGATGGGCTAGTATAGGCTAGTATAGGCTAGTATAGGCTCACATAGCTTACACCACAACTGTGTATAAGTATAGGCTAAGGTGATGGGCTAGTATACGCTAGTATAGGCTCACATAGCCTACACCACATCTGTGTATAAGTATAGGCTCACATAGCTTACACCACAACTGTGTATAAGTATAGGCTATGGTGATGGGCTAGTATAGGCTAGTATAGGCTCACATAGCCTACACCACATCTTTGTATAAGTATAGGCAAAGGTGATGGGTTAGTATAGGCTAGTATAGGCTCACATAGCCTACACCACAACTGTGTATAAGTATAGGCTAAGGTGATACGCTAATATAGGCTCACATAAGCTACACCAGAAATTTATATGAGTATAGGCCAAGTTGATAGGCTAGTATAGGCTCACATAGCCTACACCACAACTGTGTATAAGTATAGGCTAAGGTGATGGGCTAGTATAGGCTAGTATAGGCTCTCATAGCCTAAACTTATACATAGATGTGGTGTAGGCTAAGTTCATACGCTAGTATAGGCTCACATAAGCTACACCACATCTGTGTATAAGTATAGCCTAAGGTGATGGGCTAGTATAGGCTCACATAGCCTGCACCACATCTGTGTATAAGTATAGGCAAAGGAGATGGGCTACTATAGGCTCACATAGCCTACACCACAACTGTGTATAAGTATAGGCTATGGTGATGGGCTAGTATAGGCTAGTATACGCTTAAATAGCCTACAACACATCTATGTATAAGTATAGGCAAAGGTGATGGGTTAGTATAGGCTAGTATAGGCTCACATAGCCTACACCACAACTGTGTATAAGTATAGGCTATGGTAATGGGCTAGTATAGGCTAGTATAGGCTCACATAGCCTACACCACATCTGTGTATAAGTATAGGCTAAGGTGATGGGCTAGTATAGGCTAGTATCGGCTCACATAGCCTCCACCTCATCTGTGTATAAGTATAGGCTAAGGTGACGGGCTAGTATGGGATAGTATAGGCTCACATAGCCTACACCACATCTGTGTATAAGTATAGGCAAAGGTGATGGGTTAGTATAGGCTAGTATAGGCCCACATAGCCTACACCACATCTGTGTATAAGTATGGGCTAAGGTGATGGGCTAGTATAGGCTAGTATCGGCTCACATAGCCTACACCACAACTGTATATAAGTATAGGCTAAGGTGATGGGCTAGTATAGGCTCACATAGCCTATACCACATCTGTATGTAAGTATAGCCTAAGGTGATGGGCTAGTATAGGTTCACATAGCCTACACCAGAAATGTATATGAGTATAGGCCAAGTTGATAGGCTAGTATAGGCTCACATAGCCTACACCACATCTGTGTATAAGTATAGGCTAGGGTGATACGCTAGTATAGGCTCACATAGCCTACACCACATCTGTGTATAAGCATAGGCTAAGGTGATGGGCTAGTATAGGCTCACATAGGCCACACCACATGTGTGTATAAGTATAGGCTAAGTTGATACGCTAGTATAGGCTCACATAGCCTACACCACATCTGTGTATAAGTATAGGCTAAGGTGATACGCTAGTATAGGCTCACATAAGCTGCACCAGAAATGTATATGAGTATAGGGGCCAAGTTGATAGGCTAGTATAGGCTCACATAGCCCACACCACATCTGTGTATAAGTATAGGCTAAGGTGATACGCTAGTATAGGCTCACATAGCCTACACCAAATCTGTGTATAAGTATAGGCTAAGGTGATGGGCTAGTATAGGCTAGTATAGGCTAGTATAGGCTAGTATAGGCTAGTATAGGCTCACATAGCCTACACCACATCTGTGTATAAGTATAGGCTCACATAGCCTACACCACATCTGTGTATAAGTATAGGCTAAGGTGATGGGCTAGTATAGGCTAGTATCGGCTCACATAGCCTCCACCTCATCTGTGTATAAGTATAGGCTAAGGTGACGGGCTAGTGTGGAATAGTATAGGCTCACATAGCCTACACCACATCTGTGTATAAGTATAGGCTAAGGTGATGGGCTAGTATAGGCTAGTATCGGCTCACATAGCCTACACCACAACTGTATATAAGTATAGGCTAAGGTGATGGGCTAGTATAGGCTCACACAGCCTATACCACATCTGTATGTAAGTATAGCCTAAGGTGATGGGCTAGTATAGGTTCACATAGCCTACACCAGAAATGTATTTGAGTATAGGCCAAGCTGATAGGCTAGTATAGGCTCACATAGCCTACACCACATCTGTGTATAAGTATAGGCTAGGGTGATACGCTAGTATAGGCTCACATAGCCTACACCACATCTGTGTATAAGCATAGGCTAAGGTGATGGGCTAGTATAGGCTCACATAGGCCACACCACATGTGTGTATAAGTATAGGCTAAGTTGATACGCTAGTATAGGCTCACATAGCCTACACCACATCTGTGTATAAGTATAGGCTAAGGTGATACGCTAGTATAGGCTCACATAAGCTGCACCAGAAATGTATATGAGTATAGGGGCCAAGTTGATAGGCTAGTATAGGCTCACATAGCCCACACCACATCTGTGTATAAGTATAGGCTAAGGTGATACGCTAGTATAGGCTCACATAGCCTACACCACATCTGTGTATAAGTATAGGCTAAGGTGATACGCTAGTATAGGCTCACATAAGCTGCACCAGAAATGTATATGAGTATAGGGGCCAAGTTGATAGGCTAGTATAGGCTCACATAGCCCACACCACATCTGTGTATAAGTATAGGCTAAGGTGATACGCTAGTATAGGCTCACATAGCCTACACCACATCTGTGTATAAGTGTAGGCTCACATAGCTTACACCACAACTGTGTATAAGTATAGGCTATGGTGATGGGCTAGTATAGGCTAGTATACGCTCACGCAGCCTACACCACATCTGTGTATAAGTATAGGCTAAGGTGACGGGCTAGTATAGGCTAGTATAGGCTCACATAGCCTACACCACAACTGTGTATAAGTATAGGCTAAGGTGATACGCTAGTATAGGCTCACATAAGCTACACCAGAAATTCATATGAGTATAGGCCAAGTTGATAGGCTAGTATAGGTTCACATAGCCTACACCACATCTATGTATAAGTATAGGCTCACATAGCCTATACCACATCTGTGTATAAGTATAGCCTAGGGTGATACGCTAGTATAGGCTCACATAGGCCACACCACATGTGTGTATAAGTATAGGCTAAGTTGATACGCTAGTATAGGCTCACATAGGCTACACCACATCTGTGTATAAGTATAGGCTAAGGTGATACGCTAGTATAGGCTCACATAAGGTGCACCAGAAATGTATATGAGTATAGGCCAAGTTGATAGGCTAGTATAGGCTCACATAGCCTACACCACATCTATGTATAAGTACAGCCTAGGGTGATACGCTAGTCTAGGCTCACATAGCCTACACCACATCTGTGTATAAGTATAGGCTAAGGTGATGGGCTAGTATAGGCTCACATAGGCCACACCACATCTGTGTATAAGTATAGGCTAAGGTGATTCGCTAGTATAGGCTCACATAAGCTACACCAGAAATGTATATGAGTATAGGCCAAATTGATAGGCTAGTATAGGTTCACATAGCCTACACCACATCTGTGTATAAGTATAGGCAAAGGTGATGGGTTAGTATAGGCTCAGATAGCCTACACCACAACTGTGTATAAGTATAGGCTATGGTGATGGGCTAGTATAGGCTCACATAGCCTACACCACATCTGTGTATAAGTATAGGCTAAGGTGATGGGCTAGTATAGGCTAGCATCGGCTCACATAGCCTACACCTCATCTGTGTATAAGTATAGGCTAAGGTGACGGGCTAGTATCGGCTAGTATAGGCTCACATAGCCTACACCACATCTATGTGTATAAGTATAAGCAAAGGTGATGGGTTAGTATAGGCTAGTATAGGCTCACATAGCCTACACCAGAACTGTGTATAAGTATAAGCTAAGGTGATGGGCTAGTATAGGCTCACATAGGCCACACCACATCTGTTTATAAGTATAGGCTAGGGTGATACGCTAGTATAGGCTCAAATAGGCTACACCACATCTGTGTACAAGTATAGCCTGGGGAGATAGGGTGGTATAGGCTCACATAGGCTACACCACATCTGTGTATAAGTAAAGCCTGGGGAGATAGGCTAGTATAGGCTCACATAGGCTACACCACATTTGTGTACAAGTATAGCCTGGGGAGATAGGCTAGTATAGGCTCACATAGGCTACACCACATCAGTGTATAAGTATAGTCTAAGGTGATGGGCTAGTATAGGCTCACATAGGTTACACCACATCTGTGTATAAGTATAGCCTAAGGTGATGGGGTAGTATAGGCTCACATAGTCTACACCACATCTGTGTATAAGAATAGCCTGGGGAGATAGGCTAGTATAGGTTCACATAGGCTACATCACATCTGTGTATAAGTATAGCCTAAGGTGATGGGCTAGTATAGGATCACATAGGCTACATCACATCTGTGTATAAGTATAGCCTGGGGAGATAGGCTAGTATAGGCTCACATAGGCTACATCACTTCTGTGTATAAGTATAGCCTGGGGAGATAGGCTAGTATAGGCTCACATAGGCTACATCACATCTGTGTATTAGTATAGCCTGGGGAGATAGGCTAGTATAGGCTCACATAGGCCACATCACATCTGTGTATACGTATAGCCTAAGGTGATGGGCTAGTATAGGCTCACATAGGCTACATCACATCTGTGTATTAGTATAGCCTGGGGAGATAGGCTAGTATAGGCTCACATAGGCCACATCACATCTGTGTATACGTATAGCCTAAGGTGATGGGCTAGTATAGGCTAGTATAGGCTCACATAGCCTACACCACATCTGTGTATAAGTATAGCCTAAGGTGATGGGTTAGTATAGGCTAGTATAGGCTAGTATAGGCTAGTATAGGCTAGTATAGGCTCACATAGCCTACACCACATCTATGTATACGTATAGCCTAAGGTGATGGGCTAGTATAGGCTAGTATAGGCTCACATAGCCTACACCACATCTGTGTATAAGTATAGCCTAAGGTGATGGGCTTGTATAGGCTCACAGCCTACACCACATCTGTGTATAAGTATAGGCTAAGGTGATGGGCTAGTATAGGCTAGTATAGGCTCTCATAGCCTAAACTTATGCATAGATGTGGTGTAGGCTAAGTTCATACGCTAGTATAGGCTCACATAGGCTACACCACATCTGTGTATAAGTATAGGCTAAGGTGATACGCTAGTATAGGCTCACATAAGCTGCACCAGAAATGTATATGAGTATAGGGGGCAAGTTGATAGGCTAGTATAGGCTCACATAGCCTACACCACATCTATGTATAACTATAGGCTCACATAGCCCACACCACATCTGTGTATAAGTATAGGCTAAGGTGATACGCTAGTATAGGCTCACATAGCCTACACCACATCTGTGTATAAGTATAGGCTAAGGTGATGGGCTAGTATAGGCTAGTATAGGCTAGTATAGGCTCACATAGCCTACACCACAACTGTGTATAAGTATAGGCTAAGGTGATGGGCTAGTATACGCTAGTATAGGCTCACATAGCCTACACCACATCTGTGTATAAGTATAGGCTCACATAGCTTACACCACAACTGTGTATAAGTATAGGCTATGGTGATGGGCTAGTATAGGCTAGTATAGGCTCACATAGCCTACACCACATCTTTGTATAAGTATAGGCAAAGGTGATGGGTTAGTATAGGCTAGTATAGGCTCACATAGCCTACACCACAACTGTGTATAAGTATAGGCTAAGGTGATACGCTAATATAGGCTCACATAAGCTACACCAGAAATTTATATGAGTATAGGCCAAGTTGATAGGCTAGTACAGGCTCACATAGCCTACACCACAACTGTGTATAAGTATAGGCTAAGGTGATGGGCTAGTATAGGCTAGTATAGGCTCTCATAGCCTAAACTTATACATAGATGTGGTGTAGGCTAAGTTCATACGCTAGTATAGGCTCACATAAGCTACACCACATCTGTGTATAAGTATAGCCTAAGGTGATGGGCTAGTATAGGCTCACATAGCCTGCACCACATCTGTGTATAAGTATAGGCAAAGGAGATGGGCTACTATAGGCTCACATAGCCTACACCACAACTGTGTATAAGTATAGGCTATGGTGATGGGCTAGTATAGGCTAGTATACGCTTAAATAGCCTACAACACATCTATGTATAAGTATAGGCAAAGGCGATGGGTTAGTATAGGCTAGTATAGGCTCACATAGCCTACACCACAACTGTGTATAAGTATAGGCTATGGTAATGGGCTAGTATAGGCTAGTATAGGCTCACATAGCCTACACCACATCTGTGTATAAGTATAGGCTAAGGTGATGGGCTAGTATAGGCTAGTATCGGCTCACATAGCCTCCACCTCATCTGTGTATAAGTATAGGCTAAGGTGACGGGCTAGTATGGGATAGTATAGGCTCACATAGCCTACACCACATCTGTGTATAAGTATAGGCAAAGGTGATGGGTTAGTATAGGCTAGTATAGGCCCACATAGCCTACACCACATCTGTGTATAAGTATGGGCTAAGGTGATGGGCTAGTATAGGCTAGTATCGGCTCACATAGCCTACACCACAACTGTATATAAGTATAGGCTAAGGTGATGGGCTAGTATAGGCTCACATAGCCTATACCACATCTGTATGTAAGTATAGCCTAAGGTGATGGGCTAGTATAGGTTCACATAGCCTACACCAGAAATGTATATGAGTATAGGCCAAGTTGATAGGCTAGTATAGGCTCACATAGCCTACACCACATCTGTGTATAAGTATAGGCTAGGGTGATACGCTAGTATAGGCTCACATAGCCTACACCACATCTGTGTATAAGCATAGGCTAAGGTGATGGGCTAGTATAGGCTCACATAGGCCACACCACATGTGTGTATAAGTATAGGCTAAGTTGATACGCTAGTATAGGCTCACATAGCCTACACCACATCTGTGTATAAGTATAGGCTAAGGTGATACGCTAGTATAGGCTCACATAAGCTGCACCAGAAATGTATATGAGTATAGGGGCCAAGTTGATAGGCTAGTATAGGCTCACATAGCCCACACCACATCTGTGTATAAGTATAGGCTAAGGTGATACGCTAGTATAGGCTCACATAGCCTACACCAAATCTGTGTATAAGTATAGGCTAAGGTGATGGGCTAGTATAGGCTAGTATAGGCTAGTATAGGCTAGTATAGGCTAGTATAGGCTAGTATAGGCTAGTATAGGCTCACATAGCCTACACCACATCTGTGTATAAGTATAGGCTCACATAGCCTACACCACATCTGTGTATAAGTATAGGCTAAGGTGATGGGCTAGTATAGGCTAGTATCGGCTCACATAGCCTCCACCTCATCTGTGTATAAGTATAGGCTAAGGTGACGGGCTAGTATAGGCTAGTATCGGCTCACATAGCCTACACCACAACTGTATATAAGTATAGGCTAAGGTGATGGGCTAGTATAGGCTCACATAGCCTATACCACATCTGTATGTAAGTATAGCCTAAGGTGATGGGCTAGTATAGGTTCACATAGCCTACACCAGAAATGTATTTGAGTATAGGCCAAGCTGATAGGCTAGTATAGGCTCACATAGCCTACACCACATCTGTGTATAAGTATAGGCTAGGGTGATACGCTAGTATAGGCTCACATAGCCTACACCACATCTGTGTATAAGCATAGGCTAAGGTGATGGGCTAGTATAGGCTCACATAGGCCACACCACATGTGTGTATAAGTATAGGCTAAGTTGATACGCTAGTATAGGCTCACATAGCCTACACCACATCTGTGTATAAGTATAGGCTAAGGTGATACGCTAGTATAGGCTCACATAAGCTGCACCAGAAATGTATATGAGTATAGGGGCCAAGTTGATAGGCTAGTATAGGCTCACATAGCCCACACCACATCTGTGTATAAGTATAGGCTAAGGTGATACGCTAGTATAGGCTCACATAGCCTACACCACATCTGTGTATAAGTGTAGGCTCACATAGCTTACACCACAACTGTGTATAAGTATAGGCTATGGTGATGGGCTAGTATAGGCTAGTATACGCTCACGCAGCCTACACCACATCTGTGGATAAGTATAGGCTAAGGTGACGGGCTAGTATAGGCTAGTATAGGCTCACATAGCCTACACCACAACTGTGTATAAGTATAGGCTAAGGTGATACGCTAGTATAGGCTCACATAAGCTACACCAGAAATTCATATGAGTATAGGCCAAGTTGATAGGCTAGTATAGGTTCACATAGCCTACACCACATCTATGTATAAGTATAGGCTCACATAGCCTATACCACATCTGTGTATAAGTATAGCCTAGGGTGAACGCTAGTATAGGCTCACATAGGCCACACCACATGTGTGTATAAGTATAGGCTAAGTTGATACGCTAGTATAGGCTCACATAGGCTACACCACATCTGTGTATAAGTATAGGCTAAGGTGATACGCTAGTATAGGCTCACATAAGGTGCACCAGAAATGTATATGAGTATAGGCCAAGTTGATAGGCTAGTATAGGCTCACATAGCCTACACCACATCTATGTATAAGTACAGCCTAGGGTGATACGCTAGTCTAGGCTCACATAGCCTACACCACATCTGTGTATAAGTATAGGCTAAGGTGATGGGCTAGTATAGGCTCACATAGGCCACACCACATCTGTGTATAAGTATAGGCTAAGGTGATTCGCTAGTATAGGCTCACATAAGCTACACCAGAAATGTATATGAGTATAGGCCAAATTGATAGGCTAGTATAGGTTCACATAGCCTACACCACATCTGTGTATAAGTATAGGCAAAGGTGATGGGTTAGTATAGGCTCAGATAGCCTACACCACAACTGTGTATAAGTATAGGCTATGGTGATGGGCTAGTATAGGCTCACATAGCCTACACCACATCTGTGTATAAGTATAGGCTAAGGTGATGGGCTAGTATAGGCTAGCATCGGCTCACATAGCCTACACCTCATCTGTGTATAAGTATAGGCTAAGGTGACGGGCTAGTATCGGCTAGTATAGGCTCACATAGCCTACACCACATCTATGTGTATAAGTATAAGCAAAGGTGATGGGTTAGTATAGGCTAGTATAGGCTCACATAGCCTACACCAGAACTGTGTATAAGTATAAGCTAAGGTGATGGGCTAGTATAGGCTCACATAGGCCACACCACATCTGTTTATAAGTATAGGCTAGGGTGATACGCTAGTATAGGCTCAAATAGGCTACACCACATCTGTGTACAAGTATAGCCTGGGGAGATAGGGTGGTATAGGCTCACATAGGCTACACCACATCTGTGTATAAGTAAAGCCTGGGGAGATAGGCTAGTATAGGCTCACATAGGCTACACCACATTTGTGTACAAGTATAGCCTGGGGAGATAGGCTGGTATAGGCTCACAAAGGCTACACCACATCTGTGTATAAGTATAGCCTAAAGTGATACGCTACTATAGGCTCACATAGGCTACACCACATCTGTGTATAAGTATAGCCTGGGGAGATAGGCTAGTATAGGCTCACATAGGCTACACCACATCAGTGTATAAGTATAGTCTAAGGTGATGGGCTAGTATAGGCTCACATAGGTTACACCACATCTGTGTATAAGTATAGCCTAAGGTGATGGGGTAGTATAGGCTCACATAGGCTACACCACATCTGTGTATAAGAATAGCCTGGGGAGATAGGCTAGTATAGGTTCACATAGGCTACATCACATCTGTGTATAAGTATAGCCTAAGGTGATGGGCTAGTATAGGCTCATATAGGCTACATCACATCTGTGTATAAGTATAGCCTGGGGAGATAGGCTAGTATAGGCTCACATAGGCTACATCACTTCTGTGTATAAGTATAGCCTGGGGAGATAGGCTAGTATAGGCTCACATAGGCTACATCACATCTGTGTATACGTATAGCCTAAGGTGATGGGCTAGTATAGGCTCACATAGGCTACATCACATCTGTGTATTAGTATAGCCTGGGGAGATAGGCTAGTATAGGCTCACATAGGCCACATCACATCTGTGTATACGTATAGCCTAAGGTGATGGGCTAGTATAGGCTAGTATAGGCTAGTATAGGCTCACATAGCCTACACCACATCTGTGTATAAGTATAGCCTAAGGTGATGGGTTAGTATAGGCTAGTATAGGCTAGTATAGGCTAGTATAGGCTAGTATAGGCTCACATAGCCTACACCACATCTATGTATACGTATAGCCTAAGGTGATGGGCTAGTATAGGCTAGTATAGGCTCACATAGCCTACACCACATCTGTGTATAAGTATAGCCTAAGGTGATGGGCTTGTATAGGCTCACAGCCTACACCACATCTGTGTATAAGTATAGGCTAAGGTGATGGGCTAGTATAGGCTAGTATAGGCTCTCATAGCCTAAACTTATGCATAGATGTGGTGTAGGCTAAGTTCATACGCTAGTATAGGCTCACATAGGCTACACCACATCTGTGTATAAGTATAGGCTAAGGTGATACGCTAGTATAGGCTCACATAAGCTGCACCAGAAATGTATATGAGTATAGGGGGCAAGTTGATAGGCTAGTATAGGCTCACATAGCCTACACCACATCTATGTATAACTATAGGCTCACATAGCCCACACCACATCTGTGTATAAGTATAGGCTAAGGTGATACGCTAGTATAGGCTCACATAGCCTACACCACATCTGTGTATAAGTATAGGCTAAGGTGATGGGCTAGTATAGGCTAGTATAGGCTAGTATAGGCTCACATAGCCTACACCACAACTGTGTATAAGTATAGGCTAAGGTGATGGGCTAGTATACGCTAGTATAGGCTCACATAGCCTACACCACATCTGTGTATAAGTATAGGCTCACATAGCTTACACCACAACTGTGTATAAGTATAGGCTATGGTGATGGGCTAGTATAGGCTAGTATAGGCTCACATAGCCTACACCACATCTTTGTATAAGTATAGGCAAAGGTGATGGGTTAGTATAGGCTCACATAGCCTACACCACAACTGTGTATAAGTATAGGCTAAGGTGATACGCTAATATAGGCTCACATAAGCTACACCAGAAATTTATATGAGTATAGGCCAAGTTGATAGGCTAGTATAGGCTCACATAGCCTACACCACAACTGTGTATAAGTATAGGCTAAGGTGATGGGCTAGTATAGGCTAGTATAGGCTCTCATAGCCTAAACTTATACATAGATGTGGTGTAGGCTAAGTTCATACGCTAGTATAGGCTCACATAAGCTACACCACATCTGTGTATAAGTATAGCCTAAGGTGATGGGCTAGTATAGGCTCACATAGCCTGCACCACATCTGTGTATAAGTATAGGCAAAGGAGATGGGCTACTATAGGCTCACATAGCCTACACCACAACTGTGTATAAGTATAGGCTATGGTGATGGGCTAGTATAGGCTAGTATACGCTTAAATAGCCTACAACACATCTATGTATAAGTATAGGCAAAGGTGATGGGTTAGTATAGGCTAGTATAGGCTCACATAGCCTACACCACAACTGTGTATAAGTATAGGCTAAGGTGATGGGCTAGTATAGGCTAGTATCGGCTCACATAGCCTATACTTATACACAGATGAGGTGGAGGCTAAGGTGACGGGCTAGTATGGGATAGTATAGGCTCACATAGCCTACACCACATCTGTGTATAAGTATAGGCAAAGGTGATGGGTTAGTATAGGCTAGTATAGGCCCACATAGCCTACACCACATCTGTGTATAAGTATGGGCTAAGGTGATGGGCTAGTATAGGTTAGTATCGGCTCACATAGCCTACACCACAACTGTATATAAGTATAGGCTAAGGTGATGGGCTAGTATAGGCTCACATAGCCTATACCACATCTGTATGTAAGTATAGCCTAAGGTGATGGGCTAGTATAGGTTCACATAGCCTACACCAGAAATGTATATGAGTATAGGCCAAGTTGATAGGCTAGTATAGGCTCACATAGCCTACACCACATCTGTGTATAAGTATAGGCTAGGGTGATACGCTAGTATAGGCTCACATAGCCTACACCACATCTGTGTATAAGCATAGGCTAAGGTGATGGGCTAGTATAGGCTCACATAGGCCACACCACGTGTGTGTATAAGTATAGGCTAAGTTGATACGCTAGTATAGGCTCACATAGCCTACACCACATCTGTGTATAAGTATAGGCTAAGGTGATACGCTAGTATAGGCTCACATAAGCTGCACCAGAAATGTATATGAGTATAGGGGCCAAGTTGATAGGCTAGTATAGGCTCACATAGCCCACACCACATCTGTGTATAAGTATAGGCTAAGGTGATACGCTAGTATAGGCTCACATAGCCTACACCAAATCTGTGTATAAGTATAGGCTAAGGTGATGGGCTAGTATAGGCTAGTATAGGCTAGTATAGGCTAGTATAGGCTAGTATAGGCTAGTATAGGCTAGTATAGGCTAGTATAGGCTCACATAGCCTACACCACATCTGTGTATAAGTATAGGCTCACATAGCCTACACCACATCTGTGTATAAGTATAGGCTAAGGTGATGGGCTAGTATAGGCTAGTATCGGCTCACATAGCCTCCACCTCATCTGTGTATAAGTATAGGCTAAGGTGACGGGCTAGTATGGGATAGTATAGGCTCACATAGCCTACACCACATCTGTGTATAAGTATAGGCTAAGGTGATGGGCTAGTATAGGCTAGTATCGGCTCACATAGCCTACACCACAACTGTATATAAGTATAGGCTAAGGTGATGGGCTAGTATAGGCTCACATAGCCTATACCACATCTGTATGTAAGTATAGCCTAAGGTGATGGGCTAGTATAGGTTCACATAGCCTACACCAGAAATGTATTTGAGTATAGGCCAAGCTGATAGGCTAGTATAGGCTCACATAGCCTACACCACATCTGTGTATAAGTATAGGCTAGGGTGATACGCTAGTATAGGCTCACATAGCCTACACCACATCTGTGTATAAGCATAGGCTAAGGTGATGGGCTAGTATAGGCTCACATAGGCCACACCACATGTGTGTATAAGTATAGGCTAAGTTGATACGCTAGTATAGGCTCACATAGCCTACACCACATCTGTGTATAAGTATAGGCTAAGGTGATACGCTAGTATAGGCTCACATAAGCTGCACCAGAAATGTATATGAGTATAGGGGCCAAGTTGATAGGCTAGTATAGGCTCACATAGCCCACACCACATCTGTGTATAAGTATAGGCTAAGGTGATACGCTAGTATAGGCTGACATAGCCTACACCAAATCTGTGTATAAGTATAGGCTAAGGTGATGGGCTAGTATAGGCTAGTATAGGCTAGTATAAGCTCACATAGCCTACACCACATCTGTGTATAAGTATAGGCTCACATAGCCTACACCACATCTGTGTATAAGTATAGCCTAGGGTGATACGCTAGTATAGGCTCACACAGCCTACACCACATCTGTGTATACGTATAGGCTAAGGTGATGGGCTAGTATAGGCTCACATAGGCCACACCACATCTGTGTATAAGTATAGGCTAAAGTGATACGCTAGTATAGGCTCACATAAGCTACACCAGAAATTTATATGAGTATAGGACAAGTTGATAGGCTAGTATAGGCTCACATAGCCTACACCACATCTATGTATAAGTATAGGCTCACATAGCCTATAACACATCTGTGTATAAGTATAGCCTAGGGTGATACGCTAGTATAGGCTCACATATGCCACACTACATCTGTGTATAAGTATAGGCTAAGGTGATGGGCTAGTATAGGCTAGTATAGGCTCACATAGCCTACACCACAACTGTGTATAAGTATAGGCTAAGGTGATGGGCTAGTATAGGCTAGTATAGGCTCACATAGCCTACACCACATCTGTGTATAAGTATAGGCTCACATAGCCTACACCACAACTGTGTATAAGTTTAGGCTATGGTGATGGGCTAGTATAGGCCAGTATACGCTCACGCAGCCTACACCACATCTGTGTATAAGTATAGGCTAACGTGACTGGCTAGTATAGGCTAGTATAGGCTCACATAGCCTACACCACATCTTTGTATAAGTATAGGCAAAGGTGATGGGTTAGTATAGGCTAGTATAGGCTCACATAGCCTACACCACAACTGTGTATAAGTATAGGCTAAGGTGATACGCTAGTATAGCCTCACATAAGCTACACCAGAAATTTATATGAGTATAGGCCAAGTTGATAGGCTAGTATAGGCTCACATAGCCTACACCACATCTATGTATAAGTATAGGCTCACATAGCCTATAACACATCTGTGTATAAGTATAGCCTAGGGTGATACGCTAGTATAGGCTCACATATGCCACACTACATCTGTGTATAAGTATAGGCTAAGGTGATGGGCTAGTATAGGCTAGTATAGGCTCACATAGCCTACACCACAACTGTGTATAAGTATAGGCTAAGGTGATGGGCTAGTATAGGCTAGTATAGGCTCACATAGCCTACACCACATCTGTGTATAAGTATAGGCTCACATAGCCTACACCACAACTGTGTATAAGTTTAGGCTATGGTGATGGGCTAGTATAGGCCAGTATACGCTCACGCAGCCTACACCACATCTGTGTATAAGTATAGGCTAACGTGACTGGCTAGTATAGGCTAGTATAGGCTCACATAGCCTACACCACATCTTTGTATAAGTATAGGCAAAGGTGATGGGTTAGTATAGGCTAGTATAGGCTCACATAGCCTACACCACAACTGTGTATAAGTATAGGCTATGGTGATGGGCTAGTATAGGCTCACATAGCCTACACCACATCTGTGTATAAGTATAGGCTAAGGTGATGGGCTAGTATAGGCTAGCATCGGCTCACATAGCCTACACCTCATCTGTGTATAAGTATAGGCTAAGGTGACGGGCTAGTATAGGCTAGTATAGGGTCACATAGCCTACACCACAACTGTGTATAAGTATAAGCAAAGGTGATGGGTTAGTATAGGCAAGTATAGGCTCACATAGCCTACACCAGAACTGTGTATAAGTATAGGCTATGATGATGGGCTAGTATAGGCTCACATAGCCTACACCACATCTGTGTATAAGTATAGGCTAAGGTGATACGCTAGTATAGGCTCACATAAGCTACACCAGAAATGTATATGAGTATAGGCCAAGTTGATAGGATAGTATAGGCTCACATAGCCTACACCACATCTATGTATAAGTATAGGCTCACATAGCCTACATCACAACTGTGTATCAGTATAGGCTATGGTCATGGGCTAGTATAGGCTAGTATACGCTCACACAGCCTACACCACATCTGTGTATAAGTATAGGCTAAAGTGACGGGCTAGTATAGGCTCACATAGCCTACACCACATCTTTGTATAAGTATAGGCAAAGGTGATGGGTTAGTATAGGCTAGTATAGGCTCACATAGCCTACACCACAACTGTGTATAAGTATAGGCTATGGTGATGGGCTAGTATAGGCTAGTATAGGCTCACATAGCCTACACGACATCTGTGTATAAGTATAGGCTAAGGTGATGGGCTAGTATAGGCTAGTATCGGCTCACATAGCCTACACCACATCTGTATATAAGTATAGGCTAAGGTGATGGGCTAGTATAGGCTCACATAGCCTATACCACATCTGTATGTAAGTATAGCCTAAGGTGATGGGCTAGTATAGGTTCACATAGCCTACACCAGAAATGTATATGAGTATAGGCCAAGTTGATAGGCTAGTATAGGCTCACATAGCCTACACCACATATATGTATAAGTATAGGCTCACATAGCCTATACCACATCTGTGTATAAGTATAGCCTAGGGTGATACGCTAGTATAGGCTCACATAGCCTACACCACATGTAAGTGTAGGCTAAGGTGATGGGCTAGTATAGGCTCACATAGGCTACACCACATCTGTATATAAGTATGTATAGGCGAAGTTGATAGGCTAGTATAGGCTCACATAGCCTACACCACATCTGTGTATAAGTATAGGCAAAGGTGATGGGTTAGTATAGGCTAGTATAGGCTCACATAGCCTACACCACATCTTTGTATAAGTGTAGGCAAAGGTGATGGGTTAGTATAGGCTAGTATAGGCTCACATAGCCTACACCACAACTGTGTATAAGTATAGGCTATGGTGATGGGCTAGTATAGGCTAGTATAGGCTCACATAGCCTACACGACATCTGTGTATAAGCATAGGCTAAGGTGATGGGCTAGTATAGGCTAGTATTGGCTCACATAGCCTACACGACATCTGTGTATAAGTATAGGCTAAGGTGGTGGGCTAGTATAGGCTAGTATCGGCTCACATAGCCTACACCACATCTGTATATAAGCATAGGCTAAGGTGATGGGCTAGTATAGGCTCACATAGGCCACACCACATGTGTGTATAAGTATAGGCTGAGTTGATACGCTAGTATAGGCTCACATAGGCTACACCACATCTGTGTATAAGTATAGGCTAAGGTGATACGCTAGTACAGGCTCACATAAGCTGCACCAGAAATGTATATGAGTATAGGGGCCAAGTTGATAGGCTAGTATAGGCTCAGATAGCCTACACCACATCTATGTATAAGTATAGGCTCACATAGCCCACACCACATCTGTGTATAAGTATAGGCTAAGGTGATACGCTAGTATAGGCTCACATAGGCTACACCACATCTGTGTATAAGTATAGGCTAAGGTGATACGCTAGTACAGGCTCACATAAGCTGCACCAGAAATGTATATGAGTATAGGGGCCAAGTTGATAGGCTAGTATAGGCTCACATAGCCTACACCACATCTATGTATAAGTATAGGCTCACATAGCCCACACCACATCTGTGTATAAGTATAGGCTAAGGTGATACGCTAGTATAGGCTCACATAAGCTACACCAGAAATGTATATGAGTATAGGCGAAGTTGATAGGCTAGTATAGGCTCACATAGCCTACACCACATATGTGTATAAGTATAGGCAAAGGTGATGGGTTAGTATAGGCTAGTATAGGCTCACATAGCCTACACCACAACTGTGTATAAGTATAGGCTATGGTGATGGGCTAGTATAGGCTAGTATAGGCTCACATAGCCTACACCACATCTGTGTATAAGTATAGGCCAAGTTGATAGGCTAGTATAGGCTCACATAGCCTATACCACATCTGTGTATAGGTATAGCCTAGGGTGATACGCTATTATAGGCTCACATAGCCTACACCATATCTGTGTATAAGTATAGGCTAAGGTGATTCGCTAGTATAGGCTCACATAAGCTACACCAGAAATGTATATGAGTATAGGCGAAGTTGATAGGCTAGTATAGGCTCACATAGCCTACACCACATATGTGTATAAGTATAGGCAAAGGTGATGGGTTAGTATGGGCTAGTATAGGCTCACATAGCCTACACCACAACTGTGTATAAGTATAGGCTATGGTGATGGGCTAGTATAGGCTAGTATAGGCTCACATAGCCTACACCACATCTGTGTATAAGTATAGGCTAAGGTGATGGGCTAGTATAGGCTAGCATCGGCTCACATAGCCTACACCTCATCTGTGTATAAGTATAGGCTAAGGTGACGGGCTAGTATAGGCTAGTATAGGGTCACATAGCCTACACCACAACTGTGTATAAGTATAAGCAAAGGTGATGGGTTAGTATAGGCAAGTATAGGCTCACATAGCCTACACCAGAACTGTGTATAAGTATAGGCTATGATGATGGGCTAGTATAGGCTCACATAGCCTACACCACATCTGTGTATAAGTATAGGCTAAGGTGATACGCTAGTATAGGCTCACATAAGCTACACCAGAAATGTATATGAGTATAGGCCAAGTTGATAGGATAGTATAGGCTCACATAGCCTACACCACATCTATGTATAAGTATAGGCTCACATAGCCCACACCACATCTGTGTATAAGTATAGGCTAAGGTGATACGCTAGTATAGGCTCACATAGCCTACACCACAACTGTGTATTAGTATAGGCTAAGGTGATGGGCTAGTATAGGCTAGTATAGGCTCACATAGCCTACACCACATCTGTGTATAAGTATAGGCTCACATAGCCTACACCACATCTGTGTATAAGTATAGCCTAGGGTGATACGCTAGTATAGGCTCACATAGCCTACACCACATCTGTGTATAGGTATAGGCTAAGGTGATGGGCTAGTACAGGCTCACATAGGCCACACCACATCTGTGTATAAGTATAGGCTAAGGTGATACGCTAGTATAGGCTCACATAAGCTACACCAGAAATGTATATGAGTATAGGCCAAGTTGATAGGCTAGTATAGGCTCACATAGCCTACACCACATCTATGTATAAGTATAGGCTCACATAGCCTATACCACATCTGTGTATAAGTATAGCCTAGGGTGATACGCTAGTATAGGCTCACATAGGCCACACCACATCTGTGTATAAGTATAGGCTAAGGTGATACGCTAATATAGGCTCACATAAGCTACACCAGAAATGTATATGAGTATAGGCCAAGTTGATAGGCTAGTATAGGCTCACATAGCCTACACCACATCTATGTATAAGTATAGGCTCACATAGCCTATACCACATCTGTGTATAAGTATAGCCTAGGGTGATACGCTAGTATAGGCTCACATAGGCCACACCACATCTGTGTATAAGTATAGGCTAAGGTGATACGCTAATATAGGCTCACATAAGCTACACCAGAAATGTATATGAGTATAGGCCAAGTTGATAGGCTAGTATAGGCTCACATAGCCTATACCACATCTGTGTATAGGTATAGCATAGGGTGATACGCTATTATAGGCTCACATAGCCTACACCATATCTGTGTATAAGTATAGGCTAAGGTGATTCGCTAGTATAGGCTCACATAAGCTACACCAGAAATGTATATGAGTATAGGCGAAGTTGATAGGCTAGTATAGGCTCACATAGCCTACACCACATATGTGTATAAGTATAGGCTATGGTGATGGGCTAGTATAGGCTAGTATAGGCTCACATAGCCTACACCACATCTGTGTATAAGTATAGGCTAAGGTGATGGGCTAGTATAGGCTAGCATCGGCTCACATAGCCTACACCTCATCTGTGTATAAGTATAGGCTAAGGTGACGGGCTAGTATAGGCTAGTATAGGGTCACATAGCCTACACCACAACTGTGTATAAGTATAAGCAAAGGTGATGGGTTAGTATAGGCAAGTATAGGCTCACATAGCCTACACCAGAACTGTGTATAAGTATAGGCTATGATGATGGGCTAGTATAGGCTCACATAGCCTACACCACATCTGTGTATAAGTATAGGCTAAGGTGATACGCTAGTATAGGCTCACATAAGCTACACCAGAAATGTATATGAGTATAGGCCAAGTTGATAGGATAGTATAGGCTCACATAGCCTACACCACATCTATGTATAAGTATAGGCTCACATAGCCTACATCACAACTGTGTATCAGTATAGGCTATGGTCATGGGCTAGTATAGGCTAGTATACGCTCACACAGCCTACACCACATCTGTGTATAAGTATAGGCTAAAGTGACGGGCTAGTATAGGCTCACATAGCCTACACCACATCTTTGTATAAGTATAGGCAAAGGTGATGGGTTAGTATAGGCTAGTATAGGCTCACATAGCCTACACCACAACTGTGTATAAGTATAGGCTATGGTGATGGGCTAGTATAGGCTAGTATAGGCTCACATAGCCTACACGACATCTGTGTATAAGTATAGGCTAAGGTGATGGGCTAGTATAGGCTAGTATCGGCTCACATAGCCTACACCACATCTGTATATAAGTATAGGCTAAGGTGATGGGCTAGTATAGGCTCACATAGCCTATACCACATCTGTATGTAAGTATAGCCTAAGGTGATGGGCTAGTATAGGTTCACATAGCCTACACCAGAAATGTATATGAGTATAGGCCAAGTTGATAGGCTAGTATAGGCTCACATAGCCTACACCACATCTATGTATAAGTATAGGCTCACATAGCCTATACCACATCTGTGTATAAGTATAGCCTAGGGTGATACGCTAGTGTAGGCTCACATAGCCTACACCACATGTAAGTGTAGGCTAAGGTGATGGGCTAGTATAGGCTCACATAGGCTACACCACATCTGTATATAAGTATGTATAGGCGAAGTTGATAGGCTAGTATAGGCTCACATAGCCTACACCACATCTGTGTATCAGTATAGGCAAAGGTGATGGGTTAGTATAGGCTAGTATAGGCTCACATAGCCTACACCACATCTTTGTATAAGTGTAGGCAAAGGTGATGGGTTAGTACAGGCTAGTATAGGCTCACATAGCCTACACCACAACTGTGTATAAGTATAGGCTATGGTGATGGGCTAGTATAGGCTAGTATAGGCTCACATAGCCTACACGACATCTGTGTATAAGCATAGGCTAAGGTGATGGGCTAGTATAGGCTACTATTGGCTCACATAGCCTACACGACATCTGTGTATAAGTATAGGCTAAGGTGGTGGGCTAGTATAGGCTAGTATCGGCTCACATAGCCTACACCACATCTGTATATAAGCATAGGCTAAGGTGATGGGCTAGTATAGGCTCACATAGGCCACACCACATGTGTGTATAAGTATAGGCTGAGTTGATACGCTAGTATAGGCTCACATAGGCTACACCACATCTGTGTATAAGTATAGGCTAAGGTGATACGCTAGTACAGGCTCACATAAGCTGCACCAGAAATGTATATGAGTATAGGGGCCAAGTTGATAGGCTAGTATAGGCTCAGATAGCCTACACCACATCTATGTATAAGTATAGGCTCACATAGCCCACACCACATCTGTGTATAAGTATAGGCTAAGGTGATACGCTAGTATAGGCTCACATAGGCTACACCACATCTGTGTATAAGTATAGGCTAAGGTGATACGCTAGTACAGGCTCACATAAGCTGCACCAGAAATGTATATGAGTATAGGGGCCAAGTTGATAGGCAAGTATAGGCTCACATAGCCTACACCACAACTGTGTATAAGTATAGGCTATGGTAATGGGCTAGTATAGGCTAGTATAGGCTCACATAGCCTACACCACATCTGTGTATAAGTATAGGCTAAGGTGATGGGCTAGTATAGGCTAGTATCGGCTCACATAGCCTACACCTCATCTGTGTATAAGTATAGGCTAAGGTGACGGGCTAGTATAGGCTAGTATAGGCTCACATAGCCTACACCACATCTGTGTATAAGTATAGGCAAAGGTGATGGGTTAGTATAGGCTAGTATAGGCCCACATAGCCTACACCACATCTGTGTATAAGTATAGGCTAAGGTGATGGGCTAGTATAGGCTAGTATCGGCTCACATAGCCTACACCACATCTGTATATAAGTATAGGCTAAGGTGATGGGCTAGTATAGGCTCACATAGCCTATACCACATCTGTATGTAAGTATAGCCTAAGGTGATGGGCTAGTATAGGTTCACATAGCCTACACCAAAAATGTATATGAGTATAGGCCAAGTTGATAGGCTAGTATAGGCTCACATAGCCTACACCACATCTGTGTATAAGTATAGGCTAGGGTGATACGCTAGTATAGGCTCACATAGCCTACACCACATCTGTGTATAAGCATAGGCTAAGGTGATGGGCCAGTATAGGCTCACATAGGCCACACCACATGTGTGTATAAGTATAGGCTAAGTTGATACGCTAGTATAGGCTCACATAGGCTACACCACATCTGTGTATAAGTATAGGCTAAGGTGATACGCTAGTATAGGCTCACATTAGCTGCACCAGAAATGTATATGAGTATAGGGGCCAAGTTGATAGGCTAGTATAGGCTCACATAGCCTAAAACACATCTATGTATAAGTATAGGCTCACATAGCCCACACCACATCTGTGTATAAGTATAGGCTAAGGTGATACGCTAGTATAGGCTCACATAGCCTACACCACAACTGTGTATTAGTATAGGCTAAGGTGATGGGCTAGTATAGGCTAGTATAGGCTCACATAGCCTACACCACATCTGTGTATAAGTATAGGCTCACATAGCCTACACCACATCTGTGTATAAGTATAGCCTAGGGTGATACGCTAGTATAGGCTCACATAGCCTACACCACATCTGTGTATAGGTATAGGCTAAGGTGATGGGCTAGTATAGTCTCACATAGGCCACACCACATCTGTGTATAAGTATAGGCTAAGGTGATACGCTAGTATAGGCTCACATAAGCTACACCAGAAATGTATATGAGTATAGGCCAAGTTGATAGGCTAGTATAGGCTCACATAGCCTACACCACATCTATGTATAAGTATAGGCTCACATAGCCTATACCACATCTGTGTATAAGTATAGCCTAGGGTGATACGCTAGTATAGGCTCACATAGGCCACACCACATCTGTGTATAAGTATAGGCTAAGGTGATACGCTAATATAGGCTCACATAAGCTACACCAGAAATGTATATGAGTATAGGCCAAGTTGATAGGCTAGTATAGGCTCACATAGCCTACACCACATCTATGTATAAGTATAGGCTCACATAGCCTATACCACATCTGTGTATAAGTATAGCCTGGGGTGATACGCTAGTATAGGCTCACATAGGCCACACCACATCTGTGTATAAGTATAGGCTAAGGTGATACGCTAATATAGGCTCACATAAGCTACACCAGAAATGTATATGAGTATAGGCCAAGTTGATAGGCTAGTATAGGCTCACATAGCCTATACCACATCTGTGTATAGGTATAGCCTAGGGTGATACGCTATTATAGGCTCACATAGCCTACACCATATCTGTGTATAAGTATAGGCTAAGGTGATTCGCTAGTATAGGCTCACATAAGCTACACCAGAAATGTATATGAGTATAGGCGAAGTTGATAGGCTAGTATAGGCTCACATAGCCTACACCACATATGTGTATAAGTATAGGCAAAGGTGATGGGTTAGTATAGGCTAGTATAGGCTCACATAGCCTACACCACAACTGTGTATAAGTATAGGCTAAGGTGATGGGCTAGTATAGGCTAGTATAGGCTCACATAGCCTACACCACATCTGTGTATAAGTATAGGCTAGGGTGATGGGCTAGTATAGGCTAGCATCGGCTCACATAGCCTACACCTCATCTGTGTATAAGTATAGGCTAAGGTGACGGGCTAGTATAGGCTAGTATAGGGTCACATAGCCTACACCACAACTGTGTATAAGTATAAGCAAAGGTGATGGGTTAGTATAGGCAAGTATAGGCTCACATAGCCTACACCAGAACTGTGTATAAGTATAGGCTATGATGATGGGCTAGTATAGGCTCACATAGCCTACACCACATCTGTGTATAAGTATAGGCTAAGGTGATACGCTAGTATAGGCTCACATAAGCTACACCAGAAATGTATATGAGTATAGGCCAAGTTGATAGGATAGTATAGGCTCACATAGCCTACACCACATCTATGTATAAGTATAGGCTCACATAGCCTACATCACAACTGTGTATCAGTATAGGCTATGGTCATGGGCTAGTATAGGCTAGTATACGCTCACACAGCCTACACCACATCTGTGTATAAGTATAGGCTAAAGTGACGGGCTAGTATAGGCTCACATAGCCTACACCACATCTTTGTATAAGTATAGGCAAAGGTGATGGGTTAGTATAGGCTAGTATAGGCTCACATAGCCTACACCACAACTGTGTATAAGTATAGGCTATGGTGATGGGCTAGTATAGGCTAGTATAGGCTCACATAGCCTACACGACATCTGTGTATAAGTATAGGCTAAGGTGATGGGCTAGTATAGGCTAGTATCGGCTCACATAGCCTACACCACATCTGTATATAAGTATAGGCTAAGGTGATGGGCTAGTATAGGCTCACATAGCCTATACCACATCTGTATGTAAGTATAGCCTAAGGTGATGGGCTAGTATAGGTTCACATAGCCTACACCAGAAATGTATATGAGTATAGGCCAAGTTGATAGGCTAGTATAGGCTCACATAGCCTACACCACATCTATGTATAAGTATAGGCTCACATAGCCTATACCACATCTGTGTATAAGTATAGCCTAGGGTGATACGCTAGTATAGGCTCACATAGCCTACACCACATGTAAGTGTAGGCTAAGGTGATGGGCTAGTATAGGCTCACATAGGCTACACCACATCTGTATATAAGTATGTATAGGCGAAGTTGATAGGCTAGTATAGGCTCACATAGCCTACACCACATCTGTGTATAAGTATAGGCAAAGGTGATGGGTTAGTATAGGCTAGTATCGGCTCACATAGCCTACACCACAACTGTATATAAGTATAGGCTAAGGTGATGGGCTAGTATAGGCTCACATAGCCTATACCACATCTGTATGTAAGTATAGCCTAAGGTGATGGGCTAGTATAGGTTCACATAGCCTACACCAGAAATGTATTTGAGTATAGGCCAAGCTGATAGGCTAGTATAGGCTCACATAGCCTACACCACATCTGTGTATAAGTATAGGCTAGGGTGATACGCTAGTATAGGCTCACATAGCCTACACCACATCTGTGTATAAGCATAGGCTAAGGTGATGGGCTAGTATAGGCTCACATAGGCCACACCACATGTGTGTATAAGTATAGGCTAAGTTGATACGCTAGTATAGGCTCACATAGCCTACACCACATCTGTGTATAAGTATAGGCTAAGGTGATACGCTAGTATAGGCTCACATAAGCTGCACCAGAAATGTATATGAGTATAGGGGCCAAGTTGATAGGCTAGTATAGGCTCACATAGCCCACACCACATTTGTGTATAAGCATAGGCTAAGGTGATGGGCTAGTATAGGCTAGTATTGGCTCACATAGCCTACACGACATCTGTGTATAAGTATAGGCTAAGGTGGTGGGCTAGTATAGGCTAGTATCGGCTCACATAGCCTACACCACATCTGTATATAAGCATAGGCTAAGGTGATGGGCTAGTATAGGCTCACATAGGCCACACCACATGTGTGTATAAGTATAGGCTGAGTTGATACGCTAGTATAGGCTCACATAGGCTACACCACATCTGTGTATAAGTATAGGCTAAGGTGATACGCTAGTACAGGCTCACATAAGCTGCACCAGAAATGTATATGAGTATAGGGGCCAAGTTGATAGGCTAGTATAGGCTCAGATAGCCTACACCACATCTATGTATAAGTATAGGCTCACATAGCCCACACCACATCTGTGTATAAGTATAGGCTAAGGTGATACGCTAGTATAGGCTCACATAGGCTACACCACATCTGTGTATAAGTATAGGCTAAGGTGATACGCTAGTACAGGCTCACATAAGCTGCACCAGAAATGTATATGAGTATAGGGGCCAAGTTGATAGGCTAGTATAGGCTCACATAGCCTACACCACATCTATGTATAAGTATAGGCTCACATAGCCCACACCACATCTGTGTATAAGTATAGGCTAAGGTGATACGCTAGTATAGGCTCACATAGCCTACACCACATCTGTGTATAAGTATAGGCTAAGGTGATGGGCTAGTATAGGCTAGTATAGTCTAGTATAGGCTCACATAGCCTACACTACAACTGTGTATAAGTATAGGCTAAGGTGATGGGCTAGTATAGGCTAGTATAGGCTCACATAGCCTACACCACATCTGTGTATAAGTATAGGCTCACATAGCCTACACCACAACTGTGTATAAGTATAGGCTATGGTGATGGGCTAGTATAGGCTAGTATACGCTCACGCAGCCTACACCACATCTGTGTATAAGTATAGGCTAAGGGGACGGGCTAGTATAGGCTAGTATAGGCTCACATAGCCTACACCACATCTTGGTATAAGTATAGGCAAAGGTGATGGGTTAGTATAGGCTAGTATAGGCTCACATAGCCTACACCACATCTATGTATAAGTATAGGCTCACAAAGCCTATACCACATCTGTGTATAAGTATAGCCTAGGGTGATACGCTAGTATAGGCCCACATAGGCCACACCACATGTGTGTATAAGTATAGGCTAAGTTGATACACTAGCATAGGCTCACATAGGCTACACCACATCTGTGTATAAGCATAGGCTAAGGTGATGGGCTAGTATAGGCTCACATAGGCCACACCACATGTGTGTATAAGTATAGGCTAAGTTGATACGCTAGTATAGGCTCACATAGCCTACACCACATCTGTGTATAAGTATAGGCTAAGGTGATACGCTAGTATAGGCTCACATAAGCTGCACCAGAAATGTATATGAGTATAGGGGCCAAGTTGATAGGCTAGTATAGGCTCACATAGCCCACACCACATCTGTGTATAAGTATAGGCTAAGGTGATACGCTAGTATAGGCTCACATAGCCTACACCAAATCTGTGTATAAGTATAGGCTAAGGTGATGGGCTAGTATAGGCTAGTATAGGCTAGTATAAGCTCACATAGCCTACACCACATCTGTGTATAAGTATAGGCTCACATAGCCTACACCACATCTGTGTATAAGTATAGCCTAGGGTGATACGCTAGTATAGGCTCACACAGCCTACACCACATCTGTGTATACGTATAGGCTAAGGTGATACGCTAGTATAGGCTCACATAGGCCACACCACATCTGTGTATAAGTATAGGCTAAAGTGATACGCTAGTATAGGCTCACATAAGCTACACCAGAAATTTATATGAGTATAGGACAAGTTGATAGGCTAGTATAGGCTCACATAGCCTACACCACATCTATGTATAAGTATAGGCTCACATAGCCTATAACACATCTGTGTATAAGTATAGCCTAGGGTGATACGCTAGTATAGGCTCACATATGCCACACTACATCTGTGTATAAGTATAGGCTAAGGTGATGGGCTAGTATAGGCTAGTATAGGCTCACATAGCCTACACCACAACTGTGTATAAGTATAGGCTAAAGTGATGGGCTAGTATAGGCTAGTATAGGCTCACATAGCCTACACCACATCTGTGTATAAGTATAGGCTCACATAGCCTACACCACAACTGTGTATAAGTTTAGGCTATGGTGATGGGCTAGTATAGGCTAGTATACGCTCACGCAGCATACACCACATCTGTGTATAAGTATAGGCTAACGTGACTGGCTAGTATAGGCTCACATAGCCTACACCACATCTTTGTATAAGTATAGGCAAAGGTGATGGGTTAGTATAGGCTAGTATAGGCTCACATAGCCTACACCACAACTGTGTATAAGTATAGGCTAAGGTGATACGCTAGTATAGCCTCACATAAGCTACACCAGAAATTTATATGAGTATAGGCCAAGTTGATAGGCTAGTATAGGCTCACATAGCCTACACCACATCTTTGTATAAGTATAGGCTCACATAGCCTATACCACATCTGTGTATAAGTATAGCCTAGGGTGATGGGCTTGTATAGGCTCACATAGCCTACACCACATCTGTGTATAAGTATAGGCTAAGGTGATGGGCTAGTATAGGCTAGTATAGGCTCTCATAGCCTAAACGTATACATAGATGTGGTGTAGGCTAAGTTCATACGCTAGTATAGGCTCACATAAGCTACACCACATCTGTGTATAAGTATAGGCAAAGGAGATGGGCTACTATAGGCTCACATAGCCTACACCACAACTGTGTATAAGTATAGGCTATGGTGATGGGCTAGTATAGGCTAGTATACGCTTAAATAGCCTACACCACATCTGTGTATAAGTATAGGCAAAGGTGATGGGTTAGTATTGGCTAGTATAGGCTCACATAGCCTACACCACAACTGTGTATAAGTATAGGCTATGGTAATGGGCTAGTATAGGCTCACATAGCCTACACCACATCTGTGTATAAGTATAGGCTAAGGTGAAGGGCTAGTATAGGCTAGTATCGGCTCACATAGCCTACACCTCATCTGTGTATAAGTATAGGCTAAAGTGACGGGCTAGTATAGGCTAGTATCGGCTCACATAGCCTACACCACAACTGTATATAAGTATAGGCTAAGGTGATGGGCTAGTATAGGCTCACATAGCCTATACCACATCTGTATGTAAGTATAGCCTAAGGTGATGGGCTAGTATAGGTTCACATAGCCTACACCAGAAATATATATGAGTATAGGCCAAGTTGATAGGCTAGTATAGGCTCACATAGCCTACACCACATCTGTGTATAAGTATAGGCTAGGGTGATACGCTAGTATAGGCTCACATAGCCTACACCACATCTGTGTATAAGCATAGGCTAAGGTGATGGGCTAGTATAGGCTCACATAGGCTACACCACATCTGTGTATAAGTATACTCTGGGGAGATAGGCTAGTATAGGCTCACATAGGCTACATCACATCTGTGTATAAGTATAGCCTAAGGTGATGGGCTAGTATAGGCTCACATAGGCTACATCACATCTGTATATAAGTATAGCCTGGGGAGATAGGCTAGTATAGGCTCACATAGGCTACATCACATCTGTGTATACGTATAGCCTAAGGTGATGGGCTAGTATAGGCTAGTATAGGCTAGTATAGGCTCACATAGCCTACACCACATCTGTGTATAAGTATAGCCTAAGCTGATGGGTTAGTATAGGCTAGTATAGGCTCACATAGCCTACACCACATCTGTGTATAAGTATAGCCTAAGGTGATGGGCTTGTATAGGCTCACATAGCCTACACCACATCTGTGTATAAGTATAGGCTAAGGTGATGGGCTAGTATAGGCTAGTATAGGCTCTCATAGCCTTAACTTATGCATAGATGTGGTGTAGGCTAAGTTCATACGCTAGTATAGGCTCACATAGGCTACACCACATCTGTGTATAAGTATAGGCTAAGGTGATACGCTAGTATAGCCTCACATAAGCTGCACCAGAAATGTATATGAGTATAGGGGCCAAGTTGATAGGCTAGTATAGGCTCACATAGCCTACACCACAACTGTGTATAAGTATAGGTTAAGGTGATGGGCTAGTATAGGCTAGTATAGGCTCACATAGCCTACACCACATCTGTGTATAGGTATAGGCTCACATAGTTTACACCACAACTGTGTATAAGTATAGGCTATGGTGATGGGCTAGTATAGGCTAGTATACGCTCACGCAGCCTACACCACATCTGTGTATAAGTATAGGCTAAGGTGACGGGCTAGTATAGGCTAGTATAGGCTCACATAGCCTACACCACATCTTTGTATAAGTATAGGCAAAGGTGATGGGTTAGTATAGGCTAGTATAGGCTCACATAGCCTACACCACATCTTTGTATAAGTATAGGCAAAGGTGACGGGCTAGTATAGGCTAGTATAGGCTCACATAGCCTACACCACATCTTTGTATACGTATGGGCAAAGGTGATGGGCTAGTATATGCTAGTTTCGGCTCACATAGCCTACACCTCATCTGTGTATAAGTATAGGTAAAGGTGATGGGCTAGTATAGGCTCACATAGGCTACACCACATCTGTGTATAAGTATAGGCTAAGGTGATACGCTAGTATAGGCTCACATAAGCTACACCAGAAATGTATATGAGTATAGGCCAAGTTGATAGGCTAGTATAGGCTCACATAGCCTACACCACATCAATGTATAAGTTTAGGCTCACATAGCCCATACCACATCTGTGTATAAGTATAGGCTAAGGTGATGGGATAGTATAGGCTCACATAGCCTACACCACATCTGTATATAAGTATGGGCTAAGGTGATGGGCTAGTATAGGCTCACATAGCCTACACCACATCTGTATATAAGTATAGCCTAAGGTGATGGGCTAGTATAGGCTCACACAGGCTACACCACATCTGTGTATAAGTATAGGCTAAGGTGATTCGCTAGTATAGGCTCACATAAGCTACACCAGAAATGTATATGAGTATAGGCCAAGTTAATAGGCTAGTATAGGCTCACATTGCCTACACCACATTTATGTATAAGTATAGGCTCACATAGCCCACACCACATCTGTGTATAAGTATAGGCTAAGGTGATGGGCTAGTATAGGCTAGTATCGGCTCACATAGCCTACGCCTCATCTGTGTATAAGTATAGGCTAAGGTGATGGGCTAGTATAGGCTCACATAGGCCACACCACATCTGTGTATAGGTATAGGCTAAGGTGATGGGCTAGTATAGGCTCACATAGCCTACACCACATCTATGTATAAGTATAGGCTAAGTTGATACGCTAGTATAGGCTCACATAGCCTACACCACATCTGTGTATAAGTGCAGGCTAAGGTGATGGGCTACTATAGGCTCACATATATACAGATGTGGTGTAGGCTAAGTATAATCTAAGTTGATGGGCCAGTATAGGCTCACATAGCCTACACCACATCTGTGTATAAGTATAGGCTATGGTGATGGGCTAGTATAGGTTAGTATAGGCTCACATAGCCTACACCACATCTGTGTATAAGTATAGGCTAAGGTGATGGGCTAGTATAGGCTCACATAGGCTACACCACATCTGTGTATAACTATAGGCTAAGATGATACGCTAGTATAGGCTCACATAAGCAACACAGAAATGTATATGCGTATAGGCCAAGTTAATAGGCTAGTATAGGCTCACATTGCCTACACCACATTTATGTATAAGTATAGGCTCACATAGCCCACACCACATCTGTGTATAAGTATAGGCTAAGGTGATGGGCTAGTATAGGCTAGTATCGGCTCACATAGCCTACGCCTCATCTGTGTATAAGTATAGGCTAAGGTGATGGGCTAGTATAGGCTCACATAGGCCACACCACATCTGTGTATAAGTATAGGCTAAGGTGATACGCTAGTATAGGCTCACATAAGCTACACCAGAAATGTATATGAGTATAGGCCAAGTTGATAGGCTAATATAGGCTCACATAGCCTACACCACATCTATGTATAAGTATAGGCTCACATAGCCCACACCACATCTGTGTATAAGTATAGGCTAAGGTGATACGCTAGTATAGGCTCACATAGCTTACACCACATCTGTATAATAGTATAGCCTAAGGTGATGGGCTAGTATAGGCTCACATAGCCTACACCACATCTGTATATTAGTATAGCCTAAGGTGATGGGCTAGTATAGGCTCACATAGCCCACACCACATCTGTTTATCAGTATAGGCTAATGTGATGGGCTAGTATAGGCTCACATAGGCTACACCACATCTATGTATAAGTATAGGCTAAGGTGATGCGCTAGTATAGGCTCACATAAGCTACACCAAAAATGTATATGAGTATAGGCCAATTTGATAGGCTAGTATAGGCTCACATAGCCTACACCACATCTGTGTATAAGTATAGGCTAAGGTGATACGCTAGTATAGGCTCACATATACACAGATGTGGTGTAGGCTAAGTATAGGCTAAGGTGATACGCTAGTATAGGCTCACATAGCCTACACCACATCTGTGTATAAGTATAGGCTAAGGTGATGGGCTAGTATAGGCTCACATAAGCTACACCACATCTGTGTATAAGTATAGGCTAAGGTGATGGGCTAGTATAGGCTCACATAGCCTACACCACATGTAAGTATAGGCTAAGGTGATGGGCTAGTATAGACTCACATAGCCTACACCACATCTGTATATAAGTATAGCCTAAGGTGATGGGCTAATATAGGCTCACATAGCCTACACCACATCTGTATAATAGTATAGCCTAAGGTGATGGGCTAGTATAGGCTCACATAGCCTACACCACATCTGTATATAAGTATAGGCTAAGGTGATGCGCTAGTATAGGCTCACATAAGCTACGCCAAAAATGTATATGAGTATAGGCCAATTTGATAGGCTAGTATAGGCTCACATAGCCTACACCACATCTGTGTATAAGTATAGGCTAAATTGATACGCTAGTATAGGCACACATAAGCTACACCAAAAATGTATATGAATATAGGCCAAGTTGTTAGGCCAGTATAGGCTCACATAGCCTATACTTAGCCTACACCACATCTATGTATAAGTTCATACGCTAGTATAGGCTCACATAAGCTACACCACATCTGTGTATAAGTATAGGCAAAGGTGATGGGCTAGTATAGGCTCACATAGCCTATACTTATACACAGATTTCGTGTAGGCTAAGGTGATGGGCTACTATAGGCTCAAATAGCCTACACCACATCTATGTATAAGTATAGGCTAAGTTCATACGCTAGTATAGGCTCACATAAGCTACACCACATCTGTATATAAGTATAGGCTAAGGAGATGGGCTAGCATAGGCTAGTATAGGCTCACATAGCCTATACTTAGCCTACACCACATCTATGTATAAGTTCGTGCGCTAGTATAGGCTCACATAAGCTACACCACATCTGTGTATAAGTATAGGCTAAGATGATGGGCTAGTATAGGCTAGCATAGGCTGACATAGCCTACACCACATCTGTGTATAAGTATAGGCAAAGGTGATGGGCTAGTATAGGCCAGTATAGGCTCACATAGCCTACACCACAACTGTGTATAAGTATAGGCTATGGTGATGGGCTAGTTTAGGCTAGTATAGGCTCACATAGCCTACACCACATCTGTGTATAAGTATAGGCAAAGGTGATGGGCTAGTATAGGCCAGTATAGGCTCACATAGCCTACACCACAATTGTGTATAAGTATAGGCTATGGTGATGGGCTAGTTTAGGCTAGTATAGGCTCACATAGCCTACACCACATCTGTGTATAAGTATAGGCTAAGGTGATGGGCTAGTATAGGCTAGTTTCGGCTCACATAGCCTACACCTCATCTGTGTATAAGTATAGGCTAAGGTGATAGGCTAGTATAGGCTCACGTAAGCTACACCAGAAATGTATATGAGTATAGGCCAAGTTGATAGGCTAGTATAGGCTCACATAGCCTACACCACATCTATGTATAAGTATAGGCTCACATAGCCCACACCACATCTGTGTATTAGTATAGGCTAAGGTGATGGGCTAGTATAGGCTCACATATATACATTTCTGGTGTAGGCTGAGTATAGGCCAAGTTGATAGGCTAGTATAGGCTCACATAGGCCACACCACATCTGTGTATAAGTATAGGCTAAGGTGATACGCTAGTATAGGCTCACACAGGCTACACCACATGTGTGTATAAGTATAGGCTAAGGTGATTCGCTAGTATAGGCTCACATAAGCTACACCAGAAATGTATATGAGTATAGGCCAAGTTGATAGGCTAGTATAGGCTCACATAGCCTACACCACATCTGTGTATAAGTACAGGCTAAGGTGATGGGCTACTATAGGCTCACATATATACAGATGTGGTGTAGGCTAAGTATAATCTAAGTTGATGGGCTAGTATAGGCTCACATAGCCTACACCACATCTGTGTATAAGTATAGGCTATGGTGATGGGCTAGTATAGGTTAGTATAGGCTCACATAGGCTACACCACATCTGTGTATAAGTATAGGCTAAGTTGATACGCTAGTATAGGCTCACATAGGCTACACCATATCTGTATATAAGAGTAGGCTAATGTGATGGGCTAGTATAGGCTCACATAGGCTACACCTCATCTGTATAAAGGTATAGGCTAAGGTGATGGGCTAGTATAAGCTCACATAGGCTACACCACATCTGTATATAAGTATAGGCTAAGGTGATAGGATAGTATAGGCTCACATAGGCTACACCAGATCTGTATATAGGTATAGACTAAGGTGATAGGCTGGTATAGGTTACACCACATCTGTGTAGAAGTATAGGCTAAGGTGATACGCTAGTATTTGGCTCACATAGGCTACACCACATCTGTATAGAAGTATAGACTGAGGAGATATGCACACAGACACATGCACACATAACAGACACAACCAGACAAGCTTTTTCTAAAAATGTTTAATTTTCTGATACAGGATGTCTGAAAACATATGTTTGTGGTGAGATCTCAAAATGAAATTTTTGGGTGGAATACAATATTCCTTCTGGTTTACTATACATTGTAGAGAAAGTAAAAATATGACGAAAATATAAACATGACTGTAATAGAAGAATGATAAGAAAGTGACATATTTTGGTTTTCTGTCACATTTTAACTTTATATGATCCATCAGATTTGCATAAGTGAAATTACCAAGGATAGAATTGTGCTTTGCTTTTATTTTCCATGGAAAAAACCGCAAAGAAAAACTATGACATTTCATAAACAATTGGGGCCTGCTCAAGATGTAACCGTGTATTCTAGAAATATTGCTGCAGTGCTTAGATCCTGCAGATGCTCAAGGAGTGTGTGCTTATTGTTTTATTTTGTTTGTAGATAACTGATCCTGAATCTCGTCACAAAAACAAATGCATTGGTGAAAGGTCAAGAAATCTGGTGACCACTCAGGAGTCCTCAATCTGTGAAAAGCGCTGTTCAAAAATGAGGAGTATTTTCTTCAGCACTGGATGAATTCATACTGAAACAAGATGTCATCTTGGTGGAATCTTGGATTTGATTTCTGTGATATGGAGTCACAGATGAAAAGCCAACAAAACATGTAGAAATCTGTTATACATCAGAATTACTTTTGTTTCAATTTGTGGTTCAGATAGCATTTTTGCTATGAAATCATTTTCAGCAGAATACATGAAGGGACACTGGGAGTGAAATTTTGGTCAAAATTGTCAAAAAGTCGAAAATTGTTTTTTTACCTTAGAATGTTCCTGGAAGACCGGTGCATTTGGATCAGCCAACATTTTTCATATCCCCCACTCCATGTGGTCATTACGGCCCTTTCAAATAGTGCTCTTCCCTTAAGGTACGCAGGATGTTCCTATATAAAAGCCTGTTTTTCTCAAAACTACATTTCTGCACATTCCAAAAAAAGGTCGCGCCTGAGTTTTGCTTCAAATTCAATGAAAATTTCCAAAAGTATTCATAAATAGCAGCTAAACAAAACTATGCTTCAATATTGATGTTATCATTAACATGAATTCCAAAAATATTTTTTTTTTGTATGAAAAAAAACCTATTTTTAAGATTAAATTTTCTTTGTTATTAAAAAAATATGTACAGCATAATCAGCAATCGTATTTGAAATATCTCTTCATACAATTGTTACCCACGTTGTAGAGCACCAGTTCTGCCAATATAAATGAATTTTGAAAAGTCAATAGACGCGAGCTCTATATTGAAAATGTGCCTATTAAATTCATGAAATACTTTATATATCCTAAACGAATTATCCTATTCTAATGAAATTTGGTGTACCGCCTATTCTCATATAAATACAAACAGTAAAATCTATCAAGAAATGTGGAACTTTCAAATTTCACTCCTAGTGTACCTGAAGCTAATACAAAAGGAACCAAGTGATAAACAAAATTATTTATTGAGAAAAGTTCAAGAAGGCTTGGAATAGTTCAAAGCCTTAATAATTGTAATGCTTTATATTTATTAAATTATTATCTAGAGATGGAAAGTCAGCTATAAACTTCTCTATTTTTTTGTAAAAAATGTACAGGATATGTTAACGGAATAAAACCCCATGTAAATAATTTGGCAAAACACACAGAAAAGGAAGCAAGTTTAAAATAAAGATCTTTTGAATATCAACCTGAGTAGTAGTTCATTTTAATTTCACACACTTACGTTAATGTATAAGGTATCTTAATTTGGACTCAGCTGATTATTGTAAACTGTGATTCTAGTTTCTTGAAAAACTGCCTGTGTTAGACGCTGACAGCAGGAGTGACATAAAGCAGTTGCTACTGGGTTTAAACAGCTGAAACCGAAATTATAATGTCAATATATATAATTGATAATAGAAAGAAACAAAAGGAGATTCTAGTCGATAGTTAAGGGGAAGACATAATGAAGCTAATAGATTAAAGTCTCAAGAATGGAAGCCTAGGCAGATTTAAATGAGTGACAAGGTTACAATTGTTGTACGTTCAAAGCTCTAACGATTCCGTGGGCTGATTCCTATCTTACCATGACGTGCTCTAAAGTTGCCCAATGGAAATTGCTTCCTTCGTGTCGCCCACGCATAAACAAATGCAACGCAAGACACACTCGTCCTGAATCGAGCTGAGAGAACGCACGTGCAATTTGGGATTTGTACGTAAGCTAGCGCGTATACATAATTCGGCGGTTGCTAAAGGGTGACAAAGTTAAAGTGTTATAACGTTGTAGTTGAAGTTACAAAGTTACATTCTATTTAAATATCGTCGGCAGTTCTCTACATATCTGGAAATTTGCAAATGAAGTTAAATGTTGGTTAATTCTTCGTTTGGTTCCATTCCTACCACAACTCACGCATACCCTGCAGATTAGGACCTCTTGCTAGAGCTAGTCCGGACACCAAACACGAGATCTTATAGGTCTTAAAGGCGACGTCTTCGACAGAGAGGAACGTTTGCGTCACAGCACATGAGCATCGTAACTTTTAATTCAATGAAAAAGCTGAAGCTGTGAACAGTGAAGCAACAGAATCTAAATAAAAACAAACTTAGAGACTAAAAGCTTCACTTATCTTAGTAATTGCTGCAAGTTCTTGGAATATCCAGATGTCCCCACCACATTTTCAATAGTAACCACAGCTACAGACGTTCAACTACTTAATATTTCTATATGTCATCAAGCTCTGAAAAAAAAAAAAGAAAAAAAAACCTATAAATACAATCTATTGGTGGTATTTCAAAACACATATGCAGTTCCTGTTTGGAAAAAGATATTAATTTTAAAAAACTCTTTAAAACTAAGGGAAAAACGATAGTTTTGAATGTGCTGAACCTTTTATATGGGCGTTATGATAAAATGTGTCATCTCGTAATATCGAAAGTAGCTGGTGTGTCTGTGAATCCTTTGGGACCAAGTTGTATACAGAGTGATTAAAATCTTGGACTCAAGCAATATCACCACTTCTGATTCCGCTCATAATTCATAAGAAACTTTTTGGCCTCTTTCCCCTATATCCTCTCGTCCATCGGAAAATATTTGGAGCCGGCTGTACATGCAATTGAACTGTATCCTCAGATGAACATATTTCAATTATGCAAGTGTCGGATTGAGTAGGATTATATCGTCAAAGCCAACGTCTTAATGGAGCAATGGATTTTACATATCTGATGCATGGCTGGCAATAATAAATCCTTGCCTTTGAATGCTGACGGGAGAAACACAACTGAGATTCTGTAATACAAAACCACGCCGCTCTCATATCTAAAAGCTTGCCGCCTGTGAATTACAAGTAGGTTACTGTAATGCGTCGCCCTATAATAGCGCATTGTTTTTAAGGTCACGGGATTGCAGTTATATTTAAAGACACATTTGGAAGGACTGGCTGAAAGAGCAGTTCCTGTACCTGCTGCGTGTATTTGTAATGTGACCTCGCAGAAGGCTATCATCGACATTCTCAGCGAAGCCATGTTGTAGCTTTGGGCGGGAAACTTGGGCCTTGTTTGCGATTCTCTCTCGCAGGGGAAGTGCGCATAGGCAAAAGTGGGTGTTAGCTGCCAGAACTTGTAACCGATAATTACCTATGTATGTATGTCTGCCGCGTAGTAAACCAATACCGCAAGCATCCAGGTATGCGTGCATTAATCAAGATACCTATTTCACTTTTATAATCACGGCAGTGCACCTAGCCCATTAAGTAATTTGCTATAATTATATGTAAATCGTAATTTGCATTAAAGGTTGTTTGTTATTCTAATTTATTTTGTTCGTAGTTCTTAGTGAATAATTATAGAGAACTGTTACAGCTGTCAAATTTTATTACCTATTATTGAACCCGTAACCCACAATTATTGCTGACGCAGCTATGTGTACAAATATGGTAAAATGTTGATTTACCAGTAGTTCGGCCATTGCTTACTAGATACATAATGTATCAAGCTTGCGTATTCAGGTTCCAGATCGGAGCCCTGAGTGTTTGCAATTACTACCGCTAGGTTCGCTGATCATACACCATTAAATCATGTTCACTACAACTGCTGTATATTGCGTTGCTGTGAAAGTGAGCTATGGATTAGAAATTGTAGCTGATTATGAAACTAAGAAAGAAATCGCGAGTAACAGGTTAAGGTAAAATACCTTCGACAATTCTTATTACTGTGACATACGAGAGTAGATCGCAAAGTAAGGTCAGAATCGCCGTAGCTTATAGAATTTCATGCGAACATTGAAATGCGGATGCGCACCGACTCCCGGCATGCCTTACGTATAAAACGCCATTAGGTTGTAGTGTGCTTCAAAGTGCGCCTATTGGCTACACGCCTTAAGGAAACCTTTGAGGCAAAACGTAAGCCAAAGAGCGTGCATATTCTAACACACAGCATGACTGATTTTGAAACCGCCAAGTTGGTATTACGAGAACTGAACATCACGTTCTACTCGTATTCACCACAACGCCCTCATATTGAACGTCGGGTTATCAGAGGCCTAGACTCTGAATGTACCCCTGATGAAATCAAAACGGCATTGTATGATGAACATGGCATAACTGTCAACTTAAGAGAACTGTAAACACTGAGGGGGGAATAAATAAAGTGCCTATGCCATTATTTTTGGTCGTACTTGACAAAGTACGTAACCAAGAAACACAGCCCATTGACACCGTGCACAAGCTAATTTTTACTGTCGCTAGAGTGGAACGCTATTACGGCAGAGAGGGACCAGTGCAGTGCTATAGATGCATGGGTTACGATCACTCCAGCATGGTGTGTGAGCATAAGCTTACATGTTTGCGGTGTGCTGGGAGCCACTTGCTAGAGAACTGCACTAAACCTAGGGACGAGTGCAAGTGTGCTAACTGCGAGGTACACACGTAAGTGTGTACAAAAGATGCTCTACAAGAAAGATCATCGACAGTCGCCGCAAGAGCCGTCCTGAAGATCATGTGGTCCGCCCAGGGGTGTCCTTTGCCACTGCCTTAAATAAGGCAGAGTCCACTCTACGTCGAGTGGAAAAAGAGGCTGCTACAACACATAATGTTTCCCCATCGTCGAAAGCTGTGTCACCACCTCCAGGTCCTACGGAAAAAGCCACAGTGCCCAAACCCACTGCACCAAAACCACGCAGGAAGAGGAGGAACAGAAAACATAACAAGCCGAGCAAATCTTCTGCTCCCAGTGTAGTTTTGGAGCCACAAGCTCCTGAAACACCTACAGTTCCACCTGTAGAGGCAGAGCCTATATCCAGGGATAGGGATATACCCCCCACCCCAGTTACACCACTGCCTAACGCGGCGACAACCTCCTCTACATTTGCAACCATATCGCAAAAAGACCTGGAGGAATTTCACTCACTATCCTCGTGGTTTGGGGATTTAATCAACAAGGCACTTCCTGCACTTCGAAACTGTTAAGATGCAGATGAATAACCCCATGCAGAAGCATTCCATCTTGTTTCAGACATTGGAACAGCTCTATCCCAACTCAGCTCAATAACGGCTGCGATTTGAAACGCTAACGGACTGCGGAGTCACTACCCAACCCTCACGGAGTTTGTACAGTATTTCGGAATCGACATTCTGATGTTCTAATTACGTCACCCATCGGTCTGATAGGGTTGGCCGACAAGGGGGAGGTACAGCCATTTTCATTAAAAACCATATCGCCCATAAACCTTTCCCTCTTCCACCAATTCAGCATGTAGAAGCCTGTGCCATTAGGCTATCTTTAGGCGGTCTAGATACATTGCTGATTGTGGCATATGACCCTCCTGTGGCATATGAAGTAGATTACATGGCTTTGTTAAACCTCCACCTGTGGTCTGCATTGCAGGTGACCTTAATGCAAAACACCATGCCACTATGCCAATTGGCATAGTCGTGCCACCAATACGAAGGGGCGAGGACTATTCTGCCTTATAAGCGGTAACCCAAGCCTCATTGCGCATGGACCGAGAGAGCCCACTTTTCATCCTGCCCGAGGGAGACCGGATGTGCTGGATATTTTGGTCACTAAGAACTTCCCATTCCATATAGACCTCACGACAGTCAATGAACTGGATTATGACCACGATCCAGTATTAATAGACTCAAATGTTGACATGCCAGCATTGGTAACTCCTGATTGGTCCTACGAGGCAGACTGGGATGCAGCCGTCCTTGAACTGAACCAATCAGTGGATCCCAGACCGCGTATCGATTCTATCGATTCGTTAGAATTGGCGGCCACTGCATTCTCCCGACACATACCAAATGTGGTACGAGGGCACACTTACCGCATTCCATGCAATACTCCCAATCCCACAACCATCCCAAATGAACTCCGACTGTTGCTAAGATCTAAGTCAACAGTTCGGAAGCTTTGGCAGCGTTTCCGCCATCCCAGATTGCAGGCAATTTATCTGCGATATAAGAACCTGGCTAGGCGCCTCTTACGCGCACATCGCAAAGAGTCCTGGGAAAACACCATGAGGAACGTAAACCTCTCAGAAAAGAAGCTATGACGGTTTATTAAATCCCTGAGAAGGGACAAAACGCTATACCAGCATCCTATACATGGCACTCGCGGGAGATTATCTTTCGAACCGCAAGAGAAAGCCACTGACTTCGCGGACCATTTAGAGTCCCAATACGAGCCCCGAGAGGACATAGAAGACGAGGACTTTTACGAACTAGTGGAAGCAACGGTGGATTACCTCTATGAGGACCCACCGCCACCACACGAGTCGACTCGCATACCAATTGTCACCCCAAGGCAAGTTTCCTCGCAAATTAGGTGTCTCAAACCCAACAAATCCCCTGGATATGATGGTGTTACGACACATATGTTACAACGCCTACCTCGCAAAGCCATTATCCACTTGACGAGGATTTACAATGCTTGTCTGCATCTTCGCCACTTCCCTACTGCTTGGAAGGAAGCGAGGATGACTTGCATATTAAAACCAGGCAAGGATCCCAAGTTTCCATCAAGTTACCGGTCTATTAGTTTACTCCCTATCATTTCCAAAATTTTTGAAAAACTACTTCTGTCCCGCCTTTTTGAGTAAAGGCAGCTCATCCCGGATCATCAGTTTGGGTTCTGTCAAGGTCATTCCTCTACCTTACAGCTCCTGCGTCTTGTTGAGAAGGCTGCCCTGGGTTTCCAGGAAAATTTCAAAACTGTCACAGTTCTCCTGGATGTGGATAAGGCCTTTGCAACAACATGGCACCAGGGCCTAATGTACAAACTCAGAGATGCAGATCTCCCTTCCCCTTACCTGTCCCTCATAGCCAGTTTCCTCCGGGACCGCACTTTCAGGGTGGGTGCGAGTGGAGGGTAGGTTATCAACTATCACATCAATAGCGGTTGGAGTCCCGGAAGGCAGTGTTCTGTCGCCATTGCTCTTTGCTGCATACATGTCTGACTTCCCCGTTGAACTCAGCACTGTTACGTACCAATATGCCGATGATGTCCTCATACTGGCCCGTAACAAATCTTTACGTTACTGCCTTGCCCCATTACAAAGGCACCTATACGCCATCAATAGATGGAGTGAAAAGTGGAGGATGGCCATCAGTCCACAGAAAAGTTCTACTTTTCTGATAGGTAAAATTCTTACCTGTAGACCAGATAGGGACCTGACACTTGGTCACAGGAGAATACCTTGGGTGAACGCTGCCAAGTACCTCGGTGTACAGCTCGACCGAGGACTTACCTTCACTAAGCATGTTACAGCTAAAGCTGCCCAGGGCCACGGAGCTCTAGGAAAGCTGTATCCCATCTTAGGATCTACAATGCCCACACGTCTCAAATTACGCTTGTATCGTGCGATCATCCCTCCCCTGATCCTGTATGGATGCGAGGCTTGGGGATTCGTGGCTCAAACCACTATCCGTAGACTGCAAGCCGTGCAGAACAGGCTCTTAGGATGATCTACGATACTGACCGTAGATTTTCTTCCCATATCCTCCATACTCATTCTGGCATTCCATACATTGTGGATGTTGTGCGTGAAAGAGCCCGCTCTATGTATGCGAAACTTACGCCACACCCTAACCAGCTGGTAAATACCCTGGGTCAACATGATCATCATATTCCCAGGAGGCGCAAAAGCTATCGCTTACCCAAGGATGTCTTGGGTTAATTAGCTTCGCTGCTTCCTCATTTCACCAAACATTCCTCTGCATTCGGTTTCTCGCTATTTGACACTGCTTGACTTGCTGGTTACACAAGCTGACCTGCTAAGTGTGCAGAAACGGGTACTGGGTGCACTAGGATGGATAGACATTCCAACTTGCACTCATATCCCTAGTCTATAGCAAGAGAGTTACCAATCATCACCATTAGCTGACATTGACAAATAGCTTGTGATAAGACTACATCTAACATACCTCACGGGTAAATCCATACTAAATGGATAGGTACCGTGGGCATACATCCCGCCCGGGTAAACCCGAGCGAAATGATTTGGCTCTTGGCTCTTGTGCTTCAAAATGGCCCTGTAATAGCGAAGAACGTTTCGGCAGCAAACACCCATCGACAGATCAGTGAAGTGTAGTGCGATTAGTGACAGCGAAGTGCGTAAGTGGGTGAGAGCTTTTAAGGTCGGACGTGACAGTGTCAATAATGAACCGCGAATGGTCAATAAAATGGATGAAGATCACTGATAATTTCCAATAGTTATGCAGTGGTTATCCTCTGTTTATCCAACGACTGGTTATTCTCACATGGCGTTGGCATACAAAAGCTTTAGAATGTTATGACAAATGTTTAAACAAATATGGTAACTATGTAGAAAAATAGGGAAAGATGTGAGGAATGAAATAAAACAGCCGTTTTGCAATTATTTAAGGTGGTTTGATGTGTATGAAACACCAGGCCTTACTTTACGAATAGCCCTCGTATGATGGACAGAATGGTTTTCACTATAAACAGGATATCAAAGGTATTGAGCATGGGCGGGAAAAGTGTATCGAGTTGAAAGGAGACTATTTTAAGAAATAAAGGTGTTTTCCCCCCAAATTTTTGTGCTTTCTTTGTTAGATAGGGTGCTTCTGGGCAGCCCTCATACATAAAGTAAGTGGAAAAACAAGCTTTAAAAATAGTTTGCAGAACCTGTATAAAAACAAACGATAGTGCGTAGAGACAATATTGCCATGTCTGCCGAAGTAAAAGTAGATCTGATTTGAAAAAAGCAGGAGATAATAGCAGATTGTTTTAACCGACAATTTTGCTTGGTGTATACATATTTATGACAATAATTCTTGCGCTGTAGACTTACTGCGACATGCAATGTCAGTATTGCGCAATAGCCTCCATTCTGTATCTATTTGTTTGATGTCTTCTACTTTCACCAAAATAGGAAACCGAGAAGCAAGTGGTGCAATAGACTGAACTGTTTGGATTTTAGCTGGTTCTAACACCTCCAACATTGTAAAAGATCACTTAATGAAAAACTACTTACTATGTTGCGAACTGACTCAAAGTAAAAATCAACACAGCATAATTTGAAAACTTGTACATATTTGTCGGGCAGGGATGATTTTGTCAGAGATATTTGAACTTCGGCACCAAAATACATGTTTTCCACAGGAAGAAATAGTTTTGGATCCTTGTATTCAACCTTCTCTGGCGCGGAGGACCCGGGTTCGATCCCCGGTACCAGCATGGGGATTGTATCCCCTCTGGGATGTCTGACACGGGGTGCACTCAGCCTCGTTAGGTTCCGGGGGGACCAATTGAGGAACTACTTGATGGAGAAGTAGCGGCCCCAGGTCTAGAAGACCGCATAACTGGCCGGGAGGGCTCGGGGCGCTGACCACGTTCCACCCTCCAGTACTGCACCTCACCAATGACGCCTGTAGTGGGTAGAGGTGCGGGACGCAGCGGCTGGGCGGTAGGCCTTGGCCCCTCGTGGGCTGTCGAGCCGGGGTTTAGTTTAGTATTCAACTTTATCTATTTCAATGGAGTTTAAATGTTCAGGTTTAATGTAGCAGTCAAGGATAGCAGAAACAACAGCTGTGGTATACTGTTTATGTATACAGGTGATTATATTAATTTTTTGTTGTTATACACAAAGGAAATGTCCTGCCTTAAATTTTTTTTTCGGAAGAGCGCATTATATAATGTTAAGGAAAATAATGTTTAAAAATGGAAAATACATAAAAAGCAGGAGATTTTGAAGTGCGTTCGGTTTTTAGCAGTAGATCAGACTTTGAAAAAAGCAGATCTCCTGCAAAATCTGGCAACCCTGCGTAGAGAAGGTCACGTGAGTGTAACTCATTAGATTGGTTTTTATAAACCACTAATTTTAGGAGATACTGAGTAGTATCAATACCAATGGTCCACCCGGTATACAAATGGTCCACCCGGTATACCAGTGGTCCACACGGTATAGACGACGCGGTAGACTTCTACTAAGGCACGCAAGAGTCGCTTCTTTCTTCAACATCACATACCTCACATTTGATGAAAAGAAAGCATTTTAGTCATAACATATTTTCTGGTCTGCTGCTTTTCTGGTGTTGTACTGCATATAGCGCACAGCTATTTTTATAAACATCATCACATTCACCTTGAGAACAGCAAATGCACAATGCAGCATGTTAGTTTCTCTGAAATGCTCTCTTGGTGCAAGATTCACATCAGCTCAAGAAAATTGCGCTGCAAAACTAAATGAGAATTGCACAAGGCGCGAAATTATGTGCCCGTTCGTTATTACACAGATGCAAAGCGCACGTGTTTAGACTAAAAAAGCTGATGTGTTGCACTCACATGACTTTCTCTACTTTTGTACTAACCATTCTTACAAACTCTTATTCCTATATCTTCTTCGTGTTAGTTAAAATACACATTTGTACAAATTATTTTATTGCTTATTTCCTTGTAGGTGCAAGGGGAATATGGGAATACAGAAGGCTTTGTGCGATAGTCAAATCTTTTAAGCTTTGAGATTCCGTTCTCTTTGCACACGTAACATAAAAAAATGAACAACGATGACCCATTTCACGAAAGTTCCAAGTTTTCCGAAACTCACACACATAACAAGGAATATCTCCGAAATGGTTCACCCTACAAGAAAATTTATTCCGACATAAATTGTGTATTTTAGCAAGATCTACATTTTTTGTATAGTATGATTTGGTCTATCTCTAACGGTTTACCAGTTATGCAAAAGTCGTCCAGAGTAAATACGACTATAGGGGCTATAGCCAGAAAATTCAAGATATACATTTCATTTTTCATCAAAATATCTCAAACATATGACATTTTAATAAAAATCGTTAGTGCCATTTTCAAGAAAATCAAAATTTTCGAAAAATTTTCCATGTAAAGTGTAGTTTAGAGTGGGGCTATTTTCTTCAAAATCTTCGTGTCACATCCTTGAAAGACATTAAACTTAAATACCAACTTTGGTTTTTAACCGAGTTTTCGTTTTTGAATTATGCTGTCCACAGACTGACAGACTGACAGACTGACACACAGACACACACACGGACCTTTTTCTAAAAATGCTTTTTTTTTATTCAGGGGGCCTCAAAACATGTATTTCCGATGAAATCTAGGTATCGAGTTTTTGCACTACCTTGAGGTAGCCCAGATTCTGGGAACATTTGCCACGCTGGAAAACGAGGTGCTTGCCCTATAGCCCGTGAGTATGGCGCTTATGATCTGCTGAACGATTTGCACGCCAGGCGGCGCCACGTACCATATTATCATCCCGGAGTATGTACAAACTTGCACTTTGTTTGGCGCCGAATTATCAGCGTGCAAGAGTGGCTTATGAACCCAATCTATTTTAAGCTTGAGTCAGTTTATCTTGCAGAGCCTTTGTTCCATAACATAGCCCTCTCGAAGGGCTATTTAAACTTACATTAATAACTATATTGAATGTAAAACTGAAGTATTCGATAGGTGTTAATAAAGTACTCAGTCAAGTTTTATTGTAGGCCGATATATAAAACATTGTTTTAAAAGTAATTCAGTTATTCTTATTATCCTTTTTTATTTTCTAGATAACACTGCTCTCCATTTTTACTTTCTCTACTGGTAAGTAGGGGAAGTATTGTATTCCACCCAAAAATTCGATGTCGAGATTTCACCGGAAATACATGTTTTGAGGCCCCCTGAATCCCCCCCAAAAAAAAGCATTTTTAGAAAAAGGTGTGTGTGTATCTGTGGACAGCATAACTCAAAAACGAAAAGTCGGTTAAAAACGAAAGTTGGTATTTAAGTTTAATATCTTTCAAGGATGTGATACGAAGATTTTGAAGAAAATAGCCCCACCCTAAACTACCCTTTACATGGAAACTTTTTCGAAAATTTTGATTTTCTTGAAAATGGCTCTAACGATTTTGATTAAAATGTCATATGTTTGAGATATTTTTATGACAAATGAAATGCATATATTGAATTTTCTGGCTATAGCCCCTGTAGTCCTGTTTGCTCTGGATGACTTTTGAATAACTGGTAAATCGTTAGAGATAGACCAAATTATACTATGCAAAAAATGTAGATCTTGCTAAAATACACAATTTATGTCTCAATAAATTTTCTTGTAGAGTGAACGATTTCGGAGATATTGTTATGTGTGTGAGTTTCGGAAAACTTAGAACTGTCGTGAAATGGATCATCGTTGTTCCTTTTATTATATGTTAAGTGTGCAAAGACAACAGAATCTCAAACATTTGACTATCGCACAAAGCCTACTGTATTCTAACACTCCCCTTGCACTTACAAGGAAATAAGCAATAAGATAATTTGTACAAATGTTTATCTCAACTAACAAGAAAGAAGATATAGGAATAAGAGTTTGTAAGAATAGTTAGTTCAAGAGTAGAGAAAGTCATGTGAGTGTAAAACATCAGATTTTTAAAACAAGTGTTTTAGTTTAATTTTCCTCTAATTTTCCGATGTTGATTCCAAATGTGTCTTCACCTTTCATCACGTCCAGATTTGAAAGAACAAATCTGATGTGTTGCACTCACATGACTTTCTCTACTCTTGTAACCGTTCTTATAAACTCCTTTTCCTTCATCTTCTTCGTGTTAGTTTAGATAAGAATTTCTGAAAATGTTTATTTATTTTCTTGTAGGTACAAGCGGAATATGCGAATAGAGGCTGTGAGTTATAGTGAAACCTTTTAAACCTTTGAAATTCCCTTCTCTTTGCACGGTTAAGATATAAAAAATGAATCATCTTTAATTTGACGAAAGTTTACTTTCCTAAACTCACTCAAATAACAAGGAATATCTGCGAAATGTTTGACTCTACAAACCAATTTATTTGGACAGAAATTGTGTTTTATCAACATACACATATTTTGTATAGTAAGATTTGGCCTATCTCTTATGTTTTACCAGTTATGCAAAAGTCGTCCAGAGTAAACATGACTACATTGGCCATTGCCAGAAAGTTCAAAATATAAATTTCATTTGTCATACAAATATATTAAACATGTGGCATTTTAATCAAAATCGGTAGTCATTTTCGAGAAAATCAACATTTTCGAAAAATGTTCCATGTAATGGGTTGTATAGGGTGGCCTATTTCCTAAGACATTTTTATACCATCTTGGTAGTGTGCTAGGTTTGCTTTTGTGTTCGGTTCATTCCTCAAAATTAGTGTCAGACGTTAATTTCCTAATCTGAGGTCCATTAAAAACACCTGTTTTCAGCATATATAGAGTAATATAAACACTACATAGCATTTAAGGGATCCTGGGACTGAAATTTGAATTTGCTATATTTTTATAGGTATGAAATAATACTTTGCACACTTAAGTATGTGTTATAAACTATCACAATTCCAGCACAAATTGTTTTATAGTTTTGTGGGCAAAGGGTACAGGCACAGAGGGGGACACCTCGCTCACGTCGACCTATTGCGCCTACCAGCCCCCAGGAGGCAGCGATGAAATGAGGGAACCGAAGGGGTGCCATCAGACTCGCAGCTAGACATGACCACCAGAGACGCGTGGAAGTCCTAACAAGTGCTGAGATGCCTCTATTCCGGCGCCAGGTATTGCCAAGGAGCCATCACACCGCGAGTGCGGTTCGGTATCGCACGAAGCGCCCCCCCCCCCCGACCGGATGCCATCCAGCGGCGAGAACAACAGTTGCTATGCGCAATCATCCACGCCATCTGCCCGGAACTGCCAACACTACACGCCTGGAAATGTACCGCCTGAACGATTATAAGGAAATGGAAATGATGGAAAGGAAACCGTGGTATGAAATAATGAACCCAGCATTCGCCTAAGTGACATGGGGAAACCACGGAAAAACCACGTCAAGGTGCGCGGCCACGGGGATCGAACGGGCGGTCTCCCGAATGCGGGCCATCCGCCTGAGCCATTCCGTTCGGTAGAGTTTTGAGGGAATTAATTATTTAATTTATTCACAATGCGAAAGGACCATGATTTTGAAAATATTTTAGTTTTTTGATACACATAAAATATCACAACGGCTTTATTATTTTATAAACTCTAATTGTCCATCAAAATTCATAAATCTCTGGCAGCAAACGTAGAAAATTACTTCTAAAGTAATTAATGTTCATCAAAACAACGGAGTTAAACATATTTTAAAACCTTTTTTGCGTATATAATTTTTTTATAGCTTGTGAAATCACACAAATGGAGAATATTCTAGGAGCATAGTACAGATGTGAATCTGAAACTGGTAGAAAAGGGCAAGAACAGATGTATGTAGATGGGAAAACGCTGTGAGCGTGCAAGATGGTTGGTATTGAGGCTTAGGATAGCAGCGCGTCTGGGAGGGAAGGGAGGGACAGGAAATGTCTCATTCGTGTTCTAATCCCTTTGCTGGCGGATAAACTTTGCATTTGTATACGTCCCCTTTAAAGCCATATCCGGCGCTTGCTTCAAAGTTTAAACGCCATTTAGCTTAAGCTGGAATGAGCCCTTTGCGTTAAAGCGCCTGCCTGTCAAATGCTTTGTTTGTGTACAAAAGCATCTTACACGCTTAACAACGCTTCTTTAAATGGCTAAAGCTGACAGGAAGATGTCTCAAATGTTTTAATGCTTTTAAAGGAAAACTTAAGAATTTGCTTCCAACTGTGTATATTTCTGCAGGCGGCTCCTTGGCAGTATAAGTGCGCTTCAGTGAGTTTAAGAAAAGACTCAAGAAGCCAGTGTTTTGTTACTAAACATTCCCACAAGCATTATTGTTATCGAAGAGGGAGCATTTGCAGCAACGAGTAGATACGTGAAGAAGATCTACAATAAACACTTCAAAAATTTGTTTTCTTAAGTAGGTATAAGTTTCAATTTTTATAGTTATAATTATTATTTTATTAGGTCCTAAGTGCTATTCTTACTAATGACAATTTTTTTATCCATTAAAAGATCTACTGCGCAGTAGTAATAGCGGCAGCGGCAGCGATGGCAGTGGCGGCGGTTGTGGTAGTGGTAATAGCATCTATTACTGCATTTGAGCACTAGATTTGTGCAACTGACTTTGCCAATATAAGCACACAAAGAAAATTATAATTATAAATTAATTTCACTTGGGAAATGTCGAATAAAATGTCTTATTAATGAGGTGATTAGAGACAAAAATTTTAAATGATGCTTTTCTAAATTTAAATATATCAGGTTATTCTAAAACAGCTGTTATCTTCTTGAAATATTAGCACTTCGGTTTCATATTGCTATCACTAATGTTTTGTTTTTTATTTTCTCTAATAGTAAATAGAGGAAGTATTGTATTCCACCCAAAAATTCGATGTGGAGATTTCACCGGAAATATGTTTCGAGACCCCCCTGAATCCAAAAAAAAGCATTTTTAGAAAAAGGTCCGGGTATGTGTGTCAGTCTGTGAACTGCATAACTCAAAAACGAAAAGTCGGTTAAAAACTAAAGTTAGTATTTAAGTTTAATGTCTTTCAAGGATACGACACGAAGATTTTGAAGAAAATAGCTCCATCCTAAACTGCTTTTTACATGGAAAATGTTTCGAAAAGCTTGATTTTCTTGAAAATGACACGATTTTTATTGAACTGTCACATGTTTAAGATATTTTATGACAAATGAAACGTATATTTTGAATTTTCTGGCTATACCCCATGTAGTCCTGTTTACTCTGGATGACTTTTGAAAAACTGGTAAACCGTAAGAGACACACAAAATCTCGCTATAGAAAAATGTAGATCTCCCTAAAACACAATTTATGTCCCAACAATTTTTTTTTTTTTTTTTTTTTTTTTTTTTTTTTTTTTTTTTTTTGTAGGGTGAACCATTTCGGAGATATTCCTTGTTATTTGTGTCAGTTTCGGAAGACAAACTTTCGTGTAATGCAAAACGGTTGTTCATTTTTTTATATGTTAACCGTGCAAAGAGAACGGAATCTGAAAGTTTTAAAAGATTTGACTGTGTTCTCATATTTCCCTTGTACTACAAGTAAATAATAATTTCTGCAGATGTTTATCTCAACTAACACACACATCAGATTTGTTTTTGTTACCGTGTCATGTTTTTATAAACATAATAATACAGACAGCAGTTATACGAGCAATGGCTTTACCACGCGAGTTCGAATTATCCTCCTTGAATGCTATTACGAATGTAGCAGACAATATGCAGATGCGCATTTTTAGACTGTTGTAAGACAATGCAACACCGGCGTTACAGAATCATGAAATCGATAACATTGTTTTCTCACAAGATGGTACTCCTCCCCACATACACAATACTGTAAAAACACTATTATGCAACACTTTCGGTGACCGTGTAATTAATTAGTCGACAGTTTCCGAACTGTTGGCCTCCTAGATACCCTGATATAAATCCATCTGACTACTGCTTATAGAGTTATCTAAACGAAAAGATGTTTCTTACCTGACCCACTACACATGAAGAACTGAAACAGTCAATATTGGATGCCATTGATTAACATGTAGATTAAATGTAAGGTTTTGAAAAATAGTTTATTGAAGAATATGTAGAGAAAGTCATATGAATGTGACAAATTCAAGCTTGCAGGCGGGCCTAACGAAACAGTTCGTCCGCTGTAGTTTGGTAAAGCCTGTATTATAGCGTTGGTTATGTGAATGTGTAGTTAGGTGCCCATAAAACGACACCATGGATTCTCTGAACTGCGCAACTGCCATATTCTTCTATCAGACTTCATATAAACGCCGTGTTCCAGACATGTTTTGCTTATGGCAATTAGCGAGTACGTTTTATTACGTGCTGCATCATTTTGTAATGTAACTCTGCCACCTATCTTCAATTAAAACTTGCCTAACTCTTCCATGACAAGCAACACGCAAAAGCATACAATGTTTATGTTGCATTTTCTTATTGTTTTAATAAGTACACTGAGAGGCAGGTAAAGTAGAAAATATGGAGTGATGTTGACACGAACAAATTAATACAGACTATTGATGCAGATATTTGTGCTGGTAATTGAGGACATATTACATTAATATTTGCTTCCCTTTCTGAAGAATAATTTGTAGGAGAATGGGTAGAGAAATTCATGTGAATGTAACGCAGATTTTTCTCTTTCTGATGCACCTCTTTTACTTTTTCTACTACGTATAGTAAAGTAGATGAAGTATTGTATTCCACCCAAAAATTCGTTGGAGATTTCACCATGTTTTGAGGCCCCCTGAATCCAAAAAGAGCATTTTTAGAAAAAAGGTGTGTGTGTGTGTGTGTGTGTGTGTGTGTGTGTGTGTGTGTGTGTGTGTGTGTGTGTCTATGGGTAGCATAACTCAAAAACGAAAAGTCAGTTAAAAACTAAAGTTGGTATTTAAGTTTAATGGCTTTTAAGGATGTTATATGAAGATTTTAAAGAAAATAGCCCCACACTAAACTACTCTTCACATGGAACATTTTTCGAAAATTTTGATTTTCTTGAAAACGGCTCTAACGACTTTGATTAAAATGCCATATGTCTGAGATATTTTTATTGCAAACGAAATGTATGTTTTGAATTTCCTGGCTATAGCTTATGTAGTTCTGTTTACTCTGGATGACTTTGCATAGCTGGTAAACCGTAAGAAATAGACCAAATCTTACTGTAAAAAATGTAGCTGTTGCTAAAACACACAATTTATGTTAATTTTTTTGTCTTCTTTTGTAGAGTGAACTATTTCGGAGATATTCCTTGCTATTTGTGTCAGTTTCGGAAAACAAACTTTCTTCAATTGCAACATCATTATTCATTTCCCTAATGACCTAGTTGTCGACGGACCCTTAAACGCAACATCTATTTCATTTGTTATATGTTAAGCGTGCAGAGAGAAAGGGATTTAAAAGTTTTAAAACATTTGACTACCACTCAAAGCCTACTGTATTCTCATATTCCCCTTGTACTTACAAAGAAATACGCAATAAGATAATTTCTGCAAATAATTATCTCAACTAACACGAAGAAAATATAGCAATAAGAGTTTATAATAATGGTTAGTACATGAGTAGAGAAAGTCATGTGAGTGCAACGAATGTTAAGGTTTTTTTTATTCTGTTTCCTAGGGATCTAGGAAGCCTATTGTCGTGTATTTTGCTGTTCGGTATTAGCGGTTGTTGTAAAAATGGCAAGATTTTGTGATATGCGAATTGAAAATAAAAAAGAAGCGGTATAAGATCTAAAAAGAAATAAAAAGCATCGTTCCTGTTGCTACTAATAAAAGCACAAAAATGGCATCGTTCTCGCATTGTAATCATCCTAACTAATTCCACTCCTGCATATATTTTTTGTTATAAAATTTAATTGCACATTCAAACACGTGCCCTTAATTAGATAATTATTTCTCGGCCTTCGCTCTCGAAATAATTATCATGAAAAGAAGCTTTCGTAAAAATTAAATTATCGAAAAGTTGTCAGCACTCATGGTATTATTAAACATAATTTTTCTTTTAAATAATGAGCAAATTCATTTAATAATAGCTTGCAAAGCATCACTGAACTAGTTACAGTTAAAGAGAAAATACCTTCTAACGGCTGTTATTGCAATTCACTAGATTTTCAAGCTTTTAATCGCTTACTTATAATAAGCAATACTGTACTCCATACTAACTTCCAAATGGAGATTTCATGGAAATTACATGTTTTGAAGCCCCCTTAATAAAAAGTATTTTGGGAAAATGTATAAAGTGCGCGCTTGAACAGTATAATCAAAACGAAATGTCGAATAATCACCAAAGTTGGTACTTAAAAAAACATAATATTCCAATTATGTAACACATAGTTTTCTAGAAAACCTCTCCATCGCAAGCTAACCTTGACAGAAAATATTTGTTGTTTTCTTAAAAAACGGCTCTAAAGATTTGGGTTAAAATATCATACGTTTAAGATATTTGCGTGATAAATAAAACCTATATAATTATTTTTGTTTCAATAGCCCGTGAAGTTCTCTACATTTGAATAAATTTCAAATTAATTTTGTATTAACTGCTAAACCTTAGACAAATAAGTTTTTTTATTTCTTGATTACCCTCCCCTTATGTAGGACTTACACCCCCTAGGACTTACAAGCCAGTGCCTAGTGCCAGCGCCTATCGGGGAGCAGGGGAACCTATGGACCGGACAGAGTGAAGACCTGGAACCGGGTGGTTAGTCAAACACTAGGTATGAGAGTGAGGAGAAGGATGATATGAAATGCAGGCGACATCAATAAATGCAAAGGTTCAGCAGTGGAGCATTAGTGGAATGAGTGGCGGGGGAAAGCGGAGTACCCGGAGAAAACCTACCCAGACTCCGCTTTGTACTCCACGAATACCACATACGAGTCCCTGTGATCGAACCCGGACCGCCTATGTGGTGGACGAACGGTCTAACCACTCGGCCATGGCGCCGCCGCCGCCAAATATAAAAAGCTTAACACCGCAAAATGCGAAATTTATCCTAAATATACAATTCATGCAATTTTATACATGATTGAAATAAAAATGCAACGTATTACATTCATATGCTTTTCTCTATTCACTTTTCTTTTACGTAATCATTCACATGTCTTTTTCCACTCACTCTTCTACAAATAATCCTTACAATTTTCTATATGATTGAACTATAAATGCAACGTATTATATTCATACTTTTTTTTTACTTTCTCTACTACGTATATTAACTAGGGAAAGAATTGTATTCCACCCGAAAATTCGATGTCGCGATTTCACCGGAAGTATATGTTTTTAGGCCACCTCAACCCCAAAAACCCATATTCAGAGAATGGTCCGCGCGCGCGCGCGCGTGTGTGTGTGTGTGCGCGCGCGTGCATGCGTGCGTATGTGCCTGTCTGTGAAGAACGTAACTAAAAAAGAAAAGTTGGTTAAAAACCAAATTTTGTATTTAACTTCACTATCTTTCAAGGATACAACAAGAAGAGTTGAAAAAAATTCTAGCACCCTAAACTACCCTTAACATGGAACATGTTTAGAAAATTTTGATTTTCTCATAAGTGGTTCTAACGATTTTGATTAAAATGCCATGTGCTTAAGATGTTTTTATGGCAAATGAAATGAAAATTTTGAATTTTCTAGCTATAGCCCACGTAGCCCTGTTTACTCTTGATTACTTTTGCATAACTGGTAAACCGTAAGGAATAGACAAAATCTTGCTATTAAAAAATGTAGAACTCGTCAAAGGACATAACTTATGTCCAAATGATTTTTTGTAGAGTGAACCATTTCGGAGATATTCTTTGTTATTTGTGTGAGTTCTGCAACAGTTACACTTTCCTCAAATGGAAGGTCGCTATTCAATTCTTTGTCTCTTAGTAAAGAGAATGGAATTTCAAAGCTTTAGAAGATTTTACTGTCGCTCAGAGGATAGATAGAGGGATAAGGATTTGTAAGAATAGTTATATCAAGGGTAGAGAAAGTCATGCGAGTTCTTGAGGTATTTGTGGTTGTTCAACAGTGCTTTTTCATAGTGTCTTCCCGATATTTGTATTTATTCGTTTTGTTCTTGATAGTGTATCCTAAGCCGGTGTCCCACGGTCCAACTTTTTGACTGAACTTTTTGTATACAATGGAATTACACGCAAAAGAAATATTGTTTGTCACATTGTGGTGCATTTTGGTCCAATACAAATGACAGTTCATGTAGCAAGCGTGAGAAATAAATATAGCGGACGCAAATATTCACAACTAAAATTTAAACATAGAGTTAACTGGATTTTTTTATTATTTATGAAATATAGCTATGTAATAACCATATCAGTAAATATGCTAATGGTCACGAAAAATCGTTAATAAAGGTTATAGTAAAAATTAAACGTTTTATTAAAATACCCTCACATTAAAAGTGCCATGATCTTTACACATGCCAGGTGGCCCACTGGAGCCGGCCCCGCCGTAAGTAGACAACCCTTCGTGCGTTAAAACATTTGCAGAACTCCACGGCGTAGGAGAGGCCAGTGGCGTGTTCTACATCTCTGCGAGACGTGCGGTGAGAGGCAGTTGAACTAGTGGGTGTAGTCTGTGATAACAGTAAAAACAACTGAAAACGTCTCACTTTACTTACAGGATCTTCATTTTCCAGGGAATAAACTGACTCCTGTATACGGTGCTATTGTCTAACATTTGAATTGCAGATTGTAAAGTGCAAGCATGAGGGCACGAAATGTTCCATTGACATTTGTTCGTGTGTATGTGTATGTGTGTGTATATGTGTGTGTATACATTACACCATAATGTTGATATGTATAAAGTTAATAAACTCCAATACCGGTTGACCAATCTAGATGCACTCTTTTTCGGCATTAATTTTTTTTTTTTTTCAAATTTCGCGAAATGAGTTCTAAATTTCGTGATTGTTCGCTCTATATGGCTTGTATTATCGTTTTAATTTCGTGACATTCTTTTAATTTATGATAAATAACACTGGGAGAACGTTTTACCACATTTTTTTTTATTTTTTTTTAAATTTTGTTAAATTAGTTTGTATTCCTTTTTCCCACTATATGTCCTGTATTTTATATATACATATATCTCGCTATATTTATTTTTGGCAGTTTTTATTAAATGTATTTAATATACATTTTTACGTATTACAGTTTAGAATGAAGATGATCTAATAACTACAAAACATTAACGTTTCTTTGCTTTTATTTCTTATTGTTACAGCCGGGTCCTAGTGTTTTCCGAAGGACATCCGGCCGTCCGGCCCAGCGACGGCTTCACTAGAGTTATTTACTGATGTCTGATCAGCGGGGAACAAACAAGAGACTAAATAATCAATTGTATACAAATCCAAACAAACAAAAATCAGCACATTCTTTTCTGCACGTATTTAAACAACACTGGTATGTTTTTTTTTCTTTTTTTTTTTTTTTTTTTTTTTTTGTGGTAGCGTTAATGGCGTTTAAGAACAATGGTTAAACAATTCTTTAAGCAAAGATAATGCGTACAGTGTATTCCTCGTTAGTAATAATAATAATAATAATAATAATAATAATAATAATAATAATAATAACAATAATAATAACAATAATAATAACAATAATAATAACAATAATAATAACAATAATAATAACAATAATAATAACAATAATAATAACAATAATAATAACAATAATAATAACAATAACAATAATAATAATAATAACAATAATAATAACAATAATAATAACAATAACAATAATAATAATAATAACAATAACAATAATAACAATAACAATAATAACAATAACAATAATAATAATAATAATAATAATAATAATAATAATAATAATAATAATAATAATAATAATAATAATAATAATAAGAAGAAGAAGAAGAAGAAGAAGAAGAAGAAGAAGAAGAAGAAGAAGAAGAAGAAGAAGAAGAAGAAGAAGAAGAAGGATGATAATAATAGATAAATCTATTCACATTTAGAGGGCGATAGGCAAGAAAACTGAAGGGAGAAGCTATAGATGAGCTGTGATGCCATATAATTTTTTGAAACATGCTCTTTTACGATTTGCAGTAGTTCGCTAAACTTTTATTTTCCCTTAAAGTTCTGTTTCTCTGCTATTTCCGACAAACACCTATTCAATATTTTAAACTTCGATGTGAAATTTCAGGTCAAATACACGATTTCATGCTCGCTGAATAAAAACAAACTGCAAATTTTACAGCATGCATGAATGTCTCCATGACTAATATACCACGTTTTTTAAGCTAAAGTTATTTAAATGTTTTAAATTTAATTTCATTAAAGAGTGATATGACGCCTCTAATGCTGAATATTTCATTCCCATCCTCGTTGCAAGTTCTTTCTGGATTTATAACGTTAATGTTTTCTTTACCAGAGATTACTTTCTTACGAGCAAGTGCAAGAGAAATGTTGGAATGATATTCTCTTTGGACTTTACAAACACATTACGCTCCACACCCTTGTAGACAGCAAGTCGACTTTTGAGATCACCTGGCATAACTAATAGATAAGCCATCGCGTTTTTGAACTTGAAATAAGAGATATTCACATAAACTTGAAGTAGGCCAAATGCGTTTCTTGCAATCACTGCTAGGAGTTACTAGATTGCACCATCAAAGGAATATGAACAACAGAGAAAACCTTGAAGCACTAAGTTTGACTGAGGAGATAGAAGGGAAAAATCATTTGATAAGAATGGAAAGAACTAGATTCCCAAAACTGGCATTCCAGTAGATTCCAACTGATCAAAGGGACCAACATGGGTGGAAAGACCAAGACCATCTTCGCTAGGGGAAATATTGTGTTCCACCCAAAAATTCCATATCGGAAATATATGTTTTGAGACTCCACTGAATAAAAAAAGAGCATTTTTAGAAAAAAGTTCATGTGTGTGTCTGTGTGTCAGTCTGTTGTAACGGTTATTTTGTATTGTTTATTTGTAGGACTAGGGGCTGGTGGGAGAGAGATTCTCTATATCCTAACGCGACGAGTCCTTAAATATCGTTTCATTCGCCCCGCGTAAGTACTATTTTGTAGCTATGAGACTGAAAGTAACGTTTATCAACTTTCTTGCAAGGATGATTAAATTCCGTTTCCTTTTTAAAAAGTTATTATTTGTGATATAATGAACAATAAATAACACAATTATACAGGATTGGCGTCTGTTATCTCATCCCGCGGGTTCACACTACTCGAACACTGACTTCGCCATTTGCATGTGACGCAAAAAAAAAAAAAAAAAAAAAAAAAAAAAAAAAAAAAAAAAAAAAAAAAAAAAAAAAAACCACACTTGAACAAACAGACAATTGAATATCACTCTTTGGCGACTGTAATAGCTATTCACAACTTTAGGCGGCCTTTCCGCTGCCCCTATAATTTTACATTCAATCACTTCCGGGGCCTTATGCAAAAAATCTGATGTGTTGCACTCACATGACTTTCTCTACTCTTGCACTAACCATTCTAACAAACTCTTATTCCTATATCTCCATGTTAGTTAAGATAAACATTCGTACAAATTATCTTATTGCTTATGTCCTTGTAGGTGCAAGGGAGATATTAGAATACAGAAGGCTTTGTGCGACAGTCAAATCTTTTAAAGCTTTCAGACTCCGTTCTCTTTGCACACTTAACATATAAAAAATGAACAACGATGTTCCATTTCACGAAAGTTGTAAGTTTTCCGAAACTCACAGTCATAACAAGGAATATCTCCGAAATGGTTCACCCTACAAGAAAATTTGTTCAGACATAAATTGTGTATTTTAGCAAGATCTACATTTTTTGTACAGTATGATTTTGTCTATCTCTAACGGTTTACCAGTTATGCAAAATTCGTCCAGAGTAAATACGACTACAGGAGCTATAGCCAGAAAATTCAAGATATACATTTCATTTGTCATAAAAATATCTCAAACATGTGACATTTTAATCAAAATCGTTAGAGCCATTTTCAAGAAAATCAAAATTTTCCAAAACATTTCCATGTAAAGGGTAGTTTAGGGTGGGGCTATTTTCTTCAAAATCTTCGTGTCGCATCCTTGAAAGACATTAAACTTAAATACCAACTTTGGTTTCTAACCGACTTTTCGTTTTTGAGTTATGCTGTCCACAGACTGACAGACTGACAGACACAGACACACACACGGACCTTTTTCTAAAAATGCTTTTTTTGGATTCAGGAGGCCTCAAAACATGTATTTCCGGTGAAATCTCGACATCGAATTTTTGGGTGGAATACAATACTTCCCCTACTTACCAGTAGAGAAAGTAAAAATATCGCCTCACTGTGAACAGCATAACTCAAAAACCAAAAGTCAGTTAAAAACCAAAGTTGGTAAATAAGTTTAATGTCTTTCAAGGATGCGACACGAAGATTTTGAACAAAATAGCCCCACCCTAAACTACTCTTTACATGGAAGATTTTTTGAAAGTTTTGATTTTCTTGAAAATGGCTCTAACGATTTTGATTAAAATGTCATATGTTTGAGGTATTTTTATGACAAATGAAATGTATATCTTGAATTTTCTGGCTATAGCCCCTGTAGTCGTATTTACTCTGGACGACTTTTGCATAACTGGTAAACCGTTAGAGATAGACAAAATCATACTGTACAAAAAATGTAGATCTTGCTAAAATACACAATTTATGTCTGAACAAATTTTCTTGTAGGGTGAACCATTTCGGAGATATTCCTTGTTATGACTGTGAGTTTCGGAAAACTTACAACTTTCGTGAAATGGAACATCGTTGTTCATTTTTTTATATGTTAAGTGTGCAAAGAGAACGGAGTCTGAAAGCTTTAAAAGATTTGACTGTCGCACAAAGTCTGCTGTATTCTAATATTCCCCTTGCACCTACAAGGAAATAAGCAATAAGATAATTTGTACAAATGTTTATCTTAACTAACACGAAGAAGATATAGGAATAAGAGTTTGCAAGAATGGTTAGTACAAGAGTAGAGAAAGTCATATGAGTGCAACACATCAGATTTTCTGTTGCTTATGTTGTAACCTCAGAGTTTTAGTTAACTCTTTGTTTAAGAGTTATATTGTATAATTGTACAAATTGTCTCAAACAACGGGGCAACCCCGGGTATTTCAGCTGCTATTTTGTCCATCAGATGTTCAATATATAAATGTTCGACACAGAGAAGACACAGCTAATGGGTAGGGAAAGTCGTGTGAGTTTTACCACTGTTTTACAAACATCTGAAAGTAAGTATCAACACGATGGCCGGCCGGCCGACCGACTTGCTCGCACACATGTCATTGCTGGACATCCGAGGATTAAATCATTGACATTTATCCATCAGAGTAACAGAACTTGTGCATTAGGAGAAAGTAAGCGCGGTGTGTCGTGATGCGGGATTTTTCTGACCCCTCGCGGTCTTCCTCAGTCACGAACTCAACATGTGGTCTTTTAAAAAGCTCTGTATAATCCGCCGCGGTCATGCACCCCTCGTCACGAACTGGAGATAAACTTATATCCAATCGGGACCCGTTTAGTGTATAATGATATTGTGTTTGACCTCGAGCAAAGGCTGGACACATGCGGTCGGTCGGTCATCAGTACGTAGGATCGATACCGGGTTCTGCCATTCTTACCTTCTTACGTCATACTCTATGATTCATAACCTCAAATTTGCACCATTTCGTTGCCACAAAACTTTGCTTAAGAAGGAGATCTTGCACACGAAATTAATGTAGTTCAAATTCTGCTTCATTGTTCCCTGCTTTCATACAAATAAGAAATATGGCGTTCATTTTAATGTTCCCGGAAGTAAGAAACTGAATTTAAAGGGGCCGACCTAAGAAATTTGTAAATTGCTCATTTCAGAATCAATTAACTCCATGCTTACTTTCTCTACTATGTGCAGTAAAGTAGAAGTATTGTATTCCACCCAAAAATTCGATGTCGAGATTTCACCAAAAAAAAAAAAAAAAAAAAAAATAGAAAAAGGTCGGCGCGCGTGTGCTTGTGTCTCTGTGACTGTGTCAGTCTGTGCACAGCATAACTCAAACGAAAAGTCGGTTAAAAACCAAATTTGGTATTTCAGTTTAATGTCTTTCAACAATGCCACACGAAGATTTTGTAAAAAATTCCTCCACCCTAAACTACCATTTACATGGAACATTTTTCGACAATTTTGACTTTGTTGAAAACGGCTCTAACGATTTTTATTAAAATGCCGTATGTTTGAAATATTTTTATGACAAATGAAATGTATATTTTGAATTTTCTGGCTATAGCCTATGTAGTCCTGTTTACTCTGGATGATTTTTGAAGGCAAGTAAAGCCTAAGATATAGACCAAATCTTACTATACAAAAATGTATATCTTGCTGAAACACAATTTATGTTTACATACATTTTTTATTTGTGCAAGTTTTGGAGAACTTGTCAAATGGAACATCGTTATTAATTTTTTATACGTTGACCATGCAAAGAGAATGGAATTTGAGAGCTTTAAAAGATTGACTGTCGCTCAAGTATTCCCATATTCCCGTTGTATCTACAAGAAGATAAACAATAAGATAATTTCTGCAAATGTTTATCTTAACTAACACGAAGAAGATATCGGAAAAAAGTTTGTAAGAATGGTTAGTACAAGAGTAGAGAAAGTCATGTGAGTGCAACACATAAGATTTTTTATTACTACACGTTACTGCTTCTTAGATAAGCATACCAACAAGTTTCTGAGAAAAAAATATTTTTGTTTTTATGGCTTGTATAGAAAAAGGTCCTTGCGGTTTAGTTTTCATTTTTTAAATGTTTTTATGGTCGCTCGTGGATTTTTAGTCTATAAAAACGAAGTTATGGGTTGGCTTATGATCAAACCTGCTAAAACTAAAATTAAAGTTAGATATAAGGCTAAAAATATAAATATTACATATTGTGTTTCCAAATACTTGCCATAAATTTTTCTGCCTGTTGAATCAAAGAACTCTTGTGAAAATTTGGTTTAGATTGATTTAAACCGCAAGGAGCATTTTGTGTATAAAATTTTACTTTTGAGGAAAATCAATGTTAACATTCAAGAGATAACCTTTACCTTTAGAACTGCCCTGTTCCATATGTAGATCCCCATTTTGACTTCAGTGCTTCCTGCCTCATATTTCTTTTGAATTGCAGCTTTTTTTCTTGTTACCCGCTTTCAACTGGAGTCTCTGAAGCGTTGCTGGTTTCTGCTTTGCCAATTTTCAGTAGTTATGGACTCATTTAGGTTTCAGTCACATTTTCCTTTATTTGTATATACGCTTCACATTCCAAGTGGAATTGTCTACAAGATAGCAGCTTCAGTTTAGTTTTTGACACAACTGTAGATAGTTTCAGGGCATTTGTGGCATGTAAAGTTTCATTCCCCCTTGGAGTACCTTCCTAGAAGCTCACTGGCAGCGAATCTTGCAAGGGAATTAGCGTAAGTTGCGATTGCAATTGTCAAAAAGTTGTGGTTTGCATGTAAGAGTTTTACATGTACATTACAAATATGCGCACAAGTTGTTGGTAGTTCTTGGCAAAAATTACGATGATGAACAGGTCCACAGAGTATAAAGTGCCGAAAACAAAGTTTTTATCACGGTAGGAGTACTTCGTGAGTGCCTGCATTAAGCAATCTTCCAAGTCACACTGCTTTTGACCATCAAAAATACTTTTGGAAGGTGTTTGAAACGTCTCTGGTCTGAAGACATAGTCCAGGAGTACCGAACAAACTCTGCGAAGACTCAAAAACTGAACTGAACTTGCACAAAATATTCAACTCAGTTCCGGTACAGCATTCATTCCACCCACTCTGCGTCATGTTCTCTGTGGCACGCCTACTTCAAGTTACTAACTGAAAACATACTACACTTAATAAAGAAAACTATAAATCCGCAAATGAAGCAAATATTGATGTTCATTACACTGTCCTGAATTACCAATACACGTATCTGCACTTATGTAGGTTGTTAGGGGTATAACAGTCAATAAGTTATCGGTCTCTTAATCTACAACATGACTATGTAAAGCGATTGAAAGTAACGGAGACTTTCTAAAGAAAACAGCACGTGAAAGTAATTGGACGAGATAGGGGTCTGCTAATTGCGTGACCTCAACAATGGTGTTATTGTCTCAGATCTATTCATGAGAGGGGAATCTGCACGTGACAGCCAAGTCTGCCTTTGTTACACTAAACAACCAGCAGTAACCTGAACTGAGTAAACAAAAACTTAGGTGCCAGTTATAGTGTATACCTAGTTATCTTACCAACGATCACCTGAATCAGTCCGCTAGAACAATTTATTCACGAGAAATTGATTTAACATTAGTGAGGAGACTGGAATATACGAAGATTTCAGTTGCTCCTAGACATTTGTGGATCTGTGCAACCGATGTAGATCAAGCTATAAAATGTAGTATAAATAAAATTAATGCTTGTGTTCACAATGATTCAAACGCCTCCCTTCAGGACAATAGAGCGAATAAGTATTTTAAAATGCTGTGACAATTTAACAATTCGGCGAATCCCGCTTCTGACATCAGTGTGATAAAAACGATAAAGATCCAGTCCAGTATTTTTCATTGCTTATTTACCTTTTAACTGAATTCACACAACACAGTTCAATTTTACTGACGTTAACACGGTCTCCAGTCTTTCGTGATAGTACAACTCACAACTGTTTTCTTCTCGTAACCTTGACTCAGTTGTTTCACTGTCTTCACTTTCTGTCTCTCAAACACTAACTCTGACGATACAATCACTCGACACTCGTAATTGCTTCGCTATCTTCCTTCACGACGCGACAACATACGTAGCTGACTCACACTCACTCAATCTAAGAAATGACTGACTCCCCGACGACTTATGTCCGTAACTCCTACTCTGCTCGTTGCTTCGCCTCCTTATATAGCAAGGATGACGTCACGTGGTCCTTTCTCGAACTTCTAAAAATACGCCGGCTGCTGGGCATTTCTCGAATACTCTATAAAACCCTTTTTGTAACCGTTCGATTGCTTGTTAGTCAGGTAATCCTTGCGCGAGTGGTGTGGGGAAGCTTACCTTGAGCATGCACTAAAATACGCAAAATATAGCTTAGGTTATCAACACTAAAAGCGTAAAGAAAAATTTAATTCGTTAGACTGATTCATTTTAAATAAAATGAGTTAGATAAAATATGGCAGAATAAATATTTGGTGTCGAAATTAATTTAAACCAACTCCATTTACTTTCCTAAGATATTATTCTAGAACTTTATTTATTAGGATAAATTAGATAAATAGTATGTAACACATATTTACCATGATAGCATAAACGAGAAATGGATCTTCTCTATCAAGTAGCTAGTCAATTGGCCCTTCAGGAACCTAACGAGGCTGAGTGGACCCCGGACCAGGTCTACCAGCGGGAGAAAATCCTACGCCGGTACAGGGAATCGAACCTCGAAAGCGGGAGTGCTACCACCGTACTAAGGAGGCGACCCTATACACATAAAGCAATAAAATGAAAGCCATGGATTTAGAAAATAAACATAAATAAATTGGGTTGTTATTTATGAATGCTCTTTAACTGCTATATTTCTCAGCGTCCCATTTTTTATTCGGCATGAATATCACTTAGTTTTGTTTCAGGTCTCCTTATCAGACTTGAGATTCTTTTACTTGCCTAACTCTACGACAAGGGCCCACCAGCATTTCTCCTCTTCCAAAGGAAGCCATTTTAGATGTGAAAACAAGCAGGACATCTACCAACGTGCCTGAAACATTTAGAACCACTGCAGCTCATTTACACGGAAGTTATGAATGTGTAGACATCTCCGTGCTGTCGAGATACCCGCCTCACACCAAAGACAAAGTGGTTGCGGATATGCCAGGGGTTCTTCTGTGGCTTCACTGGGAGATTTGCCTAATACAAAAACCCTTCATCTTCAAACCATTATGTACTTAAAATGTTTCTGCTTGTTACAATTTGAAGCTTGTGTCTTATTATTTTTTCTTCTCTTGAAGACAGTTTAACTACGGAATTGAACTACAATATTAGTTTGCTTGAAGCATGGGCGTAACTTAAGACAGTTTTGGGAGTGGGGGTAAGTGAAAGCTGCAGAATGAAACGTAACAGAATACGTTTCAAAGTACTTTTGAATGATTTTTTTTTGCATAAATAAGACTTTATTTAACAATAATATTAATGTAACAATACTTTTAACATGTTTAGTTCGATAAAACGTGTTTAATTTTATATTTCTGTCAATCATTACTAGCATTATGAAAAGATTAGGTTATGATTTTCCAAATTCACCTTAAAAATCTGGTGTGTTGTACTCACATGACTTTCTCCACTCATTGTTGTACAAACTATTCTTACAAACCCTGTTCTTGTATCAACTTCAAATTAATCGAGATAATTGGCAATGCACGTCGAAACCCCCCGACACTTAGAAATCTTAACCAAACAAATGAAGGTGAAGTGAAAAGTGAGATGAAATGAAAGGACAAGAAATTCGTGAAATATAATTATCCTTCTTGGTATTCGCTTAGCGATCCGAGGAAGCCCCCAAAAAGTCCATGGGTCAGGAAGTAGGCCATAGAATCGAACTCACGATCTCCTAAGTACGAACCTTACATGTTACCGCGAAGCCATCTTGCTTGGTGCCATATAACTTTATCATGTTATTGTTTTTTACTTTGTCTTCTAGGTATAAGTAGAAGTAGTATTCCACCCAAAAATTCAATGTCGATATTTCAGCGGAAATCTATGTTTTGAAGCCCCCTGAATTAAAAAAAAAATTATTTTTAGAAAAATATCCGTATGTGTGTGTGCGTGTGGTGTGCATAACTCAAAAGCGAAAAGTCAGTTAAAAACCAAAGTTGGTATTTAAGTTTAACGTCTTTCAAGGATACGACACCAAGATGTTAATGAAACTTACTCTACCCTAAACTACCTTTACATGAAAATTTTTTTTGGAAATTTTAGTCTTCTTGAAAATGGCTAAAACTATTTTGATTAAAATGACATACATTTCATTTGTCATAAAAATATCTGACTATAGCCTATGTAGTGATGTTTACTCTGGATGACTTTTGAATACTGGTAAAGCGTAAGAGATAGATCAAATCTTACTGTACAAAATATAGATCACGCTAAAGCACAATCTATACCCAAATAAATTTTCTGTAGACTGAACCATTTCGAAAAACTTAAACTTTCGTCAAATGCAACATAGTTGTTCACTTTTTTGTGTTAAGCATGCAAAGAGAACGGAATCTCAAAGCTTTAAAAGATTTGACTATCGCTCAAAGCCTACTGTATTCTAGTATTGGCGTTGCACCTATAAGGAAACAAGCAATAAGATAATTTCTGCAAATATATTTATCCCATCCATTCCCGAGGCAATAACAAACAGAGCCACTGTCGCGTGGACGCGCATCAGAAATCACCAAAATGACGTGATTGCCAATATTGGCAAGGAGGAGCCAAAGCATCGTAAACATGCTAGAATTAAAATGTTCTAGACATTGCATGGCTCGCCGATTGATGCGCACCCATGCAACCCAGGTCCTAGGCCACACACTCCGGAAGTGGTCTGTGCCTCGGAAACGCCACAGGAGCTGCAACCTGATCCGCACAGGAAAACCGCGGAAAAACTGTAAATAGTGAAGTGTATATAGTGCAGTGTAAATATGTATATACGAGCGTGTGTGTGTGTGTGTGTGTGTGTGTGTGTGTGTGTGTGTGTGTGTGTGTGTGTGTGTGAAGGGACATATGTGTAGTATGCCCAGGAGTGAGTGAGTGTATGTATCCGTGTATATAAATAAAAAAAATATATATATCAAAAACGGACAATCAAAGGACTCAGAATACGCCCAAAAACTGTTCTCGATGAGCTAAAGCTGCTCACCGTATGGGTTTTTTGATAAGAAAAAGCAAACAAGAGTACCCATGTAAATATTATAAATTGTAATTAATGTAAATTTTTAGCCTGTAAGCCGGGCCCCTCTGTACCGGCACCAGGCAAATTTTTCCTGATTAAAATAAGTTGAAAGTTGAAAGTTTATCTCTAGTAACAGGAAGAAGATATAGGAATAAGAGTTTGGAAGAATGGTTGGTACAAGAGTAGAGAAAGTCATGTGAGTGCAACACATCAGATTTTTGTATATTATGATTTCTTTTCTGAATCCATATTCAGAGTTGAAGGTACCAAAAAGTTTGTCCAAACTCCTCAACCATTTATTAACGGCCTCTGTTTTGATGTCTATCTTGTAAATGAGTTCTTAGTAATACGTTTCCACTGGACAAATTTCATTTTATTTTTGCTGCAACTGTGTATTTTATAAGGAAGGATATTTTTCACTATACTATAACTATTGTCGTTGTTATTACCAGCATTATTATTACATATTATACGTGCATTGACTTGTTACAACATCTTACCACCGTGCATTGCCCATTCCGTAACTCTTGATGGGAACTAAACCTTCATACATTTTCGTTTGCATTTCTATACTATGTAACGGGATATTTCTTATCGTAATGTTTTCTACATTGCTGTCTTTCAAATTTAACACCTTTCTTGAACAAGCAGAAGATCTACCTCAAACGTTGGATCGATATAAACGGCGCTGATCTTGCCGCGATTTAGCATCAGTTGGAGAGCTTGAGGACTGTTATTGATAACTCTTAGGCGCGGTGCAGATCGATGTATAATTTTCAATGGAATACGTTGTAAATGAGCAACGAAATCCTAAGCAATAACCTAGCACAAATGTATCACTGCTTAAACTTATAATAAAAACTTTAATTCAAATTATCACACTTATAATAGTTTTATTGAAGGATTGTGTTTTAATCTTGATTTTTTTTTTTTTTTATCTTTACTCAACAGTATATATATTATGCCATAGATGGTTACGCTATATCAATGTCCATTCTGTCCATCTTGTTTTTCGAACAAGTGAAGTCAGGCTCTGTTACCTTTGTTTTGCCAGTTTTGATTTCAGAGGGCTTACTCAAGAATCTGCTTCAATTACATATTTATTTTCCAATATACACAACTTCCACGTTATTGAAATTAAGTTTTAAATATCACCCTCATATTTTTGTATGCGTACTAAATTGCTACTTAAACACTGTCTCGCCTTACAACGAAGCAAGTATCTAATTTATATTTGTTGATAAACCGCAATAAAACGTAATCAGTCACCAAATGCTCGTAGTTTCATGTTTATTCATGAGTGCCCAGGTTAAGGTAGGAATCAATTGACCTGCCTGTAAACCAACGTGCGGGAATTTGAAAGTGCGAACCCCAGTTTGAGATTGGCCACCTTCCAGTCCCACAATTTACGGCGACTCATTTCCCACGTCGTATTCCCGAATCCCGATTTTTATCACACGACAAGGACATCCATTTTACGAAGAGAACTTGTTTGGAATACGGTTCCTAGTTTCTCTTGTTACCTTACAGAAATGGGCGGAGTTGAGCACGATTCTTCGAATGAATGCGAATTTTGAATTTCTTTGTGTTTAGTTGCCTGTCCTTGAGGATTTATGTCTTTGTTATACTCTAGGAGGTGCTAAATACACAAGATAGCTCTTTTGTACAACGAAACGTCGTGCCTCATTTACATAACCAAGAATAGTTCGTGTTTTAGCTATCAGAAAGTTAAATAAGTGGTGATTTTATCTTCCTATAAAAATTATAAAATTATTTCATGTAATCCAAGTTCCTGGTGATTTATAAAACTGTTCTCACGTCAGAAATTTAAGAAAGATAGCTGGAAAGCTCACCTATGTGCATAATATGCCCTAATTAGTGACATTGGATTAATCTAGCTTGTTTAAAATACACGAGTACGAATATAAGGCATCTTAAATGGAACACTTGAGTGTAATGGGCTCTAAAATTAAAAGTATTCCTTTTTATTATCGATTGCTGCGTCTTTTCTACAAATAGTGCTATAAAACGTATCTTTGTATGTCTTCCCTGTTAATTGTGAGAAATATTTATTGGGAACGTTTAGTTGATGGAGACAACACTCAACTGTTAATCGAGAGTTACTAATAGGCTAGCCTTGATATCAGGTATTTTTTGGATGAGCTGGAGAGAAACAAACGAACAACAAATTAACATTTCAGAGTGTTCTGTGGAATTATTTAAGTGAATGGGAGTGAATATTTCGGAAGCGTTTAAGGTTACAGTTGTATATCTTATCAAGAAGCTAAAATTAATGATTAACTCTAAGATTTCGCAGCTATATAAAATTCAATTAGTACAAAGAGTAACTAGAAAAACATGTATATAAAACCTAATAAGTAAATAACTGTATTCATTATTGTAAACATTTAATGTAAAGCAGAAGCCTTTTAGCCCCATGATTCTGATTTCTGAGAAAACTGACAATTTTTTCTGAGAGAGACAAACATTAACCAGCCCCATATACTGTAACATCAAAATAAATCTAAATTGCTGCACTTCTCTTATAGGTTCGAGTTCTTTTCCCTGTCTTTTTAGGTATACATTATATGGGCCATGACCTGTAACCTGTAACGAGAATAAAAACCCTTTGCTTGGTTTTATATAATCTAACCTGAATCTTTCTTTTACGTTTGTAAAAACGTAACTGAGTTGTACCCTGCAATAAGCACGAGAGTTACTAACTTCTCGCTTGCTACAACAATGTAATGTAATGTACATTTTTACATTTTAACAAGAATAACCTTACAGAAAAATTACAGAAATCTTTAATCTTTTTCACATTTCAGGTAGTGAAAATGTAAAAATACCGACTAGTTTTATGTCATATTATGGTATCAAATGATAGATTTGCTTATTGAAAACATGAATAATAGTGTCACCGCGCCCGCCGCATCTAATTGCCGACAACAGCAGTGTCACCCATCGCATTATTGTCGGCACTACCGCAAAGGAGCCGAAGGAAAGAGATAGAGAATGACCGCATTGTTGGGGCGCTTGCCGAAAGAGAGAATAGGATAGAGGCTACTGGAATCTTCTACTTTGTATCTCACCGCAATAAGTGAACGTTCCTGAAGCTTCCAGAATAGTGCCTGGGAGATATAAATAGCGGTAAAGTGTGAGAAGAGTCAGTGAGACGTATGGGAAGGTTGAGGAGTCGTGCCGACGGAGAAGAGTTAGTTCTTTGTGTTACGAGTTCGGAGCCGTGCTGTTGGAGAATCGAAAAATACTTTCTTGTTGTTGCAACGAGTGTACAAAGTTACTGTTTACGGAAATAAAAGTGTTTCTTTATCTCGACTACATCTGTCTTCTTTACTTTACACCCACACAAAAGTCACACTGGTGTCAGAAGTGGGATACGTCGAATTGCTTCTAGTTTCGTTACATCGTCGTTAGAAGTTGCAACGTTAGAACCAAGATGGAGGGAGATTCGGAAACCAGGATGATGGCAATGATGAAAGAATTATTCGCCGAAATGAAGACGAGAAACGACAACCTCGTTGCCGAGCTGAAAGAAGAAATGAAGACGGTAAACGACAACCTCGCTGCCGAGCTGAAAGAAGAAATGAAGACCGTAAACGACAACCTCGTTGCCGAGCTGAAAGAGATGAAGACGGCAAACGACAACCTCGCTGCCGAGCTGAAAGAAGAAATGAAGACGAGAAACGACAACCTCGTTGCCGAGCTGAAAGAGATGAAGACGGCAAACGACAACCTCGCTGCCGAGCTGAAAGAAGAAATGAAGACGGTAAACGACAACCTCGCTGCCAAAATGAAGACGGCAAACGACAACCTCTTTGCCGAGCTGAAAGAAGAAATAAAGACGAGAAACAACCTCGCTGCCGAGCTGAAAGAGATGAAGACGGCAAACGACAACCTCGTTGCCAAAATGAAGACGAGAAACGACAACCTCGCTTCCGAGCTGAAAGAGATGAAGACGGAGCTATCGGCGAAAATTGACGGCGAACTGATTGGCGTGACGGAAGACGTGGAAGAACTCGGCGAAAAGGTGGAAGACCTCTGCCAGCACGTGAACGTCGTAGAGGACGACGGGGAACGTCTTGGCGCCCTGGTAGTAAGAGTTGACGAGAGCGTCAAAGTACTGGATGCCAGGGGCAGACGGAATAGCGCGGAGCCGGGGAGGGAGCACCTAGTGGCCGAGGCGACAGTTGCGCCCGTTTCAGATGATATGAGGGAAGACGTGGAACAACTCGGCGAACTGATTGGCATGACGGAAGACGTGGAACAACTCGGCGAACTGATTGGCATGACGGAAGACGTGGAAGAACTCGGCGAAAAGGTGGAAGACCTCTGCCAGCATGTGGACGTCGTGGAGGACGACGGGGAACGTCTTGGCGCCCTGGTAGTAAGAGTTGACGAGAGCGTCAAAGTACTGGATGCCAGGGGCAGACGGAATAGCGCGGACCCGGGGAGGAAGCACCTAGTGGCCGAGGCGACAGTTGCGCCCGTTTCAGATAACGAAAGTGTACGTCTCGGGGAAGACAAAGGGGCAGTTCAGGGACGTCGTCGAGGATCCTCTGGAGGAGTGTGTCGGGTACGTAACCAACCAGGATACGACGTGGAGGACGATCAGCAGGGAAGCGCACAAGCAAACGAGCATCACGCGAGAACCGACTTGGCGTGTGACATGGGGGGACCGTCGGAGCCATCGAATCACCTGACGCATAGTGCCGTGAACGGAAAAATGGTGGACATCATCGTGGACGGCAGGATACAGGAGAGGCCGTGCCGAGCACGAGTGAACACGAGTGCAGCGGTGGACGCGACTCGCGCGGATGTGGTGGGGTTTGTTGCCGGACCCATCGGAAGCAAGGTGGCTGCGAAGGTGCGCCAGAGAGGTCGGCGGACACGGGACCCAATGAGCCGTTTCCAAGTGCGCAGGATGGCCCGTCAACACACCAGGAAGAAGGGCAACTGGACGAGGGACCGTCAAGACCGGCGGTACTGTTGCAGAATTTCGAAGCAGGATGGCATACGTCGTCCTACCCAGACCAAGGGACACTATCCAACAGCGATAACTAGGATCGTGCCTCCTGGAGAAGAGGTTCGATGGGATAGTTCGATGGGATAGTCCGCCGGGGCGCAAGGGAGATGCCGCAGTGATAGTGCTGGTCGGGACGACCAGCTCTGAGGAGGGAGCAGTGTCACCGCGCCCGCCGCATCTATATAGCGTTTCACTCTTAGAAGACAGTATGGAGTTAAATGGGACATCTCTGTCTCTATCTAGCGCATACAAGTTGCCATTAGCCGCGTCCTTTTCTACCGTCGCTCTGTTGCCAGATTCCTAATAGAATGGTATAAATATTCATTTGTTATAAATTTCAGGTTTGAACACATTATCCTATGCAGAATTTTTTTCTCTATCAGGTTATATCCTTTTCAGAGTCATACATTTCTATAGGCCCAAATTTCTTCAGAAAACGTTTTTTTCAATAGAAGTCCGATATTTGCTGTTTCTACACTCATCACGCACTAACTAACAAACTAACTGCTGGAATGCATCTATATTTTTTACTTAGGTAGAGTAAACTATAGTGCTACTACCTGCCTACTTTGAATTCTCTATGTTTACCCAGTTAAGTGTTATAATTTTTTAAATTAAATGTTTTCGGAAAATTTTATATATGTGCACTGCAAAAGTTACGCAGTGTGAAACTTTTTTGTTATTGAGTTTACATCAGGGAACCAGCGAGAACAAATGTTGAGGAAGGTTGGAGAACGTTTTTAAAATAAACCAAAAGGCAGTAATCTCTTTCTTTTATCCAGTAAGGCAAACAAAAGGTATTCATCTATTCAGCGTCAGGCCTGACACAGAAGATAGTATAAGGAGCAGCACTAACATTAGTTCGAAAGAAGCCGTGTGTGTAACTGTGAGCTGTTATTGCGTTATTTGTTTAATATTTTTGTAAATATTTGTAGTTATGGAGGGTGAAGCTAGGAAGGGACGATATGTTGGTAAATAAAGAAGTAAGGAACGCCAAATAATTATGAATGTGTTAGATTATTTTTGAAGTAAAATGCGTGTAAGGGAGTAAAAGAAACAGCTAAGGCTATCGGGTGTTCAGAAGCAGTAGTGTGTATGATTAAAAAGGAAGTAATGAAAAGACCTCTAAGAACGCCATCGAAAAAGAAAGCAAAAAGGGCGGGACTACACAAAACGCTAGGTTAACGCAATATGATTGAATAGTGCAAGGTGGAGTGCGGAGAATTGTTCATTCTTTACAGTTTGCAAATATTCCACCCACGCTGAATATAATTTTGTCACAGTTCAACAGTGATGAGACCCTACCAAATTTCTCAAGGGCCACTCTGATTTGGGGTTCGAATATGAAAAAAAGGGTAACAAGTGCATATTAATAGAAAGAGACGATATCGATATCATCAGATGGCGACATAAATATCTAAAAGACGTAAAAGGTTTAGGGACCAGGGGAAATCAATTGTTTATACAGACGAGTCATTTGTAAATTTAGGTCATACAGTAACAAAGGCGTGGAGGGATACCGAAGCTAAAAGTGCCCGTCTCGTCAAGCAGCAATTAAAGGACTAAGTACAGGACTCAGGCCACCTCGAGTCGCTCGCGGAGAAAGATTCGTAACTAGTACATGTTGCAACACTGCGCTCCATTTAACGTGTACTGTCTTTTAAGGGTGAGACGCGCTTTAATTGCCGACAACAGCAGTGTCACCCATCGCATTATTGTCGGCACTACCGCAAAGGAGCCGAAGGAAAGAGATAGAGAATGACCGCATTGTTGGGGCGCTTGCCGAAAGAGAGAATAGGATAGAGGCTACTGGAATCTTCTACTTTGTATCTCACCGCAATAAGTGAACGTTCCTGAAGCTTCCAGAATAGTGCCTGGGAGATATAAATAGCGGTAAAGTGTGAGAAGAGTCAGTGAGACGTATGTGAAGGTTGAGGAGTCGTGCCGACGGAGAAGAGTTAGTTCTTTGTGTTACGAGTTCGGAGCCGTGCTGTTGGAGAATCGAAAAATACTTTCTTGTTGTTGCAACGAGTGTACAAAGTTACTGTTTACGGAAATAAAAGTGTTTCTTTATCTCGACTACATCTGTGTTCTTTACTTTACACCCACACAAAAGTCACAATATACTTTACTAACGAAACTGTAAATTTCAACCAGAATAATTACGTCAATCTCAAGGATTGACTGAGTAAAAAACTAACTGCGATCAATCATATAACTTTTCAGGTAGCGACCGCTCCTGGATTAATTCTGATCGTTGGAAAACCTTATAAGCATTTATCATACTAATACTTCAATATCTTCGACAGACAACCTCTAACAGTAAATAACCAAAACTTTACTTTTAGTCTAAGAGTGGAGAACTGGCACTCACTGAACGCAGACCGCTCACGGCCATGCGCTTATAGCTGTATGTTTAGCAGCTAAAAGAAAAAAATGAGGGTTGCTCAAGCTATTCCGCGAGTTCCCCGGGTCCGTTTTAGTCTAAAATGTTTCACACCCCTTTAAGTAATAGCAAAAGTGACAGTTGCAAAGGATTATTGCTGTTCGCAAATTAATGCATTTGGATCTCCAGAGGATTATCAAAATGTTTATTATGTTTCTGCAAAATTAGTGAGCATTTTTATTCTCTGCTTTATATGTTCAACCTTACAAGGAAACCACTATCTTGTCTAATGTGCATATGTAATGTAGTTTCCAAGGTTCCAATACGATTTCGAAACGTACTACGTGTAAAGTTTTCAGTATTGAGCCTGTTTACAAGCATTTCCTGTCATTATATGTAATTTATTCATCTTAATTAAGATTCTGAGATTAGATACACAATTGTGTCTGTTTGCTTAAATGACCTTGTGTGTCTTTTACGAGTCATTCAAATGCAGTCATAGTCAAGGAGGAATTGAAACTACAAATGAATAAAATTAAAAGGATAGGGGGAGGGGGTTAGGTGGTTATTAGACCTTCCGTGTAGAAGACGTGCTTTAGGCCTCTTTTCCTTTTGTTTCACAATACTCTTACTTATTTACTTATACAGAGGTTCTCGATCAGTGGAAAAGCGATTTAAGGCACACAAGTTACTCTGGACTAAAGACCACTTCAAACTTATTTTTACTAGAGTTGGGCCAGTTTTCTAACTTCAGATTTCATTCATAGTTCATATATTCGCTGATCTCTCCGATTTTGTTATTACTAACATGATCAATGTCAAATTTCGTCTTTCTTTTGTTTTCTCAGTAGTTTTGTGTATGTTGATTACTGAGAATAAACAGGGCTGTATTAACGTTACCTAAACTGCTGTTATTTCTTCTAAATTACATTTTCTCCATAAATAGCAACAAGGTAGTCCGAATATTAATTATGAAGTAACTTATGTAGAACCCAAAATCACAGTCCAATTAAATAAAAATGCCTTTAAACCAAATCTTAAAAAAGAAAACAATAAAAGTGGTCCTTTTAAAAAAATACCAGAATTATCGACAGGCGAGATTTATAATTTTATAAACAAATGATTGGGAGATATATACATAAAAATGCAATAAATAACCTCCATATGTTAAAACCAATGCATAATTACGAAGTGAGAGTTAAAATTTTGTCAGATAATTGAAATTATTAGTAAGCTCCATGTTGAGAATAAGCAATTAGTGTAAGTCGAGCACTTAAGGTAATTAAACGTTTTGGGGAATTCAGGGAAGAAGAATTCATGAGCTCAAGGTTTTGGTAAACAACATGTAGACAATGTTTAGAAAAATAGAAACGAAATGAAATTATTAGAAGCCAAGTCAAAGCCAAAGGGTAACACTAGTGTTTCAGACACCAATGAAGGGCTCAACAATTAGGCAACATGTAAGTGAAGACTCATAATGTAGGCGGGAGTTAAGTTGATGAAAGAACGTGTTTTTTTAGGTGTTTTACTGTCTTACAATTATTGGCAGTTAGTAGCGCCTGAAGACCGCGCTTTGTCACCAGAAGGGAACTTTCTTTTCGAGTAGCATTTCAGTGACTCCCGGCAACTTACACTGCTTCAGTGATTACAGTTTCTGGTGCTAAGGTTCAGGTACAATTTAATTCTGCAGGATGGAAGGTACCTTAACCAGGTATTCTACATCATGAGTGTAATATGTCTAATACAATTATTGTCAATAAAGGGCCGTTTCTCCGAAAAAAAATATATTTCTGTAAAATATTTGGAATCATCTAGCTTCTTGAAGAATGGTTATAAATGGTTTATTATTCCACTAATTGTCGTGCAAGCATTGTGTGAAGAAATCCGTAATGCTTTTTTACCTTCATTCGAATGAATTTAGTCACAATTTAATGTTAAAATGTCATGCAAAGTTGAATTTGTAAGAAATTTGGCAATGTCACGTTATCATCAGATTGTAACTAAACTCATTCGAATTTAAATAAAAAATACAGCATTGTTTACAAATTTATATCCATTCGTCAAGAAGCCGTAGATGGCTCCAAGTATTTGACACAAATTATTATTAAAATTATTATTGTTGTTATTGTAGTAGTAGCAGCATTTTTCAACTAAACGTCTCTTTGTTAATAATTGTATTGGACATATTTGTTACAGCTACGTGGAATCACTGGTTAAAGTATAGCGGAAGCAGTATCATGAGGCAGTATTTTTGTGTAAGCCCTCTGCAATGATATGAAATGTGAACATAGAGGCAGCAGAAAGGCCCCCTGACATTATCAGGTTACGATATAGACAGCATAGGTCGACTTCTTTTGTCTTGTGCTATGAAGAAGAAAGTGAGATGAATTAAGATTTAATGTCTCGATGTAAAGTATTGATTATAAAACATAAACTGAAAAAGAACAGTGAATTTATTGTGATTCTTCAAGAGTGAACTATAATGCAAGTAATAATTATTGTAATCGAACTATCGTGTGAGTTTTACCAGAAAAATTTACTTTAAAATAATTGTTGACTGTGCCTAGTAATTAGTCCATATTAGACGGAACACGCCATTGCTTAGCGGATTTTCCTTGTGAGTGATTTGTTGAAAAATAATGATTCACGAGTGTCAACAAAACGTTGTTAAATTCTTAAAAGTGAAATAGATTATTTAATCTATCTGATGCATCCGTACCAGCCTTGAGATTAGTGATTATTAAGGGACACTGGGAGTGAAATTTGAAAGTTCCACAGTTCTTGATAGATTTTTCTGAAAGTTTTACTGCGTTTATATTTATATGAGAATAGGAGGTACACCAAATTTCATTAAAATTGGATAATTTTTTTATGATATATAAATTATTTTATGAATTTAATAGGCACATTTTCAAAATAGAGCTCGCGTCTACTGACTTTTCAAAATTCATTTATATTGGTAGAACTGATACTCTAAAACATGGGTAACAATTGTATGAAGATATATTTCAAATACGTTTGCTCATTATGCTGTACATAGTTTCTTAATAAGAAAGAAAATTTAATCTTAAAAATTATTGATTTTTTTCATACAAAAAAAAATATATTTTTGGAATTCATGTTAATGATAACTCAATATTGAATCATAGTTTTGTTGAGCTGCTGTTTATGAATACTTTTGGAAATTTTCATTGAATTTGAAGCAAAACTCAGGCGCGACCTCCTTTTGGAATGTGCAGAAATGTAGTTTTGAGAAAAACAGGCTTTTATATAGGAGCATCCTGTGTACGTTAAGGGAAGAGCGCTATTTGAAAGGGCCGTAATGACCACATGGAGTGGGGGATATGAGAAATGTTAGCTGATCCAAATGCACAGGTGTTCCAGGAATATTTTAAGGTAAAAAAATAATTTTCGACTTTTTGAAAATTTTGACCAAAATTTCACTCCCAGTGTCCCTTAAAAGAATCTTGAGGCTCGTCGGTGTAGACTAGGCGTGGATAGCAGAGCTAAGGCTTCCATCCGTCCGTCCATCCGACCATTAATAGTAACAAGTGAGACATATAAATAAAATAAACATATTCCAAATGTCGCACCAGTGGATATAATAATTAAATGTTCCAACCTTCCACTCGGTATATTTTCAAATAGTCCACAACTTGCTACAAATAGTCCACAACTTGCTACAAATAGGTCACTTATTAGCCAACTTAACCGGTGTTGCTTGTCCTCACACTGACTCATGAATACCGCATGAAGAAGATTCCTCAGTTCACAACTGTAGCAGCCGGCAGCATTTTCATCGAAGACCGAGAGGTATAAAAAGTGTCACACGAGAGAAGTCGTTATCAAACAATACAAACATAGGATGGGGAATGCAGCATATTTTGTTAATAAACCATGGAGAATGACAATATAACAAAGTAATATAATGGGCTCTATGATGACGTATAATAACACAGAATAATGTATACAATTTATATGAGTGAACCATTTCGTAGATTGCTATTTGTATGAGTTTTGCAATACTTAAACTTTTCTCAAATGGAAGGACGTTATTTACGGCCGTGCAAAGAGAGCGGAATTTCAAAGCTTTCATATAGCGACCAAGTTCAAAAGATTTGACTATTGCTCAAAGCACTAAAAATATCTGTAAGAAGAGTTGGAAAGTCATGTGAGTGCAACACATCAGATTTTTAAATTAATAACTGAATTATGGTCCACCGTTATAAAGCATTGTTATAGATATAGTTAAAACTAACAGTTAACTAAAGATCAAGGTGCTAATATTTGAATCCTTATGTGTAACGGGTAGGTAGGTAACTGTGACAGGTACACCGTTACACAGTTTGTCTAAAAGGTCGAGGACCGTGGATGTAAACAAGGCTAAGGAAAATAAAGACATACATCCATATGGCGCCTGTCGCTCAGCGTGCCATTGTATGCAGAGAAGGGGTGCGGGCGCCCATGTTATGGACAGATACTATGTTACAATATGCATCGCTATTTGTTACATGCTGGCACCCTTAGCGCTTTGTCATCATCACAAGTTAAACACGCCCCTATGTACATACATCCCCTACGATGCCGAAGAAATCAGAGCTACCGTGCAAAAAAACTTCAATTTCAAGTCAATTGCTCCTGTAGTTATAATACCTAGTGACCGAGTTCGCTTGACATTTTTTTTTTTTTTGTAAAATTGTGTTGTTTTTTTTTCGGGGATGATACTTATTCAGGTAAACTTGAAAAGTATAACTTAATTTACTTAGATTACCCTCCCCGTTATGTAGGACTAACACCTCTAGAACTTAAAACGTTAACTAAATATAAATTTTCATTGCAATCGTTATAGACGTTTCCCAGATACAAGAGATAAAGAGATACATATACATAAATATTTCATAAGCATCATCATTTCAGCCATAAGACGTCCACTGCTGAACATATGTAGGCTTCCCTCTTAGCTTTTCACTTAGTTTGAGAGTTTCGTCGAGCATTTGTTCCACCATGGAGTTCAGTTCTTTGGGGCTGCTGTCGACTCGAAGAACCTTGGCTAACGCGTTAAAGCCCTGGATGTTGATCTTTTCGCCGAGTTCTCACGTGCCTTCTTTCACCCTGGTTTATCTTCATATCAGACATTTTCGTTTTCGTATTTTCCATTTCGGACTTTACATTTTTCAATTCGGCGTGTAAAAACGCGTTTTTTTTCAGCAAAATTACTTGTACAAGAGTGAGTAGAGAAATATATGTTAAATGTATTACCTAAAAGAGAGTAGAGAAAAGACTGAATGTAATATGTAGCATTTCTATTACAAACATACAGAAAATTGCATAAGTTATTTGTAGAAGGAGGACTAAAAAGATGGTGTTTTGTGTAAAATCACGCTTTTTTCAGGAAAGACATTTATCTAGATAAACTTAAAAAGCAAATCTTGTCTGAATACAAAATTTGATCAAAATATTAGAGCCGCTTCCAAGATACCCGAAATATGTAGAAGAGGAAATAGCAGAATGTTCTTTTTTATGTAAAATCGCAGTTTTTCAGGAAACACACCTATAGAGATAAACTTAAAAAGCATAACCCTATATGAATACAAAATTTGATCCAAATCGTTAAAGCCGTTTACGAGATGCGCGAAACACGAACACACACATACACGAACACACACACACACACACACACACACACAGTCGCACACTCGAACACTCGCGCACACTTACACTCATACACATTATTGTAACAAAATGACAAAATCCAGTTCGGTAACTTTTCTACACCTTTATCTTCTAAAATTTTACTGCAAATATACTTTTCTCCTCGTCGTAAACACAGTCCAGTCTTTCGTGCTATCACAACTCACAAGTGTTCTTCTCATAACCATATTCAGTCCTTTCAGTGTCTTTCTTCACTTCCTCTGTCTGTCATAACCTAATTAAGACCTTAGAAACACTCGCAAGGCTAGTTGAATCTTCTTACGTCGTACCAACACGACGACACACACCCGCGCGCGCGCGCACAGCTACCTGACACTCACTAACACACTGACCGACTCCTGTTCGTAACTCAACTCTAAAACTCACTGCTCATCCCCAGTATATAAAGAGGCCAGAGGAAATCTGAGCTGTTGACTTGTTGGTACACTAATATATCTCAATTGAAAGCAAAATAGCCTTACGTGATGAAGATTTGGCTATTCCTATTGGTATTAGTACTAGCACTCCCGAATTAATTGAAGTAAAGTTTAACTACAGACGGGCAAATTGGAACAAACTGAGAGAGATATTCAGTCCCCCACCACTAGTCGTAGAGGGACAGGACATTAACCAGGCGGCTATTGAGCTCAGAAATAAAATTAAACTTGCAATGAAGGATAGCATTCCCTTAACCAAAGTAAAGAATCGACCGACCAATGCTCCCTGGTCTGCAGTTCTCCAGCGGTTAAGGAGAGTATGCAGGAAAACGAGAAGTCTATACCAGCGGGCTGTAAATCCGAATGAAAGAGAAATTAGACTTACCATATATAGGAGAAACAAAGAAAAATATCAAGCAGCACTATTGCAACACAAAAACAAAAGTTGGAACAAGTTTACTTCTGACTGCTTACAGAAGCATGCCTGGGGAATTCCCTACAAGATAGTCAGTGAGAAACTTACTCCATTCACCATGTCAACAATACTAAAGGACGACGACACCTATACTGACGGCACTACAGAAACATACAGATATCTTCTTGACCGGTTGATACCCTCAGACGACCCAACAGCTGAGAATCAACATCATCAACATGTACGCAATAGTATCATAAATCCGGACTTCACTACAATAGAAACGATACCCGTAACCACAGAAGAAGTTGACAGAATTATCTCATCCATGAAAAGTAGGAAAGCACCAGGTCCTGACAATATCACAGTGGAAGTCTTCCAGGCAGTCAGTGTGAAAATCAGTAAGTTCCTAGCCAGTTTGTTCAATGAGTGCTTTCACCAAAGGAGGATTCCAAATATCTGGAAACAATCCAAATTAGTTATATTAAAAAAATCATCAGATAAGGATCCCAAGTTAGTTAAATCCTACCGTCCGATCTGTCTGTTAAATACCGTCGCAAAAATTCATGAAAAGGTTATCTGTAACAGATTAATGGATGTGGCAGGTCACTTCATATACGAGCACCAATACGGCTTTATGCCGAGAAAATCCGCGGATGACGCTCTAAATTATCTTGCTGAACTTACTGAAAGCACAAATAGGAAATATGTAATAGGAGTCTCACTAGACATTGATGGTGCATTCGATAACTTATGGTGGCCTTCTTTGTTTAAGACATTAATAGACATAGAATGCCCTGAACAATTATATAATACAATAGCAAATTACTTTAATCACAGATGTCAATTTTAACACAGGCAGTTTTAATTTTAGTAAAATTTTAAGTAAAGGCTGTCCCCAGGGCTCGGTGTGCGGACCTTTGCTCTGGAATATTGGTTTTAATCAATGTGTCATGGATTTTAGTAATTTAAATGATGTACATGGTGTGGTGGCCTATGCTGACGATGTATTTCTAATAATAAACGCCGATTCAAGAAGAGAACTTGAACACAAAGCTAACAACGTTTTGAACGAAATATTTATAAGTCTCTCTAGGATTAAATTAAAAATTTCCGTTGCCAAAACTAAATTTGTTTTACTAAAGGGAACGCTTCAGAGATCACCCATATTAAAAGTTAATAATAACCCGATTTCAAGAGATAACAGTGTTAAGTTTTTAGGGGTTCACTTTAACGAAAAAGTAAATTTTAAAACGCATATCGATGACATTATAGCTAAAGCTTTTAAAATAATGAACAAGGTAATCAGAATAACTTTCAACAGTGGTAGGATACCCTATTATGTTCTTAAATTGTACAATAGTGCAATTTTAACTGGAATCGTCGCGTATGGGGCAAGTTGTTGGTGTGAGGGAGTATTTTTAGATGTGGCCCGCAAAAAACTAAGATCGATGCAAAGGAAAGTCTTAATCAGAACGATAGGCGCATTTTCCACCACACCAACTGACGCATTATATGTTATTTTAGGTATACTACAGATAGATTTAGAAATTAGAAAGAGAGCTTCCCGTTACTGGCTCCGGAGAGGTAACAGCACGAGAGCATCTCAACTAGCTGGCTTTAGGGTAGAAGACGAAACGGAACTGAATGAAAAAATGTGGGATGTCTGGCAGGATGAATGGAATGCTAGCGAAACGGGTAGAAGAACTTTTTCATTTTTTCCCAATGTGGTTGAAAGAGTAAAAATGAAATATTTAAAACCTTCACAAGGCCTCGTGCACTACCTCTCCGGCCATGGCCCGTATCCTGTGTATTTAAGTAGATTTGGTCAAACAGAATCCGACATATGTGAATGCAATAATATAGGAACCCCCGAGCACGCAATATTTGAATGTCCGCATACATTGAACATTAGAATGGTACATCAACGACGCCTACAAGGCAAGTGTATAAACGAGATACTACGGAATAAGAGACTTTGGGGTGTTCTCAACACCATAACAGACACCTTTTCTAAATTTAAACTTCAGGAATTTTACTGTAGATAGTTAAGCGATATTGTTAGTAAGTAACACTTATTGTGTATTTTTAACATTTTATGTGCATTAATTTTACATCTTAACTAATCAATTTTTAAATTAAATTTTTAAGTTTTAATTGCTTATTATTGAATACGTATTTTAACTGTGTTGGTATAGTTAATCCTTTATGTTGCATGTTGTGTGTTTCATTATTTTATTATTTTATCGGGTTATTAATTGCATGACGTATCAATTCTTTTCTTTTAGTTGTTCTTTTAATATTTAAATTTTAAATTCAATTCTGTCTCTTATCCGTGTATGTCAAGTATAGACAATGTAGTGATTTTAATGTGTTAGATTTTCCCCTTCTTATTATCATTATACAATGTAATAACTGTAAATGATATCCCTAAAATTATAACCTTATGTTGGTAAAATTAATCAATGATTGTAAATAACAAATATGTATCTAGGACTCGGCCATAAACATAAGAAGCCGAGTCAATTAAGAATGGGGAGCCCCCTAGTCTGCGGTTGCGCAGGCTAGTTTTTTTTTTTTTTTTTTTTTTTTTTTTTTTTTTTTTTTTTTTTTCCCTATTGGTGTCATTGCGTATGAAAAAGAAGAATGTTGGTGAGGCCCTGTGAGTGATAATATTTTGAATGGACTTATCTAATGACTGAGTGGTCAGCTCTCCGCAGAAATAAACTTAGTGCAGTGGAGCAAATTTCGATAAACTGGGTAACCTCCTCTCGTGTATCTCGCCGCGAGGGAGTGGTCTTGACTTGGTTGTATATTGGCGACTGCAATTTTACTCATGGTTACCTTTTTAAGGAGGATCCTGCTCCTCTTTGTCCTCTCTGTGTTACAAACTTCCGTCAGTCCGTCACGTGCTGCTAAAGAGTGTCTTCTTGGCGCACCTTCGGGACTCTCGCAACTGCCGGCCAGTCTTGCAGAAATCCTGGCGGACGATGAACAAGCGGTCGAAAAAGTTTTGAGCTTTTTAACAATGTTAAACATGAACCTAAGGATTTAAACTTTTAAACATCGAGATTTCGTACTTTTTTGGATTTGTTTTGTCTCTGACTTTTGCCTCATTTGTCTATTTACTTATATACCGTGCGTGCGACTTGAGAAGTTATGCAGTCCTGGCCTTTTACAGGCTATGCTATAAACACTGTCCATTGCATCGCGCCGAATCAATCTCGTACGAAATTACTGCTTTGCACTGGTGCGCGTGAAGTGCGCTGCTCGCGTAGCACAACGTACGCGTTGGACTTCAGTGGTGAACGTCCCGGGTTCAAATACTACCATTTGAAGCTATTTTTTTATGTTTAGTAAATTTAATGAGAATTGATAGTTTGGCATTGAAGTGTCGTTTCACTAAATTAGTTTAATTATGAGTATCTCATGAGAACAGAACTTGTTACTTGTTAGAAAAGATTTAATGAACATCATAAATAAATGCATAACATTGTGATTATAGCTTACAAACATAAGGCATCATTATATAATATTTTACTATTTAAAGCTACCGTTTCATACAAGAGAAAGTCAATAATTTGTAGACAAATCCACTTTCTAGTGTATTCGGAAGGAGCACGTGATTTGCTATAATGTTCTCAAAACAAACAGAAAGGAATGAAAATCTCATTTATTCGAGGCGTGATTTGAACATACAACTTTTATTATAGCTTTCCAGTATGTTAACCATTGCACTACTAGAGTACGTTAACAACGTAACCCTAACCAGCGGCTGGTGAATGTGGTTATGGCCGCGCCGTAAGACCATTCGCTTCTCACCAAAGAGACCCGGGTTCGATCCCAGGCAACCGCATGTGGGATTTGTGGTGGACGAAGCGGCACTGGGGCGGGTTTCCTCCGGATTCTCCAGTTTCCTCCACCATCTCATTCCACCGGTGCTCCATCTTCATTCCATGTATAATCAGTGTCACCACCTGCGGTGCCGTAGTAGCAAAAGCGGGTGTTAAACACTACCCAAAAAAATGGGGCTGTAAAATGCGCGGTTGTCGAGTTTCTAATCCGCAGGATGAAATGACTCACCCAGTGTGTGCTTTTACTAGGGTTTCTATTTTATAATAAAGTTTGAAGTTTGAGCGCCCTTAAAGTTACATCATTATCGTCTATAATTCACTAAATAGACACACTTTGAGAGCAGACGCCTACTATATCCCGATATCACCTCAACAACAAGTAATTCCACATAGTTCCACATAATTGTCCGTCCTTTTTATCTTGTCCCTGTATTCTTTGCACGAAACATCCAACAAGGATGTCCTCAAGAGAATAGCATTGATTAATGAAAGTGTCTTCTTCCGTGGCCGAGTGGTTAGACCGTTTGCCTCTCACCAAAGCAAACTCGAACCCAGGGGGCCAAATGTGGGATAAGTGGTGGATGAAGCGGGATATGGGCAGGTTTTCTCCGTGTTTCCCGGTTTCTCCCGCCATTCGTTCAGATTTTTTCCATCTAATCCACCTTAATTTCAAAATAACTTACTCCTCACTCACATTCTAGGCTACGAGCCGATCTCCCGTTACTGGTTTGTCATCCTCTGTGAGGTCCATTAAAAATGAGGTTAGGTTAGACGAGATGAGATTAACTTAGAAAACTCTTGTACTAGACCTCGTGTATTAGATACAATGAAAAATGTACATACCACAAACGTGCATAAACATTAATACGCTGCTATACGGCTTAGAAATTGTTCCCAGAGCCCACCTTAAACAGCTACAACGTCTGTTGACCAGCTCACGGTTTAAGGGGAATGAGGGGCAGCGTAGAGACATTCCACGCAGTGTAATCTGAATTTTGTAAACTTCCGCGCAAGCATTGCTCTGCTGGTCACGTTGCCAACTTACCTCCAATATTATTCGCACTGTGTTTACTCGCTGCTAATTTCTCTTAATTTCAATTGCAAAATCATGCGAATCATTAGTCTCATGTCGGAAGTAATGGTAAAAGTAATGTACAAGCAGATAATCCACCACCTAGAAGTGCTGTGAAATCTGCTATGATTAAGTTTAGTAGGTGAGCTACCAAAAGAATGTAGTTGTGCATGTTTTGTCTGTAGAGCAGACGGATAGAACCGGTTCCCCACACTGTGTCATCGCATGCACTACGCATGCCGATAACTTGATACCTTTTTAATGTAGCTGGACTACTAAGTCTATGATATTGTGGTTGCAGAACGAAGAGGTTCAGAGTAACAATTCTAATTATAAAACAAATCTCTATAGCACGACTGAATCAAAAAAACCTAATGACGCTCTTAAAGCGGACAAATTTTTTGTTCCATTGATCTCAATACCATAGAACTAATTTGGACCAAGGTAAAATGAATACTTAAAGAAATATAACGGGTGACTTATTCTTACAGGAATTGCACGACATGTAACGCTCGAGGATAATGAATGACTAACTGGGACCAAAGCCAATCCAGAAAATCGAAAATCAGGATAATGCGGGTTATATGGGTAATAAGCAAAACAAGATTCTTAAATCCTTAAATAAGCAGACCTGCCTTTTATGACGATAAGAAACTATATCTTATAACAAAATTATGTACGGTATATAGTATTTATTGTTTACAAGATATTGAAAACAAAAAGTGTTAATCACATAAAATCACATCATTTCTTAACAAAGAATTGATCCGCAGTCTTCCATTTTAAACCTGTGCGGCGTTTGAACGAAGTATGTACAGTTACGCAAGCGCTTTATCATTGATAGATCAGCTGGAGTGGTATCAGGCTGACGCCGCAAGTATATAACGCCATAATGTCTGTCAGCTGGTGCGCAGCAAGTCCCAATTCAGCAGCTATTTTCTTCAATGTTTCTCCTTTATCACCACGACATTCTTTCGCTTTGATGTCATTTTAAGCAGGTACTCTGAATTATACTACCAAACACTTTAATGAGACACAGAAACAGTCCAGTTGAAACACACGCGATAAACTCGTTTTCCGTTTGAAAACAATAGGAAAACTGAGGAGCTTGAGGAAGATGTAGTGACGGGTAGTGATCAAGGTCAATGCTTTATTCCGGTGCTATTTATAGTTGGTGAGACTACCGCGTCAGCACCGTGTGACACACTACTAAATCTTTCTTAAACTCGACAGGTAGCATTTTACAGTACATTGAATCAAACTAAAGAGCGAATATTTGGCGTGCATACGTTCTCCCTATATAGTTGAATTTATTATCTAATTATCTAATATTATCTAATGCGGATAAACGAGGGCCGGCTAAATGAGGTTTTACTGTAATTAAAAATACACAATTTATGGGAAACATTAACCATTTCGAATATATTCATTAGTATTGTTTCCAAATTTTAAAATATATTTTATACCTTTTATGAAGTTTTATGCCATTCATTTGTGCGTTGTGATTATAACAGTGTAATTTCAAATCCAGCAGTAAGAGGTCAGAGTGGGTGGTAGCTAGGGATCGAACTTTGGACCTCCAGAATGTGAGTCGGCAAGGTTACCGCGGCGATAGCTGAAACTAACCTGTAAGCTACAATTGACCTACTTATCCGGCGTTTAGGATAATCTTTGCGGATAATGCACGGTTATGTGGCAACCAGTTACAAATGATACTTCCTAAGTTCATTGCGCTTGGACACGCAAGTTGTCAAGTATATTTACGGTAGCTCTTCACTTGTTCAGTGTTCGGTTCGCTGGAAACTCATCAGATGCAATGGTACAAGAAACAATTGTTGTGAAAGTGTAATTACGTCGTGGGACGGACGGGCAGTACTGTCATATTCCGTGTGGTCCGCAGCCCACTCGACCCAGTCTTTCCCATTTATAGCAACGTCTGTTGATCACAAGAAAACCCGGCGGAAGTTCTGTCAGAACAACCACTTTGTAACCTACCTTTCAAATGTACTTAGTAAAAACTTGTTTGTAGAATGGTGCATTTTTTGTGTGCCTCATTACTCACTTGTCACTACGTAGTACTGTGTGTTTAACAATACTTGCAACCGAGCGAGGTAATACATGTGACTCTCTTTCGGGACGTCGTGGATTCGATGCCCGTCGACCGACCACTCTCATTTGGGTTTTTCGTGGTTTCCCCTTGTCAGTATGCCAAGGTGTTCCATTCGGTTCGTCTCCTTTCCTCTTCTTTCGCTTATTTCCACTCCTTGCCTCTCATTTATTCCCATTTCCTTGGTTCTCCATTCCTCTCGTCTCCTTACCTCCCTTTTTCACCTCTTTCCTTTCCTCTCTTTTCCGCTCATTAGCTTTCCTATCATCTCATTTCTTCTTCTTCTCTCTCCTCTGCTTTCCTCTTATCTCCTTTCATCATTGTCCTTTCTTTTTTTCTAATTTCCTCTCTTTTCCTTTCCGCACCTCTCCGCTCATCTCCTTTCCTCTCCTCTACTTTCCTTTCATTTCCTTTATTCTCCTATGCTCTCCACTTCTTTCCTCTCCTTTCCTCTGTTTTCCTCTTCTACCCTCTCTTCTCCTCTCCTTTTTTCCTTCCATCTCTTTCCTTTCTTATTTTCGCTCACTTGTGACTTCTCAGGTGTGCTTGTCAGCACGCTAGTTCTGGCGGAAGAGGACAGATGGCACAGATGCGTGCGCTCAGTGAAACCTTCCCTAATATCCCTTGAAGTTGCTGTCCAGGCCTCAAGGATCGCTTCGTCGCCCTCTTCCTGCGTGGTAAATAGAAGCTTCGGTTGTGCGCAGGGCGATTCCAACTGCTTGGGACTTCTGCGGCTTTGCTGTCTCCACACTCTGCCGGTCTGTGGTCTCCCTTTGCTTTATCCCTTCCCAGTGGGGGCTGGCAACACGCAATAGTTCCCTATAGGGTCTCCGTTCATAAAATGTGGCGCAATTCGCACTTTTATCTCGTAGTTAGTGTATAGGGTATACATCAGGTTGTTATTAATCTTGAAGGACAGGCATAGAGGTTTCCCTTTTCTGAAGGATGAAGATGGATTTATGAATGTATTAGCTACATATTAATTGTGGTTAGGGTATATTTCATTTGTAATGTGTTCACTAAACAGACTTTAGTTATGGTTTTATAATACATATTAGGTTCAGAACCGTCTGGGGTTTTCAAGTCTTCCTTATCCGACAGTCAAAATACTCTGTATTTAGTGCATCTCAGGATACAAAATATAGTACATGGAGGGCGACACCTCGCACCTCGTGAACTAAATCTTCCAGGAAGAAGCGGTACAGTGAAGTAGCCGCAGGAGAATGTAGGCCGTAGGTAGACAGGCCAAAGAGACGCGGAGAAACCTCTAAAAATTAAAACTCCAAGAACTGACCTAACGCTGGAGTCGCCGCCATAAATGCCCTATACAAACTAGACAAGCCCTGCTATCCAAGAGGAAGACTATACCCTCGGAGCAATTCACAAATAACACCTGCAACATGAGAAGAAAAGAGAATGGAAGGGAATGTGAGATATGAAATTGTTGCAGAAAAGAAACCACCGCAACATTAGCCAACCCACCAGGAAAAAACACGAAAAACCCAAAGTAAGGGTACGCGGTCAACGAGAGTTAACCCGGAGTCTTCCAAATGCGAGCATCATAAGTTACCGCAGAGCAAACTCACTCGGTTTCACTGCTTCACCTCTAGCTCTTTTATTAAACGGACGAGATTGATGAAAGACAATAAAACCTCGATGCTAAGATTTCTCACTAAAAATTATACATGAGCTTCCCTTATCAGGGAGTTATATAACGTTATTGTCTCAATTTTTAACCCCTGAAATGGTCAGCAAGTCGCTTCAGATAGCTTATTGATCGTCCTCCATTAACTCATCACCAACTTAACTACTATCTATTCACACCCCACCCACGCATTCCTGAAATATTTTCTATTTTAAATATTCTATTTACTTGCATTCAACAGCTACATAAATACATTTTTTGATGATGCATCTGTGCCGAGTCCTAAAATTACTAATATTCCAGTATAAATTAATTCCGATGTCCTTATTGTTAAGGGCTACTTTGTGCTGGCACCTTGTCTTTTAATTAGTCGTTAGTCTTTTCCTTCTTCCTCCCTAATAACTACTTTCGCATTACTCTCCTTTCTTTTGGTTTTCCTGCTCCTTTCCCTTTTTACTTTCTCTACCACGTATAGTAAGTAGAGGAAGTAGTATATTCCACCCAAAAATTCGATGTCGAGATTTCACTGGATATATATGTTTTGAGGCCTCCTGGATCGAAAGAAAAGGCATTTTTAGAAAAATATCCGCGTGTGCGTGTGTGTGTGTGTGTGTGTGTGTGTCTTTCTATCTGTGTGTCTGTCAGTCTGTGGACAGTATAACTCAAAAAGGAAAAATCGGTTGAAAACCGAAGTTGGTATTTAAGTTTAACATATTTTAAGGAAGCGACACGAAGATTTTGAAGAAAATTCATCTAACTACCCATTTTCTCAATTTAGCCCATGTGGTCCTGTTTACTCTGGACAACTTGTGAATAAGTGATAAACTGTAAGAGATAGACCAAATCTTACTGCACAAAAAATGTACATTTTGATAAAACACACAATTTGTCCAAATGAATTATTTTGTAGAGCGAATCATTTTGAAGATATTTCTGGTTAGTTTTAAGTGTTCCACAACTCACACAATTGTCAAATGCAACATCGTTTTTCTTTACATATCTTAGCCGTGCAAAGAGAATGAAATTTGAAAGCTTTAAAAGATTTGACTATCACTCAAAGCCTACTGTATTCCAATATTCCCCTTGCACCTACAAGGAAATAGGCAATAAGATAATTTCTGCAAGTGTTTATCTCAACTAACACGAAGAAGATATAGGAATAAGACTTTGTAAGAATGGTTAGTACAAGAGCAGAGAAATGTTTTTTAGTTTCCTTGTAAACTTGTAATTTTCCATGTAAACTTTACTTCCCTTAGCTGTTAATGTTCTTACAGCAACCATTTACTTGCATATACCTTGAGATAAAGATGCAATAGTTCGCTGCTATAGCCGCCAACAGCAGATTCTTCAAAGACAGAGATGTTGGGGATGTTATAATCTCTTAGTACGCTTTTATGTTTTAAGGTACCGTAACTATATAAAATTCAGCTAAAATGAGGATCACTTCCAAGGAAATTCACAGCAAACTCAAGCAAATTTATTCTTCGTCCTTATACCAACCACAATAATTGTTAGAGCCAGTTATGAAAACATACAAGATAAATAAAATGTAAGATGTTTATAATTAAGGAAGTTACAAAGCATTTGTAAGGCGATTACGGTTTTAAATCTGCCTTATTCTTTCTCATAGCTGTAAATCGAATGCTTCAAGTTTCCCGCTTTCGGAATCGTTAAACAAAGTAACAGATATTAGATTAATATCAACTAGTATACCCAGTTTACAAATGACGAAGATTTAATCTGCAGCTTGTGTTTTTTTCAGCAGTGAAACACGATTACGTTTGCATGGATGACTGAACTTGCAGAAAATTGCTACTGCTGTGCAGAAAATGTTAAAATTATTCGTGCGCCATCTCTAGATACTGATCTTCATACAAGAACTAATCTCTGGAAGGATTAAGGACGAGGAGTGAGACGTAAAGAAGAGGATTATTTGGAAGTACCTACGATTGCAAAACCATTTCCTTCGTTGAAACAAGTATTAGACTAATATGCGGTATTACGTATACTCGTACATAGTGTATAAGTATTTTTATTTAGTAAAACATCAACAATCAAGTTACATAGCGACTGTGAACATCATATGTTAAAAAGGGTAAACAAAATTTCCAAAATGCATTAAAATGGATTTCATTAAACACTAGACCTTTCAATTTAAATAATAGCAGTAATAATATTAAGTAATATTATACACTATTATGATTATGATGATGATGATGATGATGATCACCATCACCACCACTTAAAGGGTTAGGCCTGCAGGCTATATTTTAGTACTGTAATATTGTGGTCGCCAAACAACAACTGAGTTCTGTTATTGAGTTATAAAATCAAACAAGGATTAGTTTCAAAACGTTTAAACAATTCTTTTTTCAAAATTTTCCTCGTGAACAATATATGTTTGTATCGATGAATTATTGTTTCAATTTCATTTCATGCACTACCAGATCATTTTGAATTGCCCTCCATTTGAGTTTTGATTGTTGATCGATTTTAATGTGTAGTACATTGTTTTTCAGCGATTTATGAGAATACAGTTGGCGACACTGAGTAGACAAAAGAATGACCTAGTGATAAATGTAGAAAACAAATTAATGATCAGTTAGTATATCGAATATGATAAATTAGTGGTTCTATGTATAAAATATTCGGCACAAAGAATCCTTACAAGTAACAGGATAAACATTTCAAATGCCGAGGTCTACTAATAAAACATGATATGAAGTGATACCATCAACAAGCGCAACGACCCATGAAGGGCCAAGGCTTACCGCCCGGCCGCTGCGTCCCCACCTCTACCTACTACGGTGTCATGCCGTAGTGGGTGGGACGTGGTCAGCGCCCCGAGTCCTCCCGGCCAGTTATGCGGCCTTCTCGACCTGGGTTCGCTACTTCTCCATCAAGTAGCTCCTCAATTGGTCCCCCCGAGATCTAACCGGGCTGAGTGTACCCCGTGCCAAACCTTCCAGATGCAGGCACGCTACCACTGCGCTACGAAGGGAAATTATACTTAGGAAAGGAAATTTGGGTAGGAAACGTTACAAACCTAATTAGAGGACCTCCCCTTGCAGTTTATTAGGACTGAGGAAAATCTAGGAAATGCCCTGGCGGGATTTGAACCATAGACTTCCCGTTCACTAGTCCCACACATTCTCGGCTGGTATATCCTTAAAATGTGTATTTAAATACAAAGGGAGCCGTGTTACAGTTTGAGTACCAGACAATTTTATGTAGGTTAAAAGAAACATAACTTGAGGCTGCCCTTGTATTCATCACTTGAATGTTCTATTGTTAGATTATATTCATAATGTTAATGCAGCCAGATGTGTGACAAGGTAGAATGCACTCTCTCTGCGAGAGAGGCCTGACCCCGAATGGGATGCTAATTTCCATACCGTAACACAGTTAGGCATGTGCAGTATGTAAGGTACCTCATATACATATAACCAAGTCAGTCGGCCATGTTTGTCTAGGCGCCTCCTAGTCATCGCGTGAAGCAAGCGGAAGGTGCCTTGAATACATCCACTTTCCAAAGGCTGAACGCTTTATTACGGGTTCATAAGGTACCACGGACACGTTTGGGAGTTGCATTTTAAAACTCAGCGAAGGAGCCAAAACAACAAACAACAGATATAGTCAACATAACCTCACTCGTCAACAGATAACAGCATGGCGCCTGCGTTGCTTAAGAGCACTGTGGCGCCATGGCCTGTTCTAATCTCTCCTTGGTGACGTCTCAACACCAAGTAGTAAGTATGCGAGGTGAATATCGAGTCAGCCTAACTTTCCTTGACACAAATCACTAAAATTGCTTTCTGCATGCGTAACACAACAAAAAAACCCGATGTGTAACAGTTACCAGACTCTATCGGTCTGTGATCATTTATTTGCACTTATTTTACACTGAATCAGTCATCCGTAAGCTTCTTATGTCTATGCTTCTTAATTAAAGTAAATATTTTCCCAGAGATTTTACACATACACTAAAGACTTAGGAAAGCTTTCTTTCCAAAATTCAAGACATCAGGAAGAATGTACACCTTCCTAATTCAAAGGAAAACTTCATATCTAAAGTCAACCCGACACATACATTAGACATCACATATTATTTTCATCTGACAGAAGAAGTTAAGAAAAGTGATACTTCAACTAGTGTTCTAAAATTATTGGCATTAGAGACAATCCATACTAGATTTCCAGAACATGAATGGCTCCATATTTATACTGATGGATCATTGATATCAAACCAAGATGGAGCAGGTGCTGGAGTCACATGTCACCTCTTTTCCTATTACAAATCTTTAAGTTATGGAACTACTAACTTTGATGGAGAAATTGAAGCAATTCGAATGGCCCTACAAAATCTTTTGTACAGAATTTCACATTTTCAGCAAGCAGTTATTCTATCAGATTCCAGGGCAGCAATTATAGCAATTACTTCCAAGTTGTCACCAAAAAACCAAACAATTATAGAATGCGGGAAAATCCTTGCCCGTCTAACAGCACTTCAAAAACACCTAGTCTTCCAATGGATGCCAGCTCACTGTGGACTGAGTGGTAATGAGAAAGCTGATTTTCTTGCAAAAAAGGGTACCAGCGGTGTACAAAAATCTATAGTTAATCTACCATTTTATGCAGCTAAAAGATTAGTCAACTCTGAATTCAAAAAAATTATTGCAAAACATTACTATGAAAAATCAAAGAATAAAAAATGGGAACTACCAAACATTCAAACAGTAATTCCTGAGTATCCTCGAAAAACAGCAGTTGCAACCTTCAGGTTGATTACAGGACATGATTGTTGTTGTTGTTGTTTTCTAGTGCCTTGCATCTGGCAATGAAGCCATTAGCATTCGTGCTTTCCAATACTTTTGAACTGTAGTTTCTTCTGATCTTAATGCTTCACAGGTCTTCAAGTGGTCTTCATTTATTTCTGCTGGATCGTTACACAGGACACATATTGGTGAGGCTGAGATACCTATTCTGTAGAGATGACTTGCTAAGCAGTCGAGGACATGATTGTCTGGCAAAACATTTAAACAGAATTGGGATAAATTCTTCACCACTCTGTCCTCTATGTGATCTGCAAGAGGAAATGGATCGAGACCACCTCCAAATATGCCCAGCCACTTCTAATGCCCCATCCATCAGTGAAAAATATTGGAGAGCAAGAGGATTAATGACTTCATTGTCAGAAATCCAGCATTAGCTAACAACATATTGTCACCGCGCCCGCCGTATCTAATTGCCGACAACCGCAGTGTCACCCATCGCATTATTGTCGGCACTACCGCAAAGGAGCCGAAGGAAAGAGACGGAGAATGGCCGCATTGTTGGGGCGCTTGCCGAAAGAGAGAAAGTGATAGAGGCTTCTAGAACTGTCTGGTTTGTGTTTCACCGCTAAATAAGTGAACGTTCCGGAAGCTTCCAGAATAGTGCCTGGGAGATATAAATAGCGGTAAAGTGGTGTGAGAAGGGTCAGTCAGACGTACGTGAAGCGTTGAGTAGTGCCGACGGAGAACAGTCAGACGTATGTGAAGGTTGAGTAGTCGTGCCGACGGAGACGGACAGACGATGTGGAGAGTTGTGCCGACGGAGAAGAGACAGTTCTTTGTGTTACGAATTCGGAGCCGTGCTGTTGGAGAATCGGAAAAGACTTTCTTGTTGTTGCAACGAGTGTACAAACTTACTGTTTACGGAAATAAAAGTGTTTCTTTGTCTCGACTACATCTGTCTTCTTTGCTTTACACCCACACCAAAGTTACAATGGTGTCAGAAGTGGGATTCGTCGAATTGCTTCTAGTTTCATTACATTGTCAGAAGTTGCAACGTTAGAACCAAGATGGAGGGAGATTCGGAAACCAGGATGATGGCAATGATGAAAGAATTATTTGCCAAAATGGAAACGTCATACGACAACCTCGTTGCCAAAATGGAAACGTCATACGACAACCTCGCTGCCGAGCTGAAAGAAGAAATAAAGACGAGAAACAACCTCGTTGCCGAGCTGAAAGAGATGAAGACGGAGCTATCGGCGAAAATTGACGGCGAACTGATTGGCGTGAGGGAAGACGTGGAAGAACTCGGCGAAAAGGTGGTAGACCTCTGCCAGCACGTGGACGTCGTGGAGGACGACGGGGAACGTCTTGGCGCCCTGGTAGTAAGAGTTGACGAGAGCGTCAAAGTACTGGATGCCAGGGGCAGACGGAATAGCGCGGAGCCGGAGAGGGAGCACCTAGTGGCCGAGGCGACAGTCGCGCCCGTTTCAGATGATATGAGGGAAGACGTGGAACAACTCGGCGAACTGATTGGCGTGAGGGAAGACGTGGAACAACTCGGCGAACTGATTGGCGTGACGGAAGACGTGGAACAACTCGGCGAACTGATTGGCGTGACGGAAGACGTGGAACAACTCGGCGAACTGATTGGCGTGACGGAAGACGTGGAACAACTCGGCGAACTGGTTGGCATGACGGAAGACGTGGAACAACTCGGCGAACTGGTTGGCATGACGGAAGACGTCGAACAACTCGGCGAACTGATTGGCGTGACGGAAGACGTCGAACAACTCGGCGAACTGATTGGCGTGACGGAAGACGTCGAACAACTCGGCGAACTGATTGGCGTGACGGAAGACGAACAACTCGGCGAAAAGGTGGAAGACCTCTGCCAGCATGTGGACGTCGTGGAGGACGACTGGGAACGTCTTGGCGCCCTGGTAGTAAGAGTTGACGAGAGCGTCAAAGTACTGGATGCCAGGGGCAGACGGAATAGCGCGGACCCGGGGAGGGAGCACCTAGTGGCCGAGGCGACAGTTGCGCCCGTTTCAGATAACGAAAATGTACGTCTCGGGGAAGACAAAGGGGCAGTTCAGGGACGTCGTCGGGGATCCTCTGGAGGAGTGTGTCGGGTACGTAACCAACCAGGATACGACGTGGAGGACGATCAGCAGGGAAGCGCACAAGCAAACGAGCATCACGCGAGAACCGACTTGGCATGTGACATGGGGGGACCGTCGGAGCCATCCTATCACCTGACGCATAGTGCCGTGAACGGAAGAAGGGTGGACATCATCGTGGACGGCAGGATACAGGAGAGGCCGTGCCGAGCACGAGTGAACACGAGTGCAGCGGTGGACGCGACTCGCGCGGATGTGGTGGGGTTTGTTGCCGGACCCATCGGAAGCAAGGTGGCTGCGAAGGTGCGCCAGAGAGGTCGGCGGACACGGAACCCAATGAGCCGTTTCCAAGTGCGCAGGATGGCCCGTCAACACACCAGGAAGAAGGGCAACTGGACGAGGGCCCGCCAAGACCGGCGGTACTGTTGCAGAATTTCGAAGCAGGATGGCATACGTCGTCCTACCCGGACCAAGGGACACTATCCAACAGCGATACCTAGGATCGTGCCTCATGGAGAAGAGGTTCGATGGGTTAGTCCACCGGGGCGCAAGGGAGATGCCGCAGTGATAGTGCTGGTCGGGACGACCAGCTCTGAGGAGGGAGCAGTGTCACCGCGCCCGCCGTATCTAATTGCCGACAACCGCAGTGTCACCCATCGCATTATTGTCGGCACTACCGCAAAGGAGCCGAAGGAAAGAGACGGAGAATGGCCGCATTGTTGGGGCGCTTGCCGAAAGAGAGAAAGTGATAGAGGCTTCTAGAACTGTCTGCTTTGTGTTTCACCGCTAAATAAGTGAACGTTCCGGAAGCTTCCAGAATAGTGCCTGGGAGATATAAATAGCGGTAAAGTGTGAGAAGGGTCAGTCAGACGTACGTGAAGCGTTGAGTAGTGCCGACGGAGAACAGTCAGACGTATGTGAAGGTTGAGTAGTCGTGCCGACGGAGACGGACAGACGATGTGGAGAGTTGTGCCGACGGAGAAGAGTTAGTTCTTTGTGTTACGAGTTCGGAGCCGTGCTGTTGGAGAATCGGAAAAGACTTTCTTGCTGTTGCAACGAGTGTACAAAGTTACTGTTTACGGAAATAAAAGTGTTTATCTCGACTACATCTGTCTACTTTACTTCACAACCAAACCAAAAAAAAGTTACAATATTTTCCCAGAGATGGTTTCAATGTAAATTTTCTTACAGGAGTCTGCGACGCCTTCAGCTATTTAGATACTGAGTCATTAAATGTTAACTTTGATGCTACATTCTCTCTGCACGAAGTCTTGAAATACATTGCAGTGAAGGCCTGTAAAATTGAAACGATCAATAGCGAATAATTGTGAAATGGTTAACGCCACGATAATACTAGTGACTCTAGGTGTGCAGTTCGGTCACCGGATCGAGCCTGCGTCCAACCACAACATCATGGCCGGAGTATACCAGGTGAACCACTCCAGCGGACATTCGGATAGGTAGACAACCCTTCGTGTGTTAAGAGTTGCAGAAATCATCGGCGAGTTGCAGTCAGTGGCGTGTGTGATCTTTGGTCTGCTTGTAAGACAAGCGAGTAGTAGAGGGAGTCCCCAGACTTCAACTAGCGTGTGCAGCGTGTGATAGTAGACAACAGTCAGAATATTTTCCATTCCACAAACACGTCTCATGTTTGCATGGATTTTGTTACGGCAATTTACAATCCGTAATCCGTAACGTTAGAGAGTAAAATAAAGTCTTGTAAGTGAAGTGCAAAATATTTTAAGACTGTTGTTCTCTATTATCACGCGCTGCACACGCCAGTTGAAGCCTGGGCATTTCTTCTGCCACTCTCGCTTCTGTTACAAGCAGAACAAAGTTCACGCACGCCACCGACTGGGTTTACTCCTGTGATTTCTGCAACTCTTTTAACGCAGGAAGGGTTATCTACTTACCCTAATGGCTGGACTGGGCCACCTTGTAGTAATGTGGGTGGCATTCGGTCAACTCCTCAATAGATTACCAAGGTCCTCACCAATCAGACCTTCCGACAGGGGAAAACTTCCCCCTGCAGATTCTGGAATCGAAGCCGAATCCCCTCACATCGCAGACAGTAATACACCATAGCTCTACAGAGTGGAAGGTACTGCTTTGGTCATACGCTAACCAGGGATTCTACATGATGAGTGTAACAAACATGTCCAATACAATTATTGTCAATAAAGAACCGTTTCGCTGGATTAAAAATAATAATTTGAAGCCATCTAGCTTCTTGAGAATTGATATAGGTGATTCTTTATTTCACCAACTGTCGCGGAAACATTCTGTGAATAATGCTGTGAAAATTTCAGATGAATGTAGTCGCAATTTAATGTTAACGTGAGGTTGCCAAATCTCTCTTGCAAGTTAAACTTTGCATGACATTTTTTTAGGTTTTATTTCGTTTTATAAACGCTAATCTTCAGTTGAACAGAAATTAAATAAACATAAGTACGTAAAAGAAAATCGTCGAAAGATTTTGTATTATTTTTGGCACCTTTTGAGGCGCGAGCACCGCTAAACTGGGCGCTCATCTAGTTTTCATCCCTAAACCTTAACCCAGTGGTGCTCAACCGAGGCAAGTTAGGGGAAGCTGAAATCACCACCTTCCACCTGCTGGGACAGAATGAGGCATTTATCCGTGGTTACTGGGTTGCAGTGGCGGCACATTCCTCCATACAGGAAATCAAAAGTGTACACATTCATATTCTACTCCTGATTAATCCTATTTCTGAGGATTACTTTTTGGGCACGATTTACGTTTCAGGTATTCAATATTTAATTCAAAATATGAAGTGCACAGTGTCAAAAAATAAGCAAGCTGATTATTGCGATACTCACTTTTAATGTAGCTCATTTTTGAAAATGTTTTGTTCGCAGATATAAGAGGAGCCAAAGACTGTCATTAAACTAGATGCAAACAAACGTAACTTGGATACTCATAACAGGGCAGAGACCTGAATAATTCCCACTTTTTTTTTCTCAGAACATTTTACGGTCGTGAAATTCTGCAATGCAGCTAGTTTAATATTTGGTGGCTCATGTGAAGCCTCACTACATGGAAACTTCAAAAGAGTGCAACATAATTGGCTTTTGGTTTTAAGTGTTTTTAGGGGCGGCGCCGTGGCTGAGCTGTTAGTTCGCCTACCACCCAGGCGGCCCGGGTTCAATCCCAGGGACCCACACAGAAAGAGGCGCAGTCTTAATCACAACCATTGAGCAATCTTCAGCAGATAAAAGGAAGAACAAGTTGAATTTCCAAAGCAACAGTGATACAAAGAGGAGAAAAGTTTCTTGCGGGAAGCTACATACAAATTGAAGGGGAAGCATAGACCAGCGGGATAGTTTCAAGTAGCAGAGGAAAGGCAGCAAAGGAGTATCCATTATCTTCAGCATTAGAAGACATTTCTTCCTACCCTATTCTGGAAGACAGTGATGACGTTGAACTTGACTAAGTGGGGCTTCCCAGTTAATAAAGAAGCAAGTTGCACGTTCTGCGCTGGACTCTTCTCAGAAGACTAAGAGAAAACTCTGGGTTACGTGCTTTCAGTGCCATATATGGGCACACAGTGACTATGCGAACGTGAAGAATGATGACGTCAAGTTTAATTTCTTGCATTTCGATAACATTTTAAATGTTACATCGTGCTCTTGATTTGATTTATAAAGAGTCAATTTTAAAGTCTAAGTTTAATTTTAAAGTTATTCAGAACTAAAAATATGTATGCTGTAATGTCTTCATTTTTGTACTGTTTTAATAGGATAGTTGATTTAGCCAATATTTAAACCATGTTTTTAGCTTTCAACATTTGCAGTGCTAATCAAAACATGTAATATTTGAGAAACAGAACGTGCTTTAAGTCTTTTAAGTCTCATACTACGCAACAGGCATAACAGTGGTGTGTTTAACTGTGTTAAATTTAGACATTTCCTGCAAGTTGTAGGTTCTAAAAGAAAATGGTAGCCAATATTTAAACCCATTTCTCTACCAAAAGCTATACTAATTAGTGTGACAAATTGCAAGTCCAGTTGCTTTTTCTGTCACTTTATTTTTCTGATTCAGTTTTAGAAGACAAATAAACTCCTCTATTTTATCGTTAGTATAATAATTTATTGTGAGCTTGTAAATCAGATTTTTAACCTTTACAGAAATACTGCTCGCGGTTTCACTACTCTTTCTGTCTAATAAACAATTGGCTGTGGCGATACACTCTCTAAAAATGCTTCACACAACTGCGACGCGACGATTGAATATTTAAAACTGATACATTCAAGCTCTCTCACACTGACTGTACACACAAATACAAACACACACACACACACTTAAAAACTAACTCCTGCTCTTTCCATGCTCTCTCGCTTTTTGTAGCGCAGGCAAAGTGTCGGCGAATTCTCTAATGCACCTCTTCTCGATATACTTGTTGTAAACAAGCCTTGCAAGTGAACAGCCTCTAGAACCATCCGGAACCGCCTCGTTCCACCGCACTCGGTCGTCTTCGTTCCGGCCGCTCCATTGTCGTCGGACGCATATTTACAAGGAGAGTGTGAGGTGGCTTGACCTTGAGCGTCTCTTCGACGGGCGACTTAGTTAAGTCGCGCTAGTGCGTGTGTAAATATGTTTTCAAGGGAATTAAAAGTTACTGAATGACTTGTATAAATTAATTGCACACAATTGGTTTGCATTTCACGAGTTTTCTGACGATACTGAAAGCATTTACAATGGAGTAATTAAAAAATACAGTAAAGTCTATTCCTCACCACAGTTAAACTTTCTTATTTTTGTCAAATATATACAGTAGGACGGTGTTTTCATAAGTAATATCATAACTTGTCTGACCTAACCGAGAAATTCTCGAGTGCAGCGAGCGAATTTATCTGGGAACGTCAGACCGTCGGATGAGATTTATCTGGACTGTTTCATAAAAGTATATTGCATACCAAGAACTGTATGTGATACTTATGCGGTTGAGAATGCATTTTGGTAATACGAGGCCCCCAGGCTCGAGTTTTCCCAAGCATTCGGGATCAATTGTTCTTTCAAATACTTGAAAAACCCGTAAAAAACAATAATAAATCAAAATTGTTTTTCCACATTCCTTTAAACAAACTAAAAGAAACTACAAACTCGTCATATTGAAGAGAGTGTTATATCCAAGCTCACTGAATACAAACATAAGAACATCGACCAGTGGCACTATGCAGGCACGGCGTATTGCAATTCATTGCATCCGGTACGAAGTACCACGCCTTAATGTGCGGCAACACTCTTTACCCTTCTGTCTGAGGAAAACATAAATATACGGAGCACAGATATAAATGTTATGGTCAAATGAAAAAATTATAGTATATGACAAACGTCCATGCCATTGCAGATAAAACTCCTGCTCAAAGATATACTGTAGTGGAACAGGAAATTAGAGCCAAATGAAGGAGAAGAGGAATAAATAACATTAAACATAGAACGAACAGAAGAGAAAATTATGATTCTCAATGAAGATATGTGCACATAATACATCCACATACATGCTGCAGAGATGAAGGTCTAAGTTCTTACGTAATACTGTCTCCGTATTCTAGTTTAAGAATCGATTTGTGTAAAATAGTGAGTGAGTGAGTGAGTGAGTGAGTGAGTGAGTGAGCGAGTGAGCGAGTGAGGTTTAAGGCCCCGTCGATAACAAGGTTATCTGGGTCTGAAATCCATAACTAGTGTTGCAATCACATGGCTTTCTCTACTCTTGTACTAACCATTCTTACAAACTCCTATTCCTATATCTTCTTCGTGTTAGTTGGGAAATAATTTGCAGAAATTATCCTATTGTTTACTTCCTTGAAGGTGCAACGGGAATATGGGAATACATTACACTTAGATTCCATTCTCTTTGCACGGCTGACATAAAAGAAATGAATAACGATATTACGTTTCACCGAAGTTTCAGTTTTCCGAAACTCACACAAATAGCAAGGAATATCTCCAAAATGGTTCACTCCAAAATATAGCTATTTATATATTGGACATAAATTATGTGTTTTAGAGAGATCTACATGTTTGTGTAATAAGATTTGGTCTATCCCTTACGGCTTACCAGTTATGCAAAAGTCATCCAGAGTAAATACGACTACAGGGGCTTCAGCAGAAAATTCAAGATATACATTTCAATTGTAATAAAATTACCTCAAACATATGTCATTTTAATGAAAATCGTTAGTCATTTTCAAGAAAGTCAAAACTGTCGAAAAATTTTCCATGAAGGTTAGTTTAGGATAGTGGAATTTTCTTCAAAATCTTCTTGTCGCATCCTTGAAAGATGTTAAAATTAAATACCAACTTTGGTTTTTAACCATATTTCCGTTTTTGAGTTATGCTGTCCACAGACACACTGACACTGACACACACACAGAGACCTTTTTCAAAAAATGCCTCTTTTTTGGATTCAGGGAGCCGCAAAACGTACATTTCCACTGAAATCTGGGCATCGAATTTTTGTGTGAAATACAATACTTCCTCTACTTACTATACGTAGTAGAAAAAGTAACAATAACAGGAGAAATTCAGAAACAATTAGGTTTCACAGTTAAAAATTAAAAGATCGTATATATTTAAACGAGCAATTCTTGTATATAAATATATTCCGCGCAACTTGGAAACGGCTCTAACGATTTCGATCAAATTTTGTACTCAGACAGGGTTTTGCTTATTAAGTTTATTTATATAGGTGTCGTTCCTGAGAAAACGCAACTTAACGCGTAACAGTCACAGTTACTCTAAACCTTATTTTGGCCATAATAATTGCTCTGCTAATGAGCCAATTTCAACAAACAAGCTGGGATATTAAAGGTCTCGTCAAGAGCTTTCAGAAAACATAGCTATATTAGTCCACGCTTAACAATCACAAACATATATATTAAACGAGCCATTCTTGTGTGTATGTATGTGTATATATTCCGCACAACTTGGAAACGGCTCTAATGATTTCGATCAAGTTTTGTATTCAGACTGGGTTTTACTTATTAAGTTTATCTATATAGCTGTCATTCCTGGGAAAAAAAAAACCGCGATTTTACGCGTAACAGTCACAATTACTCTAAACCTTATTTTGGCCATAATTTCTGTTAATGGGCCAATTTCAACAAACTAGCCAGAATATTAAAGGTATTGTCAAGAGCTCTCAGAAAACCTAAAGAAAGTTGACTTAGCTATGTTAATCTACGTGCAACATTCGCAATTAGTTGAAATTTTATTTTGGCCATAATTTCTGAGTTAATGGCTCAATTTCAACAAACAAGCCAGGATATTAAAGTTCTCGTCACGAAAACGGCTCCAACAATTAGGATGAAAATTTATATTTAGTTAACATTTTTATTTTCAAGTTCATCTAAATAAGTATCTTCTCCCAAAAAACACCATTAAAAAAAAAAAAGAAAGGAAAAAAATCCGAGCGAAGCTCGGCCGCCCAGGTACTGGAAGTTAAAACGTGAAAGGTAATACTTTACAATGTTAAAATAGGAGAATGACATTCTAAAAGGCCAGAAAGCTCCGAAGAAATCAAATAAAAGCTAAACTTGTTTAATAAACCCAAAACTTGCGACGAACCGCAGTGCCTATCTACCGCTTCTGGGTCGTTGACTGTGATTAAGCGCAAAGTAAAAGCAGGCTAAGGGACTGGTGTTCACGAGCGTATCAAGCAGAACAGGTCAAATAAGGACGATAATGAAGATACAACTGTTGAAAGAGCGTAAGGATCCATGGGTTCGTGGTTCCCGGTTTGGGTATTCCTGTGACTCATTTAGGGCAGAGTGTGCACATTGTGGTCAGCAGTTCAACTGGTTCTTGCTGTGCATAACGGCGACCAAGAGCGGCACAACTCCCTCCCTCATTGAGGACATACAGACTTCCGCGTTCGTGTGTGTGTTTGCTGAGTCTCATTCACTGCTAGTATGGCGCCTCTTATGCAAGACGTAGGTAAATCATACCTACATGCACTGGCCCTTGTCTGCCTAATGGAGGACATGATATTGACAAGAAAAGGTCAGCAATGTGGGTCACAGCGAGGGAAAATACTTGCATCTGTAGGGAAACCACTCGTTGACCATGCCTTCGGTCATATGCACCAACAAAACATCACTTGCGGTTTCCTCGACATAATCTAAGGGTTTTAATGTAGGAAAATTGAAGAGCAGCTACATTTACACTATAATACTTTGCTTATTACTTCCTCTACCACGTATAGTAAATACAGGAGGTATTGTATTCCATCCAAAAATTCGATGTCGAGATTTCTACGGAACTATATGTTCTGAAGACCCCTGAATAAAAAATCTGATGTGTTGGACTCACATGACTTTCTCTACTCTTGTACTAACCATTCTAACAAACTCTTATTCCTATATCTTCTTCGTGTTAGTTGAAATAAACATTTGTACAAATTATTTTACTGCTTATTTCCTTGTAGGTGTAAGGGGAATGTTACAATACAGTAGGCTTTGAGCAATAGTCAAAGAGTTTAAAGCTTTGAGATTCCGTTCTCTTTGCACACGTGACTTGTAAAAAAATGAACAATGATGTTCCATTTCACGAAAGCTTTAGGTTTTCCGAAACTCACACACATAACAAGGAATATCTCCAAAATGGTTCACCCTACAAGAAAATTTGAGACATGAATTGTGTATTTTAGCAAGATCTATATTTTTTGTACAGTGCAATTTGCTCTATCTCCAACGGATTACCAGTTATGCAAAAGTCGCCCAGAGTAAATACGACTACAGGGGCTATAGGCGGAAAATTCAAGATATACATTTCATTTGTCATCAAAATATCTCAAACATATGGCATTTTAATCAAAATTGTTAGAGCCATTTTAAAAAAAATCAAAATTTTCGAAAAATTTTCCATGTAAAGGGTAGTTTAGGTTGGGGCTATTTTCTTCAAAATCTTCGTGTCGCATCCTTGAAAGACATTAAACTTAAATGCCAACTTTGGTTTTTAACCGACTTTTGGTTTTTGAGTTATGCTGTCCACAGACTAACAGACTGACACACACATGGACCTTTTTCTAAAAATACTTTTTGGATTCAGGGGGCCTCAAAACATATATTTCCGGTGAAATCTCGACATTTGAATTTTTGGGTGGAATACAATACTTTCCCTACTTACCAGTAGAGAAAGTAAAAACAAGCATTTTTAGAAAAAGGCCCCCGCGCGCGAAAAGTAGGTTAAGAACCAAATTTGGTATTTAAGTTTAATGTCTTTCAAGGATGCGACATGCAGATTTTGAAGAAAATTGCTTCATCCTAAACTACCCTTTACATGGAAAATCTTTTAAACATTTTGATTTTCTTGAAAATGGCTAACGATTTTGATTAAAATGCCATGTTTGAAATATTTTTATGACAAATGAAATGTATACGTTGAATTTTTTTGCTATAGCTCATGTAGTCCTGTTTACCAGCTAAGCAAATGTCATCCAGAGTAAACTGTAAGAAACAGACAAAATTTTACTATACAAAAATGTAGTTCTTTTCAAAATACGCAAGTAATGTCCAAAGACATTTTTTTTCTGCAGTGACCAATTTGGACATATTCCTTGTTATTTGTTGGAGTTTCATTAAAAACTTTCGTCAAATGGAGGATCGTGATTAATTTTTTTTAATGTTAACCGTTCAAATAACGAAATTTGGAAGCTTTAAACGATTTGACTATCGCTCAAAGCCTACTGTATTCTCATATTCCCCTTGCACCTACAAAAAAATAAACAATAAGATAATTTCTGGTAATATTTATCTCAACTAACACGAGCAAGATAAAGGAGTAAGAGTTTATAAGAATGGTTATTACAAGATAGAGAAAGTAATATGAGCGCAACACAAATTTTTATTAACGTCCTCCAACGTACAGTGAACGAATGAAATAGGTGAAATTATGCTCAAATAAGTTCGAGGTCCATGGAGCTTTAAGTTACCCGAGATTTGTCATGATGTAACGCTCGAGGTTTATGTGACCGAAGCTTGTAACCGCAACAGCCTGGCAGGGTTTTTGAAAACATATAGGAAAGCTAGAAAATGATCAGTGGGAGAAAAACGGAGTAGTTAAACATATCGTTTGTGTTTTATAAGCTAACTATACTGCATGAACTAAAACTAACATTTAAGTTCTGCTATTTTGAGTGACTTCTAGCGTCACTATTTTGAGTGACATTAATACCGCAAGCACGACCATGCAATGAGACAATTCAGGTCTCATTGTAGCACACAATTTATGTCAATTTTTGTGGTATTATTCGTTTGATCTTTCAACTGCTTATACTTGTTCAAGGGTAAGTCGTTATCCATGCAAACAGCATAGGATTTAAAAGGCATCACATTGCGATCCGCTTAGGATACTGTAACTATAGCCGCCGTCACGAATAAAGGCGGTTGCGCAGTAAACAATATTCAGTGACGTCACAGTCACGTGTTTTCTAGCCAATCAAGCGTAGATTCAGAGCGCGTGAGAGAGTACTTGCCTATAGTTTAACAGTGAACTGAAATCATTCTGAACAAGTCCACTCCATTATGTGATAGTAAGTCCGTTAAGATTTGATGGGAAACAGCTGCAACGCAGCACTTCCCCTACCTGCGCGTTATATGTGGTTCACCGCCATCGCTCCTGACGGATACTCTAATGCAGATGGTAGATCGCCTTTGTGAGGACAACACAATGTTCGCAAATATTTTGGATCAATTTATTAGTTTTACGGTTTCAATATTACGTATTGTGCTAGATAGACTTGTATCTCTGCATTGTGGCGTAACACTGCGATTGAGATTTTTACTTTCGGATTCTTATTACCGTGAAAAGTTAAATACAACTATACTCAGAGTGCTTGGGAAATTTTATTTATTTTGCAAAGATCTGTTTAGAAGAGTGAAGGTGTTAATCCTATCTTGCATTATATTCTCGATCTTAAAATTGTTTGTCTCCTTAAAACTCATAGTAGTTTCCTAGAAAAGGTAACACAGATTAAATCCAAATTGAACATTCCTAACACCAGAGAAAATCTACTTATAAGAGAAAATCCATTGGAATTATTACAACCTACCTTCAGTTTGGAATTAATAGAGGAAATAAGTAAATCAGACACACCAAAAGAAATACAAAAACTTCTAGCTCTGGAAACAATCAATACTAGATATCCCACAGAAGAATGGCTTCACATATATACTGATGGATCCTCCAAGGAGAACCTTACTGGAGTTGGAGTTACGTGTTCACATTTTTCCTTTTATCATTCTGTTGGCAGAGACAACAAATTATGATGGAGAAATAGAGGCTATACACATTGCTCTCCAACAATTATTAAATCTTCCTTTAAATAAATTTAACAAGGCAGTAATTCTTTCAGATTCTAAAGCTGCAATTCAGGGAATATGTTCAAATACTACAAAGAAGTCAACAAAAATTAGAGAATGCTACAAAATGTTAACACAACTCCAAAAGGTTAATAAGACTGTTCATCTCCAATGGATTCCAGCACACTGTGGAGTCATGGGGAATGAAGCTGCAGACTCACTTGCAAAGAAAGGCACAACAATAAAACAAAAGTCTAAATTCAATTTCTCATATTCCTCAATAAAACGCTTGATCATTAAAAAATTTTCTCATTCATACCTACAAGAAATAGAAACAAATGCCAAAGATAAAAAATGGATTACACTACTTTCCAATCCAGATATAATCCCCCAGAGACCAAGGGAAACAGCGGTTGCAGCCTTCCGACTATTGACAAATCACGACTGCTTAACAAGTCATCTCTACAGAATAGGTATCTCAGCTTCACCAATATGTGTCCTGTGTAACGATCCAGCAGAAATGAACGAAGACCACTTGAAGACCTGTGAAGCATTAAGATCAGAAGAAACTACAGTTCAAAAGTATTGGAAAGCACGAATGCTAATGGCTTCATTGCCAGATGCAAGGCACTAGAAAACAACAGCAACAACAAAATTGCTTGTCTGCGATCGAGGTAGATTTTTAACAAATATTGGAATTCATGAGATAAATAATAGGCAAACTAGAAAGATTATTTAAATTGCATAAACAATTTATTCATGTAGTATCAAACAATTTAATTTAGCACAAGTTTTTTCAAAAATAATTGAACAATCTTTCTTTAGTTTTTTGGAACTAATTTTAAAATGTGCATGAAATACTCGTATGGTGTACATATGCGAACACATTACATAAACACTCTGTTTAAAAGTTTCAAATGAAGTGACTTGATTTTAACTTTCACAGATGTTTATCCTTATATAGAAGAGGTAAATGTATTTTATCATTTGATTTTCAGGTTGCATAAATGCCTGCGGCATGCGCTTATAGTGAATATAAAGATGAATCATTGAGAGCATGCCCCTACAGGTACCTCAGGGTCTTAGCGTGCAGTCTGCTAGAGGTGAAAGAATAATGGCCACTATAATTATGTAATAATAACTTTGGTTGCCCGGACCTTGACTGTATCGCAGTATATAACCGCATTAAATGCGTTCAAGCTCCATAAAGTCTTTCCACGCTAAGGCGTTTCGCACCAAATTGGCGACTATTCCACTTAATGAGGGCATCATGTAACCTTGTTATTCCCAGACATGTCTGATATCTTATTTAAAGTTGTGGCTAGTCTATAAATGGCGTAGCATGACCTTTTATTTTGCTTCCACTCTCAAGCGATGCATTCACAAAGTACGCCTCCTAGTTGAGCGAGCAGATGAATCTCAGATGAATGTATGGACATAAACATGAAGGTCATAGAGAAGTCAATCTTCAGAATGACAGTCTTAATGAGGTTTCCAGTCTAAATGAAAAACATTTAGGCATGTAAACTGCGACTTAAATACCTACGACTCAGAATGTAAATTATGACTTAAAAACGTGTCACCCTTCTTGCGAACGTAATTCAATCACTTACACATAACCGTGGCGATTTAAGGAATGTTTTCGTGTAATATGTTAACTGCAGTTTGACGCAAACGTTCCTCTCTGTCGAAGACGTCGCCTTTAAGACCTACAAGATCTCGTGTTTGGTGTCCGGAGTAGCTCTAGCAAGAGGTTCTAATCTGCAGGGTATGCGTGAGTTGTGGTAGGAATGGAACCAAACGAAGAATTAACCAACATTTAACTTTATTTGCAAATTTCCAGATTTGTAGAGAACTGCCGACGATATTTAAATAGAATGTAACTTTGTAACTTCAACTACAACGTTATAACACTTTAACTTTCTCACCCTCTAGCAACCGCCGAATTATGTATACGCGCTAGCTTACGTACAAATCCCAAATTGCACGTGCGTTCTCTCGGCTCGATTCAAGACGAGTGTGTGTTGCGTTGCATTTGTTTATGTGTGGGCGACACGAAGGAAGCGATTTCCATTGGCTAACTTTAGAGCACATCATGGTAAGATAGGAATCAGCCCGCGGAATCGTTAGAGCTTTGTACATACAACAATTGTAACCTTTATCACTCATTTAAATCTGCCTAGGCTTCCATTCTTGAGACTTTAATCTATTCAGCTTTATTACGTCTTCCCCTTAACTATCGACTAGAATCTCCTTTTGTTTCTTTCTATTATCAATTAAATATATTGACATAATTTCGGTTTCAAGTTCAAACGCTTACTATCGTATCTTGCATAAGAGTGAGTCTATCTTTCTTACGTAACATACTGTGACGCAGCTGTGGTCCGAGCTTATCATATAGTGGGCATCGATCCCGGGTTAAAGAGATAAGGGGAGGATAGTACTCTCATCCATTCATTCTCCCCGCCTCACGAACATTCTAGTACTTTTACGAAAACTCCAGCGGCCCACATGAAGTGTTATGGTTGAAGTCCTAAGTTAGAAAACAATCAAACGCATACTTCAAATGTATTGCAGCAAGGGACCTTCCAAATTATGATATGGAAAGGGGTACAGGTGGGTCAACCTCAGAGTAATGAAACCTTGATACCTGTTTTATACATTCTGGTTCCCCTCAATAAACTTTTATGGACGCAATTCTGTTGTAAAATGAACTGTTAGAGGATGTTTTCGTTGAAGTTAGCACAGGTCAGAGGAAGTCATGTCTCAAATGAAAGGACATGGGTATTGTGCTTTCAGAACCCCCAAACTCTCAAAATACAATACTGTGTGTAGTTGATTATTTTTCAGTTAGAAATTGTCATGAAGGTTTTAACTCACCGGAAATGTGCGGAAAGCAAAAGAAAGTGAAAGTAATGGCTAGCTATAAAGCAAGTTCAAATTTGACCAAGCAGCTATCTCACCATCATGCCTCTCAGCTAGTAGTTCATGCCTCGGGCTCGCTATGTAGAATGACCAGAAGGATAGTCCTGTTGTCCTGGAGGTCTTTGTCGTTGCCAAAATTGCCAACGTATGCCACAATGACGTCAAGGAAGCCTGACGTACGAAGTCATTGTCAGGCGCAATTTACCGTCCACCGAATTAAGCTACCTCTCGACGATGGAGTGTATTACCGGGAGAAGCATAACAACCGTGATTTATGTAACCTATGGTATCGAAATGATGCAGACGTCACTGAACCGTTTAACAACGGGGCTTCCGCGTTAGCACTTTTTTAGACCCAGAAGCTGCATTTGATGGCCTAACATACAAAATGCACCAAAATTCTCCCGGCCTTCGGAATTATTTATTTCTAATCCATAGCTTTTTAGAAAACAGGCACTCCTAGGTAAGGGGATCATTCCTACACCATAAAGAGCAGTTATAAAGAGCAGTTATGTATACTCAAAAAATAATGTCGTCTGGTGCTGGTATATTAAGCCCGGAGCAGAGCGGGATGGTTCAGGCAACAAAGTCTTTGGCTCGCGTTCGGAGGTCCCGTGATCTAATTTAATTACAATAATTTCGTGGTTTCCTTCAGTCGCCAAGGTAAATATCTGATTAGTTCGTGGTATTAAATATTCAAAGTTCTTTCATAAGTGTAAAACAATAGTAAAAATGAAAAATGGGTGGTAATAGTGAATGCTGTGCCATCTGTCCACAAATAATGAAAGCAGATAGGCTGGATAGCACCCTAATGCCATCTGCCCGTCACAGAGGTGCAGCTACAGTTGTGCTGCACTGTCCCTTCTTTGGACTCGTGTCCAAGCAGGATGATATGGATAGAGATGAGGCCTTGAAGACTAACTGTCCGCCACATACCGTTCTGCGAGTATCTCCTAACAGATCCGACGCAATATGACTACATAGTTAAAGCGACGTAAAATAAGTAGAAATAAAAGAAGTAGGTTTGGTGTTCCAGCTACTTTTCAGTTTTGAGTTATGTGTTCAGAGACGTATACATACACACATGTGTATGTTTGTGCGGTCTTAAAACATATTTCCGCTGAAATTTCAGTATCGAGGTTTCTCTACTTACTATAGATAAGGGAAGTGGAAAGAAACGTCCTAGGTGTAGATGAAATACATTTAACTAACAATCGTCTCGTCCCTTATTTTTTCTTTCTCTTTCTTTTCCTTTCCCTGTCCTTTCTTTCTTTCTCCATCTTTCCCTCTCCCCTCCTCCCCCACCGTCCCCTTCACACCTCTCCCCTCCCCTCACCCTCTCGTTCTCCTTCTCCCTCTCTCGCTCTCCCTCTCTTTCCTTCTTTCTTTGTTTCTTTCTATCCTATTGCTTTTCTTTTATTTTGTCCTTTCTTTCTATCTCTTTCTCTCTCCCTCTCCCCCGCCCTCCCCTCCTTCCCCTCCCCCTTAAGCTCTCTCTCCTCCTCCCGCTCTCTCTTCCCGTCCTCCTCTCCCTCTCTCCCTCACTCTCTCCCTCTTTCATTCTTTCTTTCTATCCTTTTGCTTTTCTTTTGTTCTGTCTGTTTCTAGCTTTTACTTTTCTTCTTTCTTTTTGTTTTCCTTCCTTCACTGTCTCTTTCCTCTTTCTCTTTCTTTTTCTCCTTCACTTCTCTTTTTCTGCCTTTTTCTTTCTTAAAATACAGGTTAGGTGGTCATGAGCTGCCGGTTGCATACATTTGGAAACTAGGCATGGCTGAATCACCCGGTATACGTGTAATGCCTTGGGTGTTTTGTTCTTCACGCTGGTAATAGATGGTGTGATTTAGAGTGAGGTTGATGGAAGCGTAGGGAGAAACTCGAGTTAAAAGTCTCTCAAGCATTTGTGTTTGTTCAATGAACTCGCTGTCATTAGCCCAGATTTCTGGAGAAAGTGGAGAGTACTGTACAATGTAGTTGCCCACTAAATCATCAGCAAATTGTATAGCTCTTTCATCACTAGTTGGAACGTATTTAGTATAACGTTAGCATTATGTCAGGCTGAACAGTAACACTTATTTGCAATAGTTAATCCTCCAGCATCACTTACATTCTCAAAAGTCCTTCTGTGTTACAAGTTTAGACTCCCTGTTGTGTTTTTATTTTATTATTTTATATTTGGTGTAGTAGTTATAGACTTTGTAAACCTCAAACGTTTGAGAACGTAGCTCGCACTAAAGATGCCGTCTCCAACGTCTCAGTGTTCGATGATTCTGCTGTCGTTTGCTACAGTGGTGAGCTAAGGCATTTTTCTCTGAAAGCATGTATGGATAGGTCTGAGAATAAACAACACTAGCTAAGCCGACTGGTCAATTTAATGGCGGCTAATAAATGAGGTATTTGGAACGAGATACCGACTATTTAAGAATGAAGAATGATACTAATATAATTAATATAGTTCAATTTAGAGAAAGTGTATTCGCAAATATACGTAGAGCTATACTCACTCGAATGCACTATTGTTGCAAATGCTTGCTTCTCTTTCTACTATATCGTAATCGACATAAGCATTTTCAGAAAGTATCCTATTGCTAATTTTCTTGCAGGTGAAAGGGGAATATGGGAATACGGTAGGCTTTAAGCGATAGTGAAATGTTTAAGAGCTGGTTGCTATGCGATGCCTTTAAAATTCCGTTCTCTTTGCAAGCTCAAGAGATAAAAAAAAACTAATAACATATTTCTGTTTGAAAAGAGTAGAAGTATTGACAAATATAAAGAAATAATAAAGTATATCTTCGAAATGGTTCACTCAAAAGTAAAAGGAAGTATTTGACAGCCCCTGGGCGGGTTTTCTCCGGGTTCTCCGAGTTCCCCCGTCACTCATTCCACCAATTGCTCCGTCCTCTTTCTATTCATTGATTTCGCCTATATTTCATATCACCCTCCTCCTCACTCTCATACCTAGTGCTTCGCTGACCACATGCCTCAGGTCTTCACTCTGTCTGGTCCATAGGTTCCTGTGCTCCCAGACAGGCATCTGATCCTAGGCACTAGGATATGGTTCACTCCACAAAAATGCATTTGGACATAATTTGCATTTTAACGAGATCTACATTTTTTGCATAGTAAGACCTGGTCTATCTCTTACGTCATCAAGAGTAAATAGAACTACATGGCTTTAGCCAGAAATTCAGAGTATACACTTCGTTTGCAAATAAAAATATTTTAAACAAATGCCACTTTAATCAAAATCGTTAAGAAAATCAAAATTTTCGAAATACCTTTCAAGTAAGGGTGCTTTAGGTCGGAGGAATTTTCTTCAAACTTTTTGTGCCGTAGGTATCCTTGAAAGATGTTAAGTTTAAATACCAACTTTGTTTTTAACCGACTATTCGTTTTTACTTTCTCTACTGGTAAGTAGAAGTATTGTATTCCACCCAAAAATTCTATGTCGAGATTTCACTGGAAATATATGTTTTGAGGCCCCCTGAATCCAAAAAAAGCATTTTTTGAAAAAGGTCCGTGTGTGTGTCTGTGTGTCAGTCTGTGGACATCATAACTCAAAAACGAAAAGTCGGTTAAAAACCAAAGTTGGTATTTAAGTTGAATGTCTTTCAAGGATGTGACACAAAGATTTTGAAGAAAATAGCCCCACCCTAAACTACCCTTTACATGGAAAATTTTTCGAAAATTTTGATTTTCTTGAAAATGGCTCTAACGATTTTGATTAAAATGTCATATGTTTGAGATAGTTTTTATGACAAATGAAATGTATATTGAATTTTCTGACTATAGCCCCTGTAGTCGTATTTACTCTTGACTTTTGCAAAACTGGTAAACCGTTAGAGATAGACCAAATCATACTATACAAAAAAATGTAGATCTTGCTAAAAATACACAATTTATGTCGGAATAAATTTTCTTGTAGGGTGAACCATTTCGTAGATTTTCCTTGTTATGTGTGTGAGTTTCGGAAAACTTAGAACTTTCGTGAAAAGGATCATCGTTGTTCATTTTTTTATATGTTAAGTGGGCAAAGGCAACAGAATCCCAAAGCTTTAAAACATTTGACTATCGCACAAAGCCTACTGTATTCTAATATTCCCCTTGTACCTACAAGGAAATAAGCAATAAGATAAGTTATACAAATGTTTATCTTAACACGAAGAAGATATAGGAATAAGAGTTTGTAAGAATGGTTGGTACAAGAGTAGAGAAAGTCATGTGAGTGCAACACATCAGATTTTTGAGTTATGCTGTTCACAGATACACACACAGACACACGCACAAACACATGGACAATTTTCTAAGACTGCCTTTTGGATTCAGGGGATCTCAAAACATATTTCTGGTGAACTCTCAACATCGAAATTTTGAGTGGAATATTTCCCCTGCTCACTATACGTAGTGGAGAAATAAAAATTGTAGGATATTGAATGGGATTAAAAAGGCCTCGCCTGGAAAGCCTGGCATTTAATGAAATATCACTCTAATCCTGATGTATTTATAAAGAAACACATCAGCAGCAGGTACGCAATTCTGCCAGCCGTGCTCATGACTGATGTTCATGAATTCCTAACGTCCCTTCCAATTGGTAGAGATGTCGGAGCGCCTAATATATCTTCAAGCCTGCGTTATCAACGGCGCTTAAAGCGCTCATTTGTTTTCCTTGTCAGCGGGAATTGGGACGAATGGCCACCGCTCTGCTCGTTAACGGAATTAACAAACTAAATATGTGATTTACTGGGAAACTTCCTCTTCAGTAATACAGAGCTGCTGGCATTACTTTCGACAGCAGTTTAATGTATATTTATAAACGCGCTTTCGAATTTGTCGTAGAGCTTTCTGCCTGATTAGAAAGGTCAGGACACTCATTTGTAACCAAGGAATTCCTTTTGGAACAGTTGACTGCGCAGTGGTAGTGCGCCTGCCTATGGATTCCATCGGTCGCGAATCTTTGCTATATAAACAAAGTAGTCCTAAACATCACTGTGTTACAAATGATGAGTTGTAGAATATTTTCCCGACTCTGATGCCAGAAATACTATGGCGAATGGGCGAATGACTTGCGGATATATTCGTCCATCAGAGACCGCAGATGTTTTGGATCCGTCACCGACAAGTTAATTTATTTTAAGTTTTAAATGAAGATTTATATAAAGCTTTTTGTCAGCTTATAGCTAATTCTGGATATAGATTGACCAATCACTATGAAAATTATCACATATAAATATATTTCATTAAGAAGGTTTTTATGCTATCCTTTCTACTATGCAACATATTACATTCACATGACTTTCTCTACTAGTTTTCCTTTTCATCATCAACACTTCCTGGATTAGGAGACTTCTCCTGTTCTGGACCTCAAGTCTCTCTCCACCTCCTCATCGGTCTTCCAACATCTCTTCTCCCATATGGTTGGTAATTATATGCCATTTTGGTGTATATTGTCCCTCCTTTGTAAATGATTTCTCCAGCTTTCTATATAGTGTTTATTTTTTATCATCGTTTATTATTATACATCCTTTTATAGCTCTAAAGTATCTCATTTCTACTGCACTTATTTTATCCCATTCTTTTTTCTTTGTCAATATTTCACAACCATATGTTAACGTTGGAATCGCCACTGTTTTGCAAAATTTTAAACTTGTGTTCTTGTTGCAGCACTATATTAATCATTGCCATTTTAGGTCTATAAGGATACTTTCTTTGAAAGGCCATTACTTTCGTTTTATTAGTTCATATTTTAAGACCATATTCTATTAACACATTTCCCAATTCAAAAACACTTTTTTGTAAATCATTCTGTTTCTTGAATTATTATATCATCAGCATAGAGTAGCATATTTATTGTATTCTATTTAGTTGTACTTCTAAAGATATTTGTCCATTTACTTCTCTAAGAATTTCGTCCATATATATAGCAGTATATATATCGTCCTTCTCTACTCGCCCTTCAACATACGCTTCATAAAAGTTTATATGTTTGAAGTAGAAATGCAACGCATTGCAGTCACACGTTTTTCTCTACTCGCTTTTCTTTTACGAAACGCAATCACGTTTCTTTCTGTAGTCCTTCTTTTACAAACAATGTCTACAATTTTCTATATAACTGAATTAGAAACTCAAAGTATTAAACTCGCACGATTTTCTCTGTTCGCTTTTCTTTGTGGTATTCGTGGTTGTTCAAGAGTGCTTTTTCAGTGTCTTCCCAGGGATTTTTATTTATTTTGTTTATTTTTGTTCTTTATAATATCCTATAGGGTTAATTAACTCTTCGTTTAAGTGTTTTAAGTAATATTTTTTATAAATATTTGCAAAGAAACAAAAGATAATTGGGCAAGCGGAACCTAAGTCTAAAAGTTGTACTCGTCAACCACGCCGGGTATTTCAGCTGGTCTAATGTAAAGAAAGACATAAGAAAGGTGGTAACAATACTGGGGTGCACTTCTGTTATACTGTCCATTTCAAAATCATTTTCTCATATAAAATTACTTTTCGAAAGATATTAGGATGAATTTATTTAGATTATCCTCTTGTATTGATGAAAACTAACTCTTCTTTAAGCGATAAAGTTTTAATTTAATTATTCTATATAGAAAATTTTAAATTAAAAATAGATTAAATCTCAAACCACCACTTCAGTGAAGTATTAAATGAAGAGATTCACGTCAGGTGCACTTTTCAGCCTCCAGAGAATGAAAGAGGCACTTTTTGCCATTTTCACTTTCACACTGAAGACCGAAGCAAATGACAGCGACTATACGTACATTCCATGAAGAGGAGCTTCTGCGAAAAAGGGACAAACTAAAAATGCCAAAGACAACTTGACACAGATACTAATGTTGAGGAAATATCGCGACATTCCATCTGCCATGTTCATGCCTGTGGTGATAAAACGGAATGTTGGGTGTGATGAGAATGAATTAACAGTGACCTGTTATACCTACACTACTCACGCACTATTGTGGCATTCTCCTCCCTCTTCTTAATTTTATCATGTTTGCCACGTAATTATTGGCGACATCGCTGCTCATTTTCTTCCTTCCATTCTCCTTTGTGTGCTCGTTTCACTCTTTCTCAGCAATGCTGAACCCTTTCAGGCATATTGGCTTCAATCTGAACCACCCAAGTATGCTGTTGTCACACACGGTTTTATTTGACTTGAATGCACTGGTAAGTGACATCTCATTACCAATGAGTTGAAGATAATACTTCTAAATCCGGTGTTCATAACTGCTGCCAATCCTCCCTGTCTCTCCATTGTTCAGGATCCAAATTTCTTTTTGTACCCCTTCTATCCATATCTTTTGATACAGTATCCTCGGACGTTGGTGTGGTACTGTCTTTTTTTACCTGGACGTCGATTCCGAAGTCCCGGGTTCGACGCAGAGGCTGTTCTTTTCCTCGGCTCCGGCTGGCTGCGTCTTTCTGGAAATTCTTTCGAGCTGAGTACTTGTTCCCCGGTAAAGGGAATCGCCGATCTAGGGAGTGGATATGGGAGATGCAAACAATATCCTTCACCTTGATTTCGGAATATTGCATATCTATTTATTTGTGGCCCTTTTATGCATATTTCATTCGCTCACAGAAACATTCATTAGCACTGGAATATTTCTTTACGCGAAGTCGTCGATGTTGAATAGTTAAGAGGTCACCGCTTGCTTATCCCGACGTGAATATATGCACCGTCACTAAAACTGCTTTCGGCTCAATACATAATTTTGGCGCGTACTTACACGGCGATTTTAGCGTGCACACATGTCTGAAGATTTCGAAGAACTTCCTAGTTTTCCTATGCCTTCTCGACCTGACGTAATTCTATTGGTCGCCTGGCACACACCGCAAACGGAATTTTGAGTTTTTAAACTAATAGATTTGTCGTCATTGGGTGAGCCAAATCTCCACTTCCAATTTTCAGCGTGAAATTGAGACTTCCCCGGAGTATGTCGCATGCATTCTAGCTTCTTTTTTGTCACGCCAAATTTACTGCACTAAAAATGAATCGAAGATTCCCCTCGTACTTATTACAATGGGACTTCAACCACAAGGTGTCAAAAACTCTGTGCTCACTCCCGAAATACACACTTCTAAGCTTCTAAAACATCTCCTTCGGAGCAGCTTCCGAAGTTAAATATTACAATACAGAATATTTTCATGGGCGTCGCGAAGGGGGGCAAGGGGGGGGGGGCCGCGGCCCCTCTCTGGAAGTTGGTCAACTTAATGTGCAATCAATTACTGACTAAACTACTATTTTAAAAGATCAATTTCTATTTAACACTAACATGGTTATATGCAACGAATATTATACATTTTGACAATAAAATAGTGGAGTTTCGATTTTCTATAACGAGTTGAGCAGATGATTATCCTTTACTTTTCCTACTTTTGTCTTCTGTCTTATTGTTGACTACGGCTTTAGGCCTGCACTTTACGCAGCTCTCTGACACACAGAGTAGGTACATTTCTTCACAAGGAAGAACCGCTGATTTAATGTGTACTCTACTTTCAGTAACTACAACAAATATCGAAAACAGCTGCGTGCATAGGGCCGTATTTCTGCATCACAGGTAGGTATACTTTGAATTATGTACTGTCTTATATATTTGTAATTCTCTATTTTTTGTTATATGTTTATTCCATCCAATTGAATTTAGAACATTTATTGCTTCAACAATACCGTGCTCAATTTCCCTACTGCACTTCCACCTTGCTGTTGCATATCGGAATATCAAAGGTTAGAGGAAGAAATCTTCGAATAAAAATTACCTGGCCCTCCAGGTTGGGGATTGGTGCAAATGAGGCAGCTTCTCGCTCATCGGAAGATCATAAAAATGCTAAAAAAACAAAAACCAAAACACAAAGCCTGTACTATTTGGAACCTGGAATATACAAGGAAGCAGAAATAAAATGGAAGAAATTAACACTAATATACAAATATAATAACCAATAATATAGTCCTATAATAAATTCACAAATCATTCAATATTTAAAAGGACCAGCTTCTATTGACCTATTTCTCCTTCATCCATTTGGGCTGGAGGCCCTATGCAATGCTGATAATTCTTCCTGTTACCTGATGTATTAAAATGCAATAAAGCCATATGTAACAACAACATACTTGGGCGGTTCACTTTGAAGCCATTATGCCTGATTGGGATCAAGTCCCGGGCAATGCCGCAGGTAATCGGAGTTCATTCTATTCCAGGCTCGTTGTAGATGACGCACGCTTACGTCTGGAATATTCCTATTTTATTTAGATGGGCAGCTGTCGTGCCCTGGTCCCAGTCGAAAGGCTAGTGGTTTTCTTTCAAGCTTTCCGAGCATTATTCAGACAGGTGGTTTTTACTGTAGATCGTCCAGTGCACACGCGCAAATGTTGCGTGCTTGTGAAGCTTATGTCCATGAACTTATTACAATAAATACGCTGTAATCTAATTATTTAATATAATTTTGAGTCCGAACGATTCATTTTATAGCAAGAAATTAAAAAGACGCGAGTACTCTTCCTTTGAAGCTCTACCTCTACGATAATTGCAGAAGTAAACGATAAGGGAGCGGTGACTTTGACTATCAAACACTTGACCACTTAATTGATGCCACCATGTACTAGTTAAGAAAATGGTAGAGGTACTTATCTTTCATTTTAACGTCAAGAAGTTACCATTAAAATCTGCGTTCTAACACCTTTATATACACAAATATACATGCATATACAGTAAACCCTCGTTTATTCGGCCCTGTTCATCCGGATCAGCTTTGTAGATTTTCTTAAATTTCATGTCCACATTAGATAAGAAATGTAACTGTGATAGTACGAGCGTAACGGTAAGTACGCCAAATATTCGCGTTTTAGTTTGGTTCAATGTACGGTTCGTGCATAAATTATACAATAAATTACTGTATTACGTACTACACTGTAAAATGCTGCGTGTTGAGTTTAAGAAAGATTCAGTAGTGTGTCACACGGTGCTGACGCGGTATGTCTCACCAACTATAAATAGCGCCGGAAGAAAGCCTTGACCTTGATCCCTACACGTCACTACACCTCCCTCAATCTCCTCTGTTTTCCTACTGTTTTCAAACGATCGTGCCATTAAGTTTATCGTGTATGCTTTTGTGTCTTATCAGAATGTTTAGAAGTGTGATTCAGTGTAAAAACCTGAGAAGGTCGTGGTTTCAATGGATAAAGGAGAAACATTGAAGAAAACAGCTGCTGAATTGCAAGTTGCTGCGCACCAACTGACAAACATGGTACTTAGAGCTTCAGCCCGACACCACTCCAGCTGAACTATTAATGTTAAAGCGTTTGCGTAACCGCTTCGTTCAAACACCACACGTGTTTAAAACAGAAGAATGTGGATCAATTCTTTGTTAAGAAATAATGCGATTTAATGTGATTAAAAAAATATGAAAACCTTAATGTCTTGTAAACAATACAGATAGTGTGCTCCTTATAATTTTGTTATAAGGAAGGCATAGCTTTTTTTAACTGTCATAAACGGCAAGTTTTGCTTATTTAATTCAAGAATTTTGTTTACCATATAAGCTGGATTATCGGAACTTTCGATTTCCCGGATTGATTTTGGTCTCAGATATTTCTTGTCATTGGTTTGATTTTTCTAAGACATACTTTTCTTACATTGGAATTTGTTCTTTTTTCTTCTTTTCTTTTTAGTTGGTTTTGCATGTTTATGGGAACGGATTTTTATAGCGACCAGCTCTTCAAAGTTTTGACTATTTCTTAAGCCTATAGTATCCCCTATTTTTATTCTACCATTTAGGAGATATACCTATAATACAAACACAAATATTTCTGTCGATGAAACACACAGAACAATATGCGTTTGTAAGATTTATTTGTAAGAGTGACTAGAGGAAGTTCTGCGAGTTCAACACATCAGATTTTTCTTTGTTTGATTCCCTTGTCTATTATTTTATTACCCCCACCTAAAATAAACATGTTGGTTACTTCTGCATATGAGTGGAGTTGATTGCAGCTTTTAGTTTGCAGGCAAGACGTGTTAGATATCACGTTTTTCTCTTGACTGTGATCTTAGATCTCTTGATGTTCTACAGTTCCTTTTTGCTGTCGACTGGGGCATTGCAATGAATACTGAAATCACATCCTATATCCTGTCTAGAAATTCTCCTTCGTAGAACTCATTTATTATCCATTATGTCGTTAATTAATTTTATTCATTTTTTCCCGTATTGTTTACTTATTTCAAAATTCTTTGAAGAGCATTTTGTTTTAATGCGAGGAATAGAAAGAGCTGTCAAATATTTTAATCTGTTCCACGAAGTTCTTTCCTCTCTTCACGGAATTTTACAAAAGATGCATCATTCTAACCGATCTCTTATCCCACGTAACTAGAGAAAAAATCAAAGGAATAATTCACTGAATTTTGTATCAGGGCATATGGCATAGGCACTACGTGGGCCAATTTACGACCTAAAACGATTAAATAATACAAAATATACATGTAGTCGATTAGGTATGTAAGCTATTACAACAAAAGCTGTTGTCCATAAATTACTGGTGGCTTGTAAATGGTTTACCTTTTTGTCTAGTAGACGCGAATTGAACAAAACGTTTTCGCTGAAGCTATTACATCAAATTGCACTCTTCTGATAGTGATGATGATAATATGAAAATTAATGTAATAAACCAAAAATATTAACCTTGGCATCAAGTGTGCTTTTATATTTCACATTAACTAGGATTATGTACAGCTACCTCCCAGCCACTATGATCTCCACCTCCGCCCATCACAGGTGTCATGAGTGGGGTGCAGTACTGTAGGTGGGACGTGGACCGCTACTTCTCAATCAACTAAGCTCTTCAGGGATCTAACGACGCTGGGTGCAGCCCGGACCACGCCGGTATCGGAAATCGAACACAGGTCTCCCACATGGTAAGCGCAGCGTTACCACTGCGCTAAAGAGATGACCGTGACCCGGATGTTTATCACCTAAAAAGGTTAGAAATATTCAAGCACTTATGACCGGAAAAAAATTATCACCTAAAATTTTGAGACGCATTGTCGAAATTTTCAAGAATTTAATAATGTTTAAATTAACATTACATTGAAAATATACTTCTAAATCTAGGACGCTCAGTAATAAATAATATTAATTTGATTGATCCATTTTGAATTTATGTACCTGCTCAATCCAGAGCTAACTCTCCGCTGTGCTCAGAATGACATCGTAACATTTTGAAGACGGATCAGAAAAAATTACAGAAGCAAATTGCACACGTTTTAAAGTTTTCAAAAAGGAATGATCTTCTATTTTCATGCAACATTGTAATGGGAAAAATAAAGCTCCTAATATTACAGACAAGATTTAGAAGATATGAAAAATCGTCTTAGGAACAACTGCAAGCACATATACTCGAATGTGAAATTGGAATAGAAATATAAAAATGTGTTTCACTCACATTACTTTCTCTACTCTTGCACTAACCATTCTTACAAACTCTTATTCCTATATCTGCATGCTAATATAAACATTCCAAAAATTATCCTATTGTTCATTTTCTCGTAGGTGCAAGGGGAATATGGGAATACAGTAGGCTTTGAGCAATAGCCAAATTCTTTAAAGAATTCAAATTTCCTTCTCTTTGCACGGTTAACATATAAAAAATGAATAGCGATGTTCTATTTGACAGAAGTGTAAGTTCTCCAAAACTCACACAAATAACAAACAACATCTCTGAAATGGTTCACTCTACAACAAAATTTGTCTGGATATAAACTGTTTGTCTTAACAAGATCTACATATTTTGTATAGTAAGATTTGGTCCATCTCTTATGGTTTACGAGTTATGCAATGTCATCCAGAGTAAATACGATTATAGGGGCCATAGACAGAAAATACAAGATATACATTTCATTTTTCATAAAAATATCTCAAACATATGGCATTTTAATCAAAATCGTTAGAGCCATTTTCAAGAAAATCAAAATTTTCGAAAAGTTTTCTATGTAAAGAGTAGCTTTGAGTGGAGCAATTTTCTTCAAAATCTTCGTGTCGAATCCTTCAAAGACAGTTAACTTAAATACCAAGTTTGGTTTTTAACCGACCTTTCGTCTTTGAGCTATGCTGCCCAAAGACTGACACATAAAGCGACCTTTTACTAAAAATGCTTTTTTAGATTCGGGGGGCCTCAAAATATATTTCCGGTGAAATCTCGACATAGAATTTTTCGGCGGAATACAATACTTCCTCTATTTACTAGACGTAGTAGAGAAAGTGAAAATATGACAAAAATACGAAAATTTAAGAGAGAAAAAAAAAACCATAATATCAAGAAAATGGCAAAAAACGTCAAAATAACAAAATATGACTTTATATGACCAATGAGAATTGCATAATTTTAATCACCGTTGATAAAATTGTGTTTTGATTATATTTTCCATGGAAAAAAAAACACAAGGGCATGTAAACATCCGGATCCTGGAGGTGAATATAGCTTATACAACGAAGAGGAAACTGCGATATACTAGCATCTACCACTACTACTTGCCTCCAGAAGGAAGAAGAGACATACGCATAAGACATAGGAAGCAATGTGCAGTAGTCGTAAAAGAAAGTCTCGATACCATGGGACAAACTCTAGAAAGGTCTCCTAGAAAATCACTTCGACGACTTTACCAGCAAATGGAAACTCCCTTTGGCTCTGTTCAAACGACTACAAATCTACCGAAATTAAAGCCCTATAGAATCCTTACTGCAGGACCACCCAGTTTAAGTTCTTGCACTATAGTAATTGAACAAGACAGGTACTTCCAGCATATTCTTCTGGCTTGGAATGTGGGGAAGGGTGTCTTTCAAACGAAGTTTAAATATATTTATAAATAATGTAATATTTGGGCTAGGAAGAAACACGATTTTAGACCAACAAAGGGTCCTCATGACTTGTGTGGCTTCAGTTTAAAATTCATTGTTGGCCACATTTCCTAAAAGAAAACAACAACGGAATAACATAGACTGTTATAGCAAACGCGGAGCGCTACTACGGCATGTTACAGAACTTCGCTATCCCTAGACTGAAGAAGCACGATGTGGTAAACAATCTTCATGCGAGATGGAGCTCCACAACTACATCCTTGCAATACAATTAATGACGCAGATGTTTGGCGTTCATCTCATCAGTAGGCACATCCCAACAACGTGGCCTCCGCGATCTCCAGATCACAAGCCGGTCGACTTTTGATTGTAGTTACCTTAAAGATTAAGTTTTCCTAACACATTCAACAGTCCACTGCAACTGAGAGATGCCATCTCGTAAGAAATTGTCAGTATTCCCAGATATTACATGCAAAATGCTGTAAATGTGTCGCAAACAGAAGGCTATACGTTGAACAAGAGAAAGGCGGGGATCTTATATTTTGTAAACCCCATTTTATCTCAAATATTATAATATTGTGACGCAGGCCGACGGCAGCGGAGACAGCGACAAGAACAAAGTGTCGTGACTGGGCTGCCTCACGAAGCGTTGCGACTGTTTGACTTGTAGATATCAATCAAAATTTTCGAACGCACAGAGATTTCACATTTTTGCCATAGCGTGCCCAAAATATTGCATTTTTTAAATTATTCCACTCATATCCTCCTTTAACTCTAATGGTCTCTAACGGTGGCCTTTACTTAGGAACATATTGCAATTGAACTGCTGCACAGTGGATTTGAGTCTTCGGGTTTTTTATACATTAGAACTCGCACACATTCACATCCCCATTCCTGCGTCCACACTCTGCAGAGGTCAGGGAATAACCCTGGATAGAGAAAAAAATCCAACCGGGAATCAAACACAGAAACCTTCAGATGCTCTACGACTGAGCTATTGGGCCAGTCAATATTTCTCTTTCCACTCCTCTTGGAATGAAAAAGGTTCCTTTGCGTTTTCGTTGTTTCGAAAGGGCCGTGTCGTATCGAAGAGGGGTGCACCAATGGTTGTTTACGTTTGAACGTGTGTTGATTAAGAGGAGAAGGTTGACGGAGGGCTACTACCGCTTTGCCCCTGACGGTTGTATTGCGTTATATCATCAGCCGATGCAGATTTGCCGATCCCTTATGTAAAGGATTGGCAGCTTTTCCTGAGAATCCTTTCACATCCTCGGAAGAATTTGTACAGTTTGGTATTTATCAAACTACTCGTTTTTGAGTACGTTGTTATAGATACACACAAACCTTCTTTTTAGCATGATTTTACCAAGTATTTCCGGTGCGAATTTGGTAGTGAATTTTTGGGTAGCATGCAGTAATTCCTCCACTTACTATAAATAAAGGACAGAAGAAGTAAAAAAGAAATAAGGGACTGGGTTTTCATCAGAAGATAGAAAGAGATTACGAAATGAGAGGGGAGAAACCGGCTAGCATTAAGGAGAGCAGAGAAGAAAAAGAGAACTAGACGTGTAAAGTATATCGGGTGAAACATGGTAGCTGTTAGTATGCATGGTGCTAAATTCCTTGCAGACCAAGGCGAGAAAAGATGTTTAATTGATGGGTGGCCGGTTGGTTGGCCGGCCGGCATGGGGTTCGAGCCCAGCAGAGTGGGGAAGAGCGAGCACGTGCATGTGGCGCCCGCGTTACTGTCGAGACTGGGTTAGAGGCGCCAGCCATCCTGCAGTACCCAGCATCCACTGCAGAATTCCTCTCGTTGCATCACATTCTGTCTCTACCTAGAAGGTCGTACCGTACATGCTCAGCCAAGTGCGTAGTCCCGTCATTACGAACAATGCCTGTGTTATTAAAATGACATCAAAGGAATTCGGAGAACAATGCTAAGTCTTTCTGAGGGCAGGAAGGACAGATCGTACAAGGCATACCACTCACTCACTCGAGCCAGGTCCTGTTCCGCGTTCATTACTCAAACTAAATCACTTCATGTGTTCGGATCTTTTCATTCTGTACCATTCATATTCATCAATATTACAACAACAAAATCTGATTGTTGCACTCACATGACACTCTCTACTCTTGTACTAACCATTTTTACAAACCTGCACTCACATGACTTTCTCTGATCATGTACTAACCATTCTTACAAACCTGCACTCACATGACTTTCTCTGCTCATGTACTAACCATTCTTACAAACCCTTATTCCTATATCTTGTTCGCGTTAGTTGAGATAAACGTTTATAGAAATTATCTTGTTGTTTATTTCCGTGCCGGTGCAATGGGAATATGGCAATACAGTAGGATTTGAGCGATAGTCAAATATTTTAAAGCTTTCTAATTCCGTTCTCTTTGCACGGTTAACATAAAAATGAACAACGATGTTGCATTTGGCAGAAGTATTAAGTTCTCCAAAATTTACACAAATAACGAGGTATAGGTACCGTATTTTATCGCATAAGGACCCCCTGGTCCGTTCTTATTGAAACGGTCTTCAAATCACTTGATAATGCACAACAATCGACGCAGCGGTGCCTGTCACGGACAACAATGGGCGCAGTGCTTGCTACAAAAATACTCGTATTGCCATTATCACAGCTTATCGTAAAATTGAAATGTAAAGTTGCAGACGTGTTTCTCAGTCAGTTTGTTACAAGTTATCATATTGTTAAGACGAGTTTTTAAAAATACTGGTATTTCTTGTGCCATTAATGGTTCTGATTGTGGAATAGTGAACATGAAGATGTGTTATCTGAGCCAGATATATGTAAATGAAAATAGTGATGATAGTGAGGAAAGTGAGACCGCAGAATAGTCAGAGAAAAGAAACAATGAAACAATACATTGTAGGCCCAATGAAACCGTGTTATGTATCCAGTTCATTCACAAACTACTGTATACCTATATAACTTTCACACAATACTACATGGTTTCCCTTCATTTCTGAATTCCTAGTAGCACCACTCGCATAATTCCCTCCCCAGTGTTTTCAAGCAAATTTTTCGAGAAAAAAAAAGGGGGGGGGGGGAGAGATAACGCGATAAAATACGGTATCTCCGAAATCGTTCACTCTACAAAAAAATTTATTTAGACACAAATTGTGTGTTTTAGCAAGATCTACATTTCTTGTACAGTAAGATTTGGTCTATCTGTTGTAGCTTACCAGTTATGCAAAAGTCATCCAGAGTAAATGGGTCTTCATGGGCTATAACCAAAAATGTCTCAAACATATGACATTTTAATCAAAATCGTTAGTCATTTTCAAGAAAATTAATATTTTCGAAAAATTTTCCATGTTAAGGGTAGTTTAGGGTGGGGGAATTTTCTTCAAAATCTTTTGTGTCGCATGCTTGATAGAAATTAAACTTAGATACCAAGTTTGGTTTTAACCCACTTTTCGTTTTTGAGTTATGCTGTCCACAGACATATACAGACACACAGACACACAGAAACACACACACACACACACACACACACACACACACACACACACACACACACACACACACACACACAACACATACGCGGACCTATTTCTAAAAGTGCTTTTTGTTTATTCAGAGGGTCTCAAAAGATATTTCAGGTGAAATCTCGACATCGAATTTTTGGGTGAAATACAATACTTAATCTACTTACCAGTAATGTAAACCCCGCGCGACAGCCCACGAAGGGCCAAGGCCTACCGCCCAGCCGCTGCGTCCCCCACCTCTGCCCACTACAGGCGTCATTGGTGAGGTGCAGTACTGGAGGGTGGGACGTGGTCAGCGCCCCGAGCCCTCCCGGCCAGTTATGCGGTCTTCTCGACCTGCTACTTACCAGTAGAGAAAGTAAAAATCTAACCAGTTCATATGATTTCCACAACTGAGTATAATATATTCTCAAAAACGCACATTTCTCTATCTGCTTCATATTAGTCCATGATTATATCATGACGTTTTAAGGGCGCTTAAGTACTTGGTCTTCAGCGACCTTTTAAATGGATCATGGGAAAAGACAGAGATAACTTCAATATAAAATAAAAGTATTACTGAAAAAATGTAGATAAATAAACCAAATTAATGAAGCAAAAGCCATCATTAAAACAAATCTATAAAAAGTTAATAAGCGAACGAAATCCTGATATCTAAAATTCTAAATTCTTATATTGATGTTCTGGTTTACCGAAAATCTCCATATTATTCATGAAGTTCTCCACGCTGCAAAATTTGGGGTTTGGTGCGCAAAGACTGCGCGCATAATTTTATCGGCCCCATACCTTATGAGACAACGGTTGATTTACACATTCTATTTTAAATATTTTTTTCCACAACTAACAAGAAATTAAAGCTAGTGTGGCTGGTTTCAGCAGGCTTCAGCTACAGCGCATTCTGCTGCGAATTCTATGCATGGATTGGGAATTAATTAGTCCTTTCTCTGATCTATCTGCATGCGATTTGATTTATGGAGAACGCCAAAGAATAAAGTGTAAGCATCAAATTTGCACATGTTACAAGAATTTAAGGATAAAATCGCGAGAGAAGTGCAGGCATTCAATCAATGTGAACTTTTGCGAGTAAACCTGAATTACTTTCGGAGATATAGGGAAGCTGTTCGCGTTGAAGGCCATCAATTTCAACATCTGTTGTGATGCAGGTAAGTCAGTACCGTAGTTAGTGTTCCGTAGTCATGACTTGCCGGTCGTTTACGTGTAACCCTGGTGGAGGGCGTCCAATCCAGTGCAGCTGCAGTACTGTCCAGCTGATCTACGGACACATTGTATGTATAATGTATTTCATTCACAGGATGTTCTCACCTCATTCTTGCGCAAATTATCATTGCAAACAATTGTCCTTATAAGCGCAAGAGGAATATGGAAATACCTAGGCTTTAAGCAATAGACGCATCTTTTTAAGAGCTTGCGCTATGCGATGACTTAGGAGCTCCATCCTATCTGTATGACCAGGAGCAAGAAAAACGAATAACGACTTTCCATTTGAGAAAATTGTAAGTATTCAACAATTCAAACAAATAACAAGGAATATCTTGGAAATGTTTAACTGTACAAAAAGAAATATTTGAGAAAATTGTGTGGTTTAACGAGATCTACATTTTGTGTAGTAAGACTATCTATATCGTATGGCTTACCAGTTCCGAAACAGTCTTTCAGAATGAAGCACACTTGAAAGGCTATTCTCAAAATTCAAGATCTACTTTTCATTCGTCATAAAAATACCTTGAACATGTATCTAATTTAATCAAAATCAAAACCGTGAGGGCCATTTTCTAGATAATTTTGGAAAAAACGTGTTCACATGAAGGTCCTTTTAGGATGAAAAATTCGTTTCTTAGGCGGCGCCATAGCTGAGCTGTTAGAGCTTTCGCCTACCATCTACGTGGCCCGGATTCGACTCCAGGGACCTGCATGTGGTATTCGTGGTGGACGAAGCGGCGTCAGAGCGGGTTTTCTCCGGGTTCTCCGGTTTCCCCTGCCACTCATTCCACCAACTGCTCCATTATCACCCTTCCAATCATCGATTTCGCCTGCATTTCGTATCATCCTCTTCCTCACTCTCTTACCTGGTGCTGGGCTGATCACCCGCTTCCAGATCTTCACTCTCTCTGGTCCATAGGTTCCTGCGCTCCCCGACAGGCCTCTGACCCTGGGCACTGGCTTGTAAGTCCTAGGGCGTGTAGGTCCTACATAAGGGGAGGTAATCAGGGAAAGAAAAAAACAAGTATTAAAGCCGACATTTTATTTTTGAGCTACGCGCGCGCATACACATTAGGTCTGCACGGGCAAGGGCCGAGCCCTCGGGCTTAGGCACGGGCCGAGCCCTCGGGCTTAGGCCCGGCCCGGCCCGGCGGCCGGGTTCGGGCCTAATTTGGAAAATGTTTGTCGGGCTC